>OZ038475.1:126119694-126174694 GCA_964036315.1 Acanthosepion esculentum
ATGGCACCGATGGAAAGAACATACAGTGGAACCTCGGTTCACGAATTTAATTCGTTCCTGAAGGCCGTTCGTAAACCGAAACTATTTTTCCAATAAGGAATCAATGTAGAGAAAAAAGTCACAGTACAATAAAATTGGAAAGAAAAGCACACCACAACACATGAATATATACAACACGGCGGTTTGGGCACTTCGACGTGGTGTAATGGTTAGAAAGCTTGTCTTGCTAGATCAATTACGAGTGAGTTCGATCCTCAATGGGTGCCCCATAAACTACAGAGTGAATAGGTGCAACGGCATGTAAATTCGATGGGTCATCTCCTTATTAGTTGGGCTGAGAACCTTTCAGCACCATCGCCTGCAGTTGTTATTAAATGGAATATAATCTCCAGTTGCCAGCAAGAACTTTAGCTATGAATTAAAACTATAGATTAAACCCGACAAATTGATTAAATAAGGAACAAGTTTGAAAACCTTTTTGAATTTGACATGTTTCGCTATTTATCTTCATCAGAAACTTTTTGGGGATGATTCGATTTTTTTTCAAATTCATGTCGTTTTTTTCCATTGGTCGGGTAGATATTACCCATTCATTTCCTTTTTTACGAGTTTTTCGACAAAGAAATTTTGGTGTAGGAGACGGTTGCAGAGACAAAAATTAACCACAATGTCTTTTTTGCGGGTGGGGGTCTCATGGGAAAACATCCTCCCTCCTGCTCCATTCGGTTACCCAAACAGGTTGTGCAAGATTCTCAGCATTTGATTCAGTTCCGATGGAGAAGAATTTGTCGGAAATAATGGAAAAGATCCCACCTCTTTCTACTTCCATTATATATCAAACTAGCTGAGATAGAAAGAGCCCGATTTCAACTCTTTTGGGTCACAAGAGTCTACCGGTGTATTGCCAGATCGGTTGGCCTATATTTTTTTTTCGGGGACGGTCTGTGGGTACCGAATATCGGGATCAGTTGGTATAACTTAGAATAATATTTTCTCAAGCCAGATGCGTACACAAGAGGGCAAAAACGGTACATTCTGAAAAAAAAAATGGTACGAAATCTTTCCGGCTTTGATAAGCGTATACTCGGATGGCGTGAAGGCACGCCGTTTGCCTCAAAACCAGTGGGCTTTCTATCGCGAACGTCGACACGCTCTGAAAGTTTTCTGTGTTGAGATTGGCTTCTCTAGCACTTGGCAGTTGAGAAATGTATTATATCATGTGTTAGTTAGGGGTGCTGTGCGAGATAATTTGATTGACATGTTCGGTGTAACCAGGTGACGAAAGTATCCTCCCCTCTAGCGCCCAACTTGAAATCACTTAATAGTGGCGGGACTGGAAGCTTCTGTTGCCAAAATATAGTAAAGTCTATCGAGCATACATTCTTAACTGATTGGTAGCACTTGTTGAAGGCGACGTAATTCGCAAAATTTGGACAATTTTTTTTTTTTTTTTTTTTTTTTTAACTTTTGAAAACAGTTCTGAATGTAGCAATGTGGACCCGTTGCTCTTCAAGAAGCACTGTTTCTCCGTTTATTAATCATGATGCAACCAGCGATCAGGGTAACTTGACTGAAGGAAGCCCACAGAAATTTATCTCTTTCTTCCCACCAACTGGCCGCATGCTTTAAGCATCAGGTTAAGATTAAGGTGGAGGGGAGAGGCTATCGTCGTCAGACTTCAACAGGTGAATAAATGTAATACGATTGATTCGTGTGATCATTGCTAATTTGGAGTGACATGTTGAAATCCATGATAATGGGTTATACTTTCCTGGAAAACACTTATCTGTCCAGCCCAGCTAAGTTAGTATAGGTTTGATTTTTGTATTGTTTTGTTAAAAATTCGTTTAACTCAACGAGGAAGAATATAGCCATTGGTTCCTTTTATTTTCTTAGTTTCTCACATTTCTGTTTTATACATTTTACTCCCTGACTCCAGTTAGATGACCGAAAGCAAATATTCTCCAGCGAAGTTGGAATATTTTACTTTATTTTTATGTTTTTATTTCATTTCTGTCTGAATTTCTGAGATGAGGGACTATCATTCTTTACATTATTTGCATTCAGATTATTTTCCTCTGTTGTTGTCATCACAAAGTTTCGACTGTTACACCTGATGAAGGCCGAAGGGTATATGTCGATTTCATTTTATTTTTCACTTTAATTTTTTTTTAAATTTTCACTTCAAAATTTTTTCATCACTGAAATTTTTCTGCTCGATTAGATCATGAAGGAGTGTCACATATTAACACAGTGGGATGTGCGGGTGGTTTAATGGATAACGACGCGGAATAAGAAATTAGAGAGCGGATTTCAAATTTCTGACGCGTTCCTTATATTCACTCAGATACAAACCCCGTTGGGAAAGGTATGAATCATCTCCTCTCCCCAACAGTAGGACTTGTATCTGGAAAAGTCATTTTTATTATCAAAAAATTGTAAATGCAATTTTCACTAGGAAAAAAGAAAAGAATTATTCTTACAATGGGGTAGAAAATGTCTAGTAAACCTTAATGCCCCCAAAACGAAACTGCTCTCATTTACCCACCGTAGAGAACCCTCCCTGCCTCCTATCAGCATGGCTGATGCCCAACTCCACGAGAACGTCTCTCTGCGCCTTCTCAGACTCAGGTTTTCCACTGACCTGAAGTGGATCTGCTATATTGAATCTATAGCTTCTTCTACTGCACGAAAAGTTGGTTCTCTGTGTCGCGCCAGAAGGTTTTTCGTGCCTGAGTCCATCCTTCAAATATACCATTCGTCCTTGCATTGAATACTGTTGCCCCCGATGTTCATCTTGAGGTCCTTGACAAAATACAGAGACGGATATGCAATGTGATAGGTGACCTGGCATCTCGTCTACAGTCACTTTCTCACAGACGTGGTGTGGCTTCCCTCTGTCTTTTTCTCCAAATATTTTCATGGTAACTGCTCTGATGAGCTACTTTCATTGGTGCCCCATCTGCATGAATTTAAGCGTGCTACTAGGTTGGCATCTCGGTCCAACCCGCCTCTTTTACTCCAACATCTTCTTCTCTCGCACTTCCCGCCAATGGAACTCCTTTCCTCCTACTTGCTTCCCTGATAGCTATAATCTTCAAATATTCAAATGTAATGTCAATCGACATCTTCTGATGCCTTCATCCTGATCCCCGTCCTTCTCTTTATCCTTTCCTCAAACAACCCTCTTTACTCTTGCACTCTCTGTAACCGCTTGCATGCTAGTGGCACTCCGGCCTTGTTTGGGGTGAAATGCTTAACACCCCCCACCAAAAAAACAGAAAGGGTGGATAAACCGTAAAAAAACAAATCAATCAACATTATTTTCTGTAAATTAGATCAAATATTATTTCCCCTTAATTTAACCGCAGTTTTAATTTTTGTTTTATCATTATTATTATTATTATTGTTGTTGTTGTTGTAGTAGTACGAATAGTTTTATGTCGTCTCCTCCTCCTCCTCCACATATCAGTTATGGGCTATGCGTGATACACGTTTAAGCGATCATGTATCTTTCGATACATGACTGACGAGGCAGATTTTTTTCCCGCAGTAGGTTGCCATTTCTTTCTAGACCAGTTGCCACCCAAGGCTATCGAACCTGGCCTGTCCTGCTATTTATCCTTAGCTGGGGAGGAGAAGAAGAGGATTCATACCTTCCCCAAAGGGTTTAGCACGTAATGTAATGGATTCGACTGGAATTCGAACTCGGCTCTCCGATTCCTCAAGCCGCTATCCATTACGCCTCCTTTTTCACATGAACTTGTAAATATGGGAATTAGAATGTCTGTAGAGAGAATACAACTTTTTTTGGTAATTATTGAACAAATGTATTTGAGCGCATTGAGGCAGTGTAATAGTTAGCAAGCTTGTCTCGCTAGAACGATTACGACTGGGTGCCCAATACTTTAGACCTTGTGCCACATCTAAGCTATTGAACAAATGTATCAGAATAAATCTGACATAGTGATGAAATGAATAACGAAGACGCTTTCAATCAGTCAATGTGATTTGCTCAATTAATAACAGAACAGTGAAAACCAGCATCTCGACTTCCCCAATTTCCGGTCACATTATTCTTATTATTATCAAAATAAATATCACAAGGGTTGATATGTCGTTAAATTAACTAAATTAACCACACTTTATCGACCGAAACATTATGCAAATCTATTTACCAATCTCCCCACAAGGCAAGATGTGGCATAAGGCCAGTTTTAACGTCGGGCGTTCAGGGCCCGTCGGGCGTTCAGTGCCCGTCGGGCCAAGATTGCCTGTAGACCCCGTATAGACGGGTTCGGGTTTGTCTTCCTCCCCAAACGATACTCTGCCCTTCGGCATAGCTTCATCTGGGTTCCACTCCGCCCGGAGGCAGAGAGTTCAACAAAAGAGGACAACAATGCCCCCTCTTCGTCCTCCGAAACATTATGCCAACGTCATGTGACGGTTTGTCTCTAAATTTATAAAAATGTTAATATTATGTACATTGAGAACCAACACTGATGATAGATGTCAGAATGACATATCAATAGTGTGTTATGTCATTAATCTTAAAATGATTGATTACTACCACATGATCCAACGCATGCGTGTTTCTGGTTAGCTTTTCAGAAAAGTCTAGGCTTTAATAGCTGACTATTACCAAAATCAAAGAAGAGTCTTTTAATGTAATCGATCTTGATCTGGCATCTTAACTTCAGTCACTTTCTCACCGACGTGTCGTGGCTTCCCTCTGTCTTTTCTATAAATATTTCATGGCAACTGTTCAGATTTCTTGCTTCCTTGTCAACTACAATCTTCAATAATTTAAAAGTAATATAAATCGCTATCTACCGTCTTCCTGAACCCTGTTTTTTAAATTATCTTTCCTCACTTCACCTCTCTAGAGTCTTCTCATTCTCTTTCACTCCCTGTAACCCCTTGCTTGGAGCGAAACGATTAAAAAACAAAACAACAAAAAACTTACTTTTAAAAATATCCAAAGCTTCTGAATGCTAGTATTAAGCTCTGTCTATATTTCTGAGATGAGGTGTTGTAAATATTTACATTATTCCACATCTTTGTCATATTCACGACGTTTCGGCCGTTGTACGCTTCTTGAGGTGATTGGAATTTCAAACTGAATCCTTTATTTCGTCCACCAGGGTAGATTGTTCTAGTTCCACGCGCCATGCCTCTTCCCGATGTTTCAGTTTTCACCCTTTAACTCAACTCTCCATGTTTTTGTTCACCACTGCAGTAGTCAGGTATTGAACTCACAACTCTTTGGGTCAAGTCACTGGAACTAATCAATACTTTTATCCACTGGCCCATGTGTTATTGAAGATATCCGTATATGAATCTTTGGGACTAATGTCTCAGTAAACATTTTTTACCAGAGCTCATATTGCAATTTTGTTGTTATTATTACTCTTCGCTAGCACTCTGTATTACTTGTTTCCATATTGTGTATAGTTATATACTGGACCGGCTTAGGAGATTTTTATTGCTTAGCATATGTGCTGATTCCTTAAGTTTTCGTATTTTCTACTGATGTTCTCTATCTAGTATTTCAACCTCAGCCCACTGGGAACTCCTCCTTTCTCTTCCTTTTGATATTAAGCTATAGAGTAAAGTGCCGGATTCCTGCTTAATGAGGTACTTAGTTATATGATGATTAGCTTGTGCTTTATTAAAACAAAAACATGACGGATCAAGTGTAAGGGAAATGTTTAAGGTCTCTGCGTATTTTTGAGGTTCTAAGCGGTAGTTTGAGCTAATGCCTAAATTCGGCATTGGCTCAAAATCACGCGCTGCATCGACCTGATACTATGAATAGTTGTTATACAGTAATCCTGCTTTACACGTTTTCCATTGATATACTACGTCGTTATTTTTTTTTTTTATTATCTAAGAAACCTTTCAACAACGAATCTCGTAAAAGTCAGATAACCAAGGTAAATATCCAGTTTTCGCCGAACGAAATCTGAGAGCTTTTAAACCGAGTCTTATATCTTTGGCCCAGTCCATTTTCCTTATACGCAAACCTTTTAATTGGAATGTCAGAACATAACCTAAGATAATACACCAGGTACCTTGTTACTTCGTATCGATAAAGGCGTCTCACAAGTCAAAACAGTTGGCTTGTCTTATCATGCTGTAAAAGAAATAGATAATTTAACAACTGAAATAGATGATTTATGTTAACGGGGGTATTTCAGCTTCTTAACTGAAGAATGAATTCGAAAGAAAAAGAGAGATAAAGGAATAGACATCAAGAATTAGAATCGATTCCTTGAATTTGAAACACGTTCTGGAAATGTGACCTGTGGCCAGGTCTCTCCACCATTCAATATATTATACTTGAAAAAAAGAAACTACTGGCAATATTTTTTTCTGAAAATATCAATACTGTGTAACTCGGATATAAGAGACCCGGATATAAGAGAGATTTTCTCTGGTCCCAAATTAGAGCCTGTGTTAATAAAACAAAATAGACCAAACCCGGATATAAGAGAAACCGGATATAAGATACTTCTTCTCCGGTCCCGACAACTCTCTTATATCCGAGTTACACTGTACTTGGATTAAATACGATACCATTTTTTTCACTTTCTGCTAGAAGTTCGTGTTTAACTCTAAGAAAATTGCAGGGGCTACAACCACAGCACGTTGAAATACCGATTCCCGTACGTTCACCGACGTTAAGCAACATTAATTCTGATCAGTACCTAGATAGCTATTCGCTTATGAACACCAGGTGATATGAACTTAGATGTGTGGGTGGTGTAATGGATAATAGCTCGAAATTGTTAATCGGTGAAAAGAGTTCCAATTCCAGTGGAGTTCGTTATATTCAATTATGCACAAATACTCTTGGGGAAAGGTACGACTCCACCTATTATCCCCCATCAATCGGTTAATTAGTAAGACTTGTATCACCAAATCATTATTATCTCAAAAGAAGTCATGCACCCTAAAAATATTTTCCAGCTTTAAATAACCTGCAAGTTGATAAGCCGTAGAAAACGAATCAATCTTTCAATCCAAGAAAACTGAAAAATTATTTAGTACACGACTAAAGTTGAAAATTTACATAAGATTATGTAAACATAATATATAAACGAGTTACATGAACCTTTGTGTTTGTGCTTCTTTTTATATACGCGGATATATATATATTAATGATGATGATGGAGAAAAATTCTCGGACCACCTTTCTGAAATCTGAGCAAAATACCAAACCTGAGATTTTTGTTGGGAAAAGGTCATCTTCGTCTAGCTGAGAACTTTCAACATTCTCTCGTGCTTGTATATATATATAATATATATATATATATATATATATATTAAGTTTTCACTCCAGGCAAGGATAGATCAAGGCAACTGGAGATGTCGATTGACGTTAGACTTGAATAGTTGGAGATCATAGTCGTCAGGGAAACAGGAATGAGGGAGTTCCATAGGCGTGAGGTGCGAGATATGAAGCTATTGGAGTAGAAGAGACGTCTACATTTAATAGTTTCAACAGTGAAAGGGTAGGAACGGGAAGCCAGCCTCGTAGAACGCTTGAATTCATGGAGCCTGGGAACCAGCGATAGCAGCTCATCGGAGCAATTACCATGGAAGTATTTATAAAAGAGACAGAGAGGCGACGGTGCGTCTGAGAGAGAGAGACTGCGGAGGAGAAGCCAGATCAGGGCCAATTACATTGCATACCCGTCTCTGGATCTTATCAAGAACCTTGAGGCAAAAAGAAGGGGCTCCAGACCATATATGGCAGCAATACTCCATGCAAGGGCGGATGGTTGATTTGTAAATTTGGAGGATCGATTCAGGGGAGAAGAGTTTCCTGGCCCGGCACTCGGAGGCAACTTTCCTTGCGGTGGATAAAGCAATCGACTCAATGTAATTGTTCCATCTCAGGTCAGCAGACAGCGTGAGACCGAGCAGCCGCAGAGAGGAGCTCTCGAGAAGTTGAGCTTCAGACATTCTAATGGGATGCAGGGAAGGATCCCTGTAGTGATTAATGGAGAGCAGTTTTGTTTTGGAGGCGTTAAAGTTAACCAGCCAATTCCTGCCCCAGTTCACAACCGATTGAAGGTACTTTTCGAGTTGAACACCATGTTAATTTTGTCAGCAGCACTAGATTTGTTTCTGAGTAAATTGTGGTGTCATCCGCATAGATGCAGACTTGGGAATCAATGGCGCCAGGAAGATCATTTATGAATATAAGGAACAGGATAGGGCCTAGGATGGAGCCTTGCAGAACACCTGCGTTCGTGGGATAGGTGCTGGAGGAGAATCCATTGATAACGACCTTCAATTCACGGTTTGACAGGAATGATTGTATTAGGTCCAACAATCGGCCTGTAATACCATATCCCTGAAGCTTGCGAAGAAGGCATGCCAAACCGGCATACCAAACCCTATCAAACGCCTTGAAGAACTCATCCTCTCGCACGCTTTCCTTTAATGAATTAAAAAATATAAAGCAAACGCTGATTAATAACGGATTTCCTAATCAATTGTTGGATTTCCACATTAGGCGTTTCTTGTCCAAAGTAACTAATAGCAACGGCGAGAATAGAAACATTGATCGCGCATACGCGTGTGACAATGTGTCGCCCCCGTATTCCGGGGTGAAACGAATGGTGTTTCTGACGCTGCTAGCCACGGCTCGAATGGTGATATGGACGACGCGAATGGAGGAAGTCTTGCGAGGCAATAGTCTTACGCATCAGGATCTGATCCGATTCTTTGAGCATCAGCTCAGGATGAAGATTAGAACTGATAGAAAACGATTGCATTCGACAGTCTTCAGTGAAAGGTGGGTAAAAGAGGCGAGCTTGGTTCGTTTGAACGGGGCTAGCCTTGATTTTCTTTTCTAGGTCAACCTAAGTCACATCGGGGTGGTTTCCTGTGGAACCCTCCCCTTGGTTAGGTTAGACAAGCTTAAGTGTACCTAGTTAATATGAGTAAGTGTTGTTCCCGGCCTGTTTCCCGGCCACCTTTTTAGTTATGATCCAAGTCGAGATTCCCAACCTCCCTAGTTTGTTTTGACTTCCTTTTCATCTCAACTGGATCAGCCTTTTACTTCCCCATGTCCGAGTTATTTTATCTCTTTCCCACTCCCTTAGCGAGAGTGCTTCTTGATTTTGTCCTCTGGGCAGAATACAGCGGCCTCTCTATTTTGAGGGTTGGACGGGCCCTACTAACATAAATTATGTTTAGTTTAAAAATCTGTTGAATTTTAGTTTGTTATGGGGTTCATCTCCCTCCCCTTTCATCTTTTCATGATTAGAATTGTATATATTTTATTATCATCAAATTTTTATGGTGTGGGGCCCGTTTTTGTAGGTCCCCTCTGGTGAGGATGTGGTATTATGGTGTATGGAGGATTGAATGGTGACGGACGAATTCTTGTGGTGAATGTGTCAATTGTAATGTATGAATGGGTCGCGAATCTGATTAGGATAGTTAGTTAAGACCAGCCTTTACCCCTCCCTTTTTTCGGCCTTGTGCCACAATTTGTACATTTTTGTACGAATAAATAATGAGAATAGAAACATAAACAATAATATTAATATTTTTATAAAAATCAGATGAACGAAAATTATAAACAGGATGAATGCAGAATTAATAACATTATAAAAAAATGCATAGCACCAGTTGACAATAGCAAAAAAATTAGATTAATTATTTATTATAAGAAATTTAAAACTTCTAACCTTATAGTTAAAAATAATAATTCACCTCCTAGAACAAAATTAAATAGAGCAAATATTATTTACGAATTCAAATGCCCATTAAGGAATTGTATTCCTCAAGAATCAACTTTCGTAAATAATTATATATGCCACACTACAAATTGTTTAACACGCAGACTAACTCTACACCTTTCTGACAATAGCTCAATTAGATCTCATTTAAATATTCATGGAGACCTACCGGACACTATTCGGAATATACTTGTCGACAACACTAATATAATAGCATCATCCACTTGCAAAAAAAGGCTAAAAATAATGGAAGCCTTACTAATAAAAACAAACAAACCAACACTTAATAATATTAACTTTGAACATGGACATAATATCTTGACCGTGTTTTGAAACAAAAAAATGAATCACTTTATAAAACATACATATAACAAACTATTTCTAATTCTAACAGTTGAAATATAATCCTTGAAAATGGCTAAATGTATAGCCGAAAGCGCTCAGATAAAAAGAACATTCGGACAGTTTTTATATAATTTATCCTCTGAAAAGAAAAACTTTATTAGATCGCACGAGAAATTATATAAAAAACGAAATAAAAGCATCTTGTCAGTCGTTTTTAATGAAATGTGCATGAAAGAAGGATTTACTGCCTAAATACACACACACACACACACACACACACCTATCTATATATATCTATCTATCTATCTATCTATATATATATATATATATATATATATATATATATATAAGAGAGAGATTGTACCCTTTACGGTTATACTTCATTTTGGCAACTGTAGTAATCCAACACTATGAAAAAAAATCATTTCTTTAATCATTTCATCCCAAGCAAGGCGATAATGCCACTAAGATTCAAGCTGTTACTGGAAGTGAAAGAGGATGAGAAGACATTAGAAGAGAAAATGCCATGAAAATATTTATAGAAAAGATAGAGGGGACACGCCTCACGTCGGTGACAAAGTGTCTGAAGTCGGTATGCCTGGTCAGGATCGAATATATTACAGACCATTTTTGGGTCGGGAACACACACACACACACACACACACACTATATATATATATATATATATATATATATATATATATATATATATATATAATCAGGAGAACCAGACCAGATGTGACAGAAATATTCAGTGCACAGATGAATGGTAGATTTTTGAATGTGCATGCTGGATTCTGAAGACAAAAATTGTCTGGCACATACCTCAATTTCAGCGAGTGCATATGTGACTATGGGGGTTTTCTCCGACCGTGAATTCGTTTTCTCACATTAATTTAAGGCAGTCTCTATCTTTTCCCTTTCGCTCTTTTTTTTTAAAATCATTTCACTCCAAGCAAGGCGATAATATCCCTAAGACGCAAGGATTACTGAGAGTGGAAGAGAAAAATATTTTTAGCGAGGAGAAATAGCAATAAAAGAATGGGATTGAGGAAGACAGCATCTCACGATTGGCGTTGCATTTAAATGTTTGAAGATTGTATGTGGCAGTAAAGCAAGAATTCGGAAGTGCGAGAAAAGAAACTATTAGAATAGAACCTACTGTTGCATGAAGCTATTCCACCAGTAAAAAGATGAAAGCTAGTTGCCACAGTCACTAATGGATATTTTGAATGGAATAAAGAAACGTTTTCGATCGACCCATTTTCTCAAATCTTATCTTTCTTCTATTACTGAAACTGGAAATGTGTTTCGAGTTCTTCTCTATTGTAAAGTGCCAGTTTGAAGAATCATTGCGTCTATTTGGGGATTTATACATCATTGGCAGAACCATATCAATTGAAAGTGTAAGATTTCTAATCATGAAATTCGTGTTCCTTGACGATGAAACTCAAAAGTAAATCCATTAATGTATGATGCAATCATTAAGAAAGAAGTGCCAACA
This sequence comes from Acanthosepion esculentum, assembly GCA_964036315.1. NCBI lineage: Eukaryota > Metazoa > Mollusca > Cephalopoda > Sepiida > Sepiidae > Acanthosepion > Acanthosepion esculentum. The sequence goes on from OZ038475.1 coordinate 126,131,305, forward strand.
CTCAAATGTGAAGAGGTGTGACAACGATCCGGGTGGATTTCAACGAGGGTCACTTCCTGATATTATTCATGACCTCATTTTGGTTCAAACAAATTTCACCAAACAGAATTTATGAGACATTAACGACATCCACAGAATGCGCAGAGTCTAGGACACAGGAATAGAATTGCTCAACCTGGTGAATGCGAAAATGTTTGTCAGTCTGAAAACGATTTCGTGTGGGCACCTTGACGTTGATATTTATTTTATTTTTTTTCACATCATTTTCCTAGATCTCATGATAATATTTTTGGAACTACTTAGTTATATTAATATGATCCGGACATCGAACAATCGTTCAGGAATTAGCAGCACTTTGGGGTCTTCACGATCGAAAATGTTCAACATCCCAAACTCCAAAAGCAGGAAAGTCATTACCATGAGTTTGAGGATAAGAAAAGTTATTTTGATGACTGATTAGTATCAGAAGTACTAAACAGTCAATGAAGAATACTGCCTTAACCTGCTGCGCCGATTAAATCGAGGCGTTGAAAGAATATGTAGAAAATGTTCTCATTTTGCAGAACAATGCACCTGATCCCATGGCTGACATGATTATGGATGTTTTGTAGCAATCCAGATTTGAGGTGGATAGACCACGTATTCTACTCACTAGATCTTGCTCAATCTGACTTTTTTTTCTGCTTCCAAATCTTAAAAGGAGAAAGAGAAATGTTTGAATGATTCAGTGATAGCTGCAGCTTAGAAGTATTTCATTCAACCAATATCAGTAATTCGGAAGAGACACGGCGCATATAAGCATCAGCAGCAGCTTAGATTGGCAAAAAGCCGCAAGTATAGGATCCCAAGTGAGGATCAAGCTTGATAGCCATTACTCTACGTTATGTTTCACTTTTATTTACATTGGCTTTGGCTCAAGTTCACAGGTTCTAAGGGGCGAACACTCGACACTCGAGAATTTTTCTGTGGGAAGGTACTAATCATTATTCTACGTCATGCAGATAATTGTTACGAAGCTTCAGTCAAGCAACAGACATCATAGTGATTTTCTAAGCGTAAATTAAATGTGGCACAAGGCCGAAAATATGGAATCTTTTTTATAGGTTAAACAAACTTGAGAAATAATGTTGCAAGCGTCTTGAATTGCGAATGAATATAAGGAAATGCATGTACGTTTCGTAGCTCGTGGTTGTTTCTGACTTGGGTGGTCCAAGAACTTTTCAGTACCTCATCAAGCTTTGTTCAGTCCACACACTATCAAATTTCAAATGATATACCTCACTTGAAAATCATTTTATTTTTCCAAATTGACTTTTGTCGTAGCTTAAACATCGGTCACAAGTCACAGTTGTGGGCACACGGTGAAAATCGAAATCGCTCCAGTTATGATGATTTCATGATTAATATATAATAATCACTTTATGAGGAAGTCATTTTTTATAATCATTATGTTACCAAACACGAATTTATGTGCACACACGTGGCGTATGTTTTTTTACGCCAACAATAAATCCTGGTTAATCTTCTAATTCTCTTTGTATAATCTTTCTCTACAAATTAAATAAACCAAGTGAGAAAACACGTTGTTAACGCATTTCAACTTTAGCTTGCTCACTTAGTTCCTTCTCTAACTACATACAAGATGATAGACAGATTATTTATATATTAAAGGAGAATGTTGTTCAACATCACAAGATGCTACAGAACCAAACATTAACCCGAGAACTCGAGCCATGCACTTAGATAACCTCATCAGATGTAGATTCCTATAGATATGTAACGCGTGGCGTTCACCTCGTCCAGAAATGTCTAAACAACCATTTTCTCTGATCAGTGATTTAAAATAGCTTCGAGCGAATGAATCCTTTAGGTTTAAAAAAAAGACAATCTTTCGTCAGATCCTGCAGATTGGCACAAAGAAACAGATTTATGGTGGTAGCACTTGTTAGGGTTCCAGTTATGGACAAACAGTGAAAGCCCAAACTGGGGTCAAAACATGAAAATCTAAAAATAAATTAGAAAAAATTACCAGCAATACATTTTCATATTTAAAAAAATACCAGCAATACATTATTGGAAAAACAATTACCAAAGATCACAAGACAATAAAATTTCGGTATTAAATTACCCATAAGGAGTTTATATGCCGTTAAACAACCTAACTGAACAAACAGCTTTACCAAAAGAGCAAAAACCGCATCGGTTGAACAGTTTCAACAACAGCGGCAACTAAAATGGTTATCAGATGTAACTAGTGTGGAAAATGATTATATAATCAATATATAGACATTTTATATTATCTTAAGCAAAAGGTTAGGGAGGAAACTCCCATCCATATAAAAAAAAAAGTGATATCAGGGAACTATAGAAGCTTATTTTCCTGAAAAAAGACTGCAAGATAATTTTATAGATTCTAACCAAAGGTATCGCTGTTCGGCAGAGAATGCCGAATATCTACTATATGGAAACGGGTAATCTCATTGTTGCCATTCTATATAGATCAGACTTTTCCAACTTATTCTAGTAACGTAAACCTAAAAAGAAATTTTTAAAAAATGAATACGTTTGGCTTTGATGTGAAATGGTTATATTTTACTTTCTGTCATTTGGCTTACATAAACAATCAAAGTTAGAAGTAAGAGTAGTTTCGGGCCACCCGTTGGTGGAGTACAGGCTGCCCGTCAGAGAGTTTCGAGGTCGCCTGTTTGAGTTACCAGCCGCACGTCGTATTGTGGGGATGGGCGAAGGGATGGTGGGAAATGAGTTCCAATTTTCACTGGTTGAAGAGAAACGCTGATCTGTAGTCTGCCGTGACAGATGTAGCTGACGTTGTCCCAAGCGTCTCCTATCTACCCTACCCCACCCCAACCTAGACCGCGCACGTCTGTTCGCGAATAAACAATCGAACATATTGGAAACAGGATTTGAGTTTTCATTTTTCACCGTGGAGTTAATTTCACTTTTCGTTTCCCTTGTGGCCGTGCAACGGACTTTTCCCAGTTTTTGTTCGCACTCACGCGAACGAGAATAAAGAATCGATGTAGGGGTTGATTGTCCGGCCGGTGAAAGGCTGAACTGGTGGTGGTGGTGGTGTGTGTGGCGGGGGAAGGGCTTTATTTACATTGGCGACAAAATAATATGTACTGTATCATATTCCTTTGAAAGTGTCTTTCAAATAAATTTCATGAAGTTTTATGGCTATTACTATAAACAAATATACCTTTTGTAATGAAAGGCATTTAATATTTTTAAAGTATTCTGTTTTCAAAGTCCCCACACGACGACTTGTTTTCTGATTAACACTTGAGTCTATCAGTGATAAAATTAGGTTAAAAAACAAACAAGATGCATATACCAGGACAAATTGTGAAGAACTACTTTTTATAAATACGTCCAAATTACCCTTTACACTAAGTGAAACTTTATACGTAAAATATGCTTTTAGTTGTTTGAAAAGTAAATTTACCATGAACTATTTCTCTTCACGCCCAACTGATTTCCTCTCGTACAAAACCGTTATCATTAACAAAGAAATGCGTAATAACTTTACAAGAACTTTTACAAGTTTTTAATAAACGGTCTGTCTTTTTGCGCTTATTCGATGTTATGGTTTTATACTTGTAAATCGGAAAATCTTATTTTCGTCTATCCAAGTCAAGAACGGCTAACTCACCGTGCTTTAAATATAAAACCAGATGCCTTAAATATGTACTGTGCCTCGAGTTTTGCTTGTTATCCGCAGACAGAAGCATTAACAGCCAACAAATTGGCGGCTTTATTTTTTAAATATTTTAGGTTGTTTTTTAGCGCACCAAATACCGCAATGTGCCATTACAACAAATTCAGTAGTTGAGTGAATGGGCTTCCCCCGTGAGTTAAGTGAATAATTTAGTCCAACCATCTTTATATCTTTTTTAACTATCTGTCAAATAATATTGCTTGCGTAATTTCAGCGGTGATAAACTAAATATATGCAATAAACTGTTGATTTAACAGAATAGCAAGTAAGAAATAGTGTGTAGCAGACCGTGGTGTGAAGATGTGAAGAGATATCAGAAGGTTAAAACTTTCCTGCTGGCGGGTCCAGCTACATTAGAATGTCGGAGTTTAATCATGTCCAAAGAAGACAAAGAAAACAAACAAAACCGATATACATGGGTAAAAAAGTATATATTATGGGTAAACAAATATATATATTAATACACAAAGACATGAAAAGTTACATAGTGTTTGTATGGAGAAGTTATGTGCGTGTGTTGTGTTGAGTGTTCGTACGTACGTGTATTGTTCTTAGCGCGTTCCCAGAATTTGGGAAACGCTGTATCTGTGAGAGGTCACATATTGGTGTAAGTGGAAAAAGAACGATTTTACCTTGTCTCCGTGCGAGGTAATGGCCCAAGGCCTGAGTCGTAAAAGAGAAAGAGAGAAGGGTCAACCAGTATTTATAGTCAGGGGAGAGAGACCCCTGTTGAAGGATTAAGGAACTGAGGAGGAGCTAACTCCGACAAGTGCACCTTCGAAAGTTCGTTAAATTCGGAGGCTATTTGAAAGCTTTAATACAATAGTAGTAGAGGAAAGTGAGAAGAAGGGACTAACCATAAAAAGACAGGATGTATAGTCGTTAGCAAAAGAGACATCCAAAAATGTCTGCTACAAATTGGAAATGACAGAATCAAGAAAGTGTAGAAATTTATCTGGGAAGTGTCTTAATAGACGACAGAAAACAAGACATAGAAATCCCAAGGTGCATTGAAATAGCGGAAATGCCTTCCAAAAGCTAAACACAGTATTAAGAAACAGGAAAATTCTGTAAGAAACAAAAAATGCTAAATGTAATATCAATCTCCCTATATGACAGTGAATGCTGAACAATGTCCTCACAGATTAAGAAATATCAGGCAACATAGAATTCGTTCTACAGAAGTATGCTGAGAATACTATAGACAACATGTGAGTAAGTTTTAATAAAAATGGGAACGAAGAGGATACTTGTATTTAAAATTAGTTGAATTTTTTTGTAATGCAACGAGGAAAGAAGTCTTGGAGAATTTTACACTCGCAAGACATTGGAGATAAGAGGAGCAGAGAGAAATAGTGAGTTATCAAACGAGCTTGCGTAAATAGGTGACAGAACAGATATATTAAGGTAGCAAACATTGCTAAAAGCTACAAAGGATAGGAAATTGTAGAGTGTCATGGTTGCCCACGTTTTGAAGAGATACGGCATGTAAAAGATAGAATATTTAGTATTTACTCACCTTTTTGATAGTTCAGTGACTCTTAACCCTTTTTGACGGTGACCTAAAATCTGACCTGATGTCTGTTATGGAAACCCATGTCTTCATAATTTTAGACATCATTATAATATTGGTTATTATAAAAGAAAGATGAAAAGTAATTTGCTTATTTACTTTTGGGGGGCAATCTTAGTTACGGAATAAGGACCAATAATAGCAGATTCAGAAAGGAAACTACAATAACTCCTACAGAAGGTAATGAACGAAAGCGAGAAAGAAATTATTAACAGACGGGATGGATGGTTGTTAGCAAAAGGAGCAGGTCAACATGCAAATTACAAATTGGAGATGCCAAAATTAAGCAAGTACAAAAATTTAAATATCTGGGAAATGTTTTAACAGAGGACGGAAAATGCCACACTGAAATCCGAAGGCGCATTGGGATAGCGAATGTTACCTTCCAAAAGCTAAGCAATGTAATTAAAAAACAGAAAACTTTCGTTAAGAACAAAGTACTGAACTGTTATGTAATATCAGTCCTCCTGTATTGAAGTGAATGCTAGACAATCTCCTCGCAGAGGAAGAGGAGATTTGAAGAAACAGAAATGTCGTTCTACAGAAAGATGCTGAGAATACAATGGTCCGAATATGTGAGGAGCAACGAAGTTTTAGAATGAAAACAAAAATAGAACTTATACTTAACATCAAAAAGAGACAGATTAAACTTCTGGGGCACAAAATGAGGAAATAGAGGTTGGAAAATATAACACTCACAGGACAGATTGAAGGCAAGAAAGACAGAGAAAAACAAAACATAATCTAACAAGCGGGCTTCAGTAAATGGATGGCAGAGCAATGTTTAACAAAAAGACAAAATTTCTTAAGAGCTGCAAAGGACAGGAAATTGCCGAGACTCATGATTCTCAAAGTCCTGAAGGGACACGGCATAGAAGAAGAAATTCCAAGTTCATTACACTGAGGACTGTTAAATGGATGATTGCAATCCTATCACGAAAAAAGGTGGTGTCCTGGCTCTTCAAAAACTTCTCCATGGTACATATGATCTCATCATTGCTTCCAAAATGGTGACCGCGCAGGTAGGATTTGAGTTTTGGTAACAGGAAGAAGTCATATGGAGCTAAATCTGTGAGTAAGGGGGTGGGGTAGCAATTCAAAATCACAGTTGGCTGATTCAGCTACTTCAACCTGAACAGTGTTAACGGGTGCGTTACCCTGGAGCAAGAGCACATCTGCCCTCAGCTTCCCTCTACGTTTCGACTTGATTGCTTCCTCCAGTTGTCTGATGCATAGTATTGTTCATTAATAGACTACCTGGAAAAGGTAAAAACTATCATGATTATGTCTTCAGAAAAAAACAGAAGGCATGATCTTGCCAACATACGCTGCCGGCTTGAACTTCATCGGGATGGAGAACCGGAGTGTTTCCAGTTTGCTTTGAATCTTTGATTCATGTTCAAAGTGGTGAAACCAGGTTACATCTTCAGTTCCTAATCTGCGGTGGAAATTCCCAGGGTCAGCTTGGAAGTGAGACAGAACTGTCCTGGAAATGTTAACCCTTTTCACTTTCTGCTCTGGTGTCAGAATTCTTGGGATCCATCTTACAGACAACTTGCTCGTCCCTAAGATCGCATTCAAAACCGTATGGACCGAACCAAAACTAAACCGTATGGACATAGCTATCTGCTGGACAGTAAGAAGTCTGACATCCAAGACCATACGGTGAATGAAACCAACATTTTCATCATTCGTTGAGGTTTTTAGACCACCTGACCGAGGGTCATCTTCTGTGCTCTCTCTATCCTGCTTGAACTCTGCAGTCCACTTTTTCACAGTTGTATAGGAAGAGCAGTCCGAAGCAAGTGACTGCTCGAACCTCTGTTTTGTCCATTTTCTAAGTCTGTCGTATACCTCTATATTTGTATGGGCCTCACCTGCACAGGAATTAAGAGAGAAATCTGAATTAGTTTTTCTAGTTTTATAAGAATGGGCACGTGGCCTAGTGGTTAGTATTCTGGCAATGAGACCCGGGCTCAAATCTCACCATCGTCGATTTGTCAGGAAGGAGACTTCCTGATGTTATCGGACTGGAGGGGGTCGATCCCATCGTGCGACACATTTGGAAAGTATCTGTAAACCATACCACAGGTTGAACCAAGCCTTCTGAGTGAAATTGGGTAGACGGAACCCTTGGATGCCGGCGATAGCTGTGCTAGCACGAAGTAACAAGTCATCGTGGCCGAGGGCTTGAGCGTGCTGGCCTTGTTCAAATTGTTGATCATGCTAGATAACACGCTCTTTCCCATAAAATGTAACCTAGGTCTGCTCAGCATAGTTGCAGTATAAACCACAGGTGGGCTCTGACAAACACAAAATGCGCCTGAGCAAGTGTCTAAAACAGGGATTGGCTAGCCGCCCTAGTAGACAGGTATCCTCGAATACGAGTGACCAGCTATACATACAGTATGTCTTAACAAGATACGCAGATGACACAGTATTGATAGCACACACGGAAAAGAAATTGCAAAACCTCCTACAGAAGGTAGCGAAGGAGAGCGCGAAATAGGAAATAAGCATAAACTACAAGACAGAATGCTTGCTCATCAGTAAAAAGATGAGCCCAAAATGCGATTTGCAAGTCAGGGACACTAAAACCAAACAGGTGCGTAAGTTTAAATATCTGGGAACTGTTTTGACACTGCGACACCGAGATCCGAAGACGTATTGGGATGGCCAAGGACGCATTCCAAAAGCTTGGCAGAGTATTGCGAGACAAGATGTTTTTGGTAACAAAGAAAAGAGTACTTAGCCTTTACGGCAGCGAATGTTGGACGGTCACCTCAAAGATGGAGAAGAGTCTCGAGGCGACGGAGATGTGGTTCTACAGAAGGATGTCTTGGAGAGGATGAAAACGAGGAGACGTATACTTAACATCAGGAAGAGGCAGCTGAAGTTTCGGGGGCACGTAATGAGAAAGGAGAGCCTGGAGAATCTGATACTCACATGTCGAATAGAGGGAAAGAGAATACAAGGGAAAGCAACGCATGACATACCTGGCGGGCTTGAGCAAGTGGATGATAGAACGTGGTCTGGGGGGCAGAGGGACGAAACTTATTGTGAGCTACAAGGGATAGGGGAAAGAGGAGAGTCAAGATCGCCCATGTCCTGAAGGGACACGGCACACAAAAAGAAAATTATGTTGCCACAACAAACATGTTCAGCTATGGCTCTTCTTTCTGGGTGGGGCTTTGAACTTTTTGAACGACCCTCGTACTTGATTCTGATATTTCCAATCAAAACTCACACTTTTTTATGCTTATCTTGCTGATAAGAAAAGAAAAATATATATTCTGCTTTCTTATAGTTAATGGTTAGATTTTCTTTTCGCTGACCTTTGATAACTTTTTTGATGAGTTCTTGTAGTTTTCCTGTCATCCGCGTATCTTATGTTGTTAGAATTATTGCTGCTGATAATAAATCCTCGTAGTTCACTTAGGATCAACTCACTGTATAAGTAAAATAAATTTAGTGATAAAAAACACATCTTTGTCTTACTCCTCTTTCTGTTTTTGTGTACTTACTTCACTAGTTTCTTCTCTGCATGTAAGCGGTATGTTCCTGGTAAATATTGCGCATTATTCTCATATCTTTCTCACATAAGTCGAGCTTACCTCATAGTTCAAATAGGTTTTTGGGTCGTATCATATCGAATACTGTTGCGTCATCTATAAAACATTGCTATAAGTCTTTAGCATTTGTATTGTTTATTCTGATAGGAGGCTAAGCTAGATTTAGTAATAACGTGATCTGTAAGATCAAAATTAGGTAAGATGAATAAATACCTACAACAATTATATGTATAAAAAAGTTTTGCGTTGGATTTCATTTCTAGTAACAATATTGAAAATGTATTTGTTAGTTGGGTTTTTTTTTTACATTTTTATTTAGTAGGGATGCTCTGAAAGTAATTCATTCAAGAGAAATTACAGCTTATACATAGAACGAGCATAATAACCTCATTAGATAGAGTATGTTTCCAGCTACAAATAATAATAATAATAATAATAATAACTGTTTCCTTATAAGAAAACATTACGCATTCATTGACCGAAAGGTAAGGACTTCTGTTGAATGAAATTTATAAAATCTTTCTATTAAAACGATTTTTTGGGAAAATTACAAGCAGTTTTGTTGGTCTCTTGCTCAACTGCGCCTCACACGTAATAATCAAGGCGTTGCAGTCTGGGGAGATAGGTGGCCAAATGTAAAGGGTGATGTGGTCGCAGAAATTGTCTTACAGACATAACTGAGGTCTCCTGCTTGTGTGGCATGGTGCAGAGTCCTCTTGCAAGACATAGGGTCTTGCAGCAGCCACCGTCTTGATCCAGACCAGCACTACCTTCTCAAAGCACTTGATGTAGGCCTCCGCGTTGTGCCTGATGCCCTTAGGAAGATGAATGGAGGCATAACTTCGCTATCACTAGTGATTACTCCAAACACCTTTGTAACCACCATTAAATTCATTCAACTCTTTCCGAATTCTCTGCACTGTCTTCAGATTGACACCCAACACTCTTAGATATTCCTAATGGAGCTTTGGTGCGAATGCCAAGCAGTATAGCATGGCGTTTCCAAATTTCTTGCGTAATAAATTTCGTCATCGTGCTATTTTTCTCATTATTATCGCTCTCCCGTCGAACTCGACGTATGAGGGTCAGACAGATCAGTTCCCAGAAACTGAAAGCTCGACAGCCACACAGGATTTGATTATAGTGGTGAAGGCTTTGTGCAGGGCCATCCACACTTTTTGGAGAGACGAATACAGGGACCTGATGCAACGGATGCCACAAGGTCCCCAAACGACCCTCCGCAGGTTTTGAATTCAGAGTTGTCCTTCTCCTAGACCAGTTGCCCTCCAAGGCTATAGAACCCAGTCTGTCCTGCTATTTACCCATAGTTGGCGGGAGAAGAAGAGGATTCACACCTTTCCCAAGGGTATTAGCACGTAAGTGAATGTAATCGACTGGAATATTTTTCTCATAGGTGGTGCCTAACTGACCCTACTATACTGTGCAGACGACAAAATCAAAAACAAACAACGTGTACGCTCGAAATTAAAAATATAAAATGGCGACAATATACCCATCGCATCCATATATATAAGTGATAGAATTTTGAGGAATTAGAATGATCAATATGGTAATTCATCGAGTCTAGAAGAATCCTCAACAGAATACAGAAAGCACTGGGCGGGCGTTTCGTCCTATATTTGGAACTCATCAGCAGTGTGCATCCACGAGCGTGAATTGAACCCGGACCGTTTCGATACAATGCAAGCGTCATACCAACTAAGGAGAAAGGAAAGACGTTGTTCTTACTTATGAATACTTGGATGAGTATCACCACGGAATTTGTGAGTAGCGGCGCTATATTAAGTCTATTCAGTTTCATCTTCATCAACGAGGCCCATTGGTTCAGTTGGTTACTATATATATATATATATATATACATATATATGCTCTATCCCTGATATTAAGCACTTTATTCCATAAATATAGCACATCTTAAAACTTCATATATACATATATATATATATATATATATATATATATATATGAAGGGAGCGAGAGATAGTGTGTTTAATAAGATTTTGTTTGACTGATCTTTTGTTACAAATACACACACACACACACACACACACACACACACACATATATATATATAGGCTGTGGGCACTTCACCGTTTTGTAATGGTTAACAAGAATGTCTCGCTAGAGCAATAATGACTAAGTAGTGAGTTCGATCATCATTGAATGCTCCATACGTTCGGCCTTGTGCCACATTAATGCTATGCTTGGTAAATCGCTGTATATATTGGTTGCCCTGAAATTAATGTATCCAATTTATCTACACAGAACCACCAATAGTTGGAAGACGCAAAATAACGCCGTTGGATGGGGTAGATTTAAAAAAAAAAAACATTGACATATTCACCAAGATTTGTTCTGAACTTTCGTAAATAAAAATATTATTGGTTATTAGTAAAGACCTCCATCCGCCTCTGACGTCGTAGGTTGTTATAATAAAATAGGAGCCATTACTTTCGGAGAAACTCTCTTAGAATCAAAAGACAATGTCCGTTGTTTTGTAACGCACAAGAAGGGCGCCATGCTATCTTTTTAGATTTACCTCATCATTTGTGATGAAAGTCTGTTTACATTTCCGACGGTGTCATCGAAGAGCTGAAATATGGATGACTTTCGCCATGATCAAGAAATAGAAAAACAATAATAAACCGTAATATTACCCACAATGGCAAAACGTATGATCCCAGCATTAAATTTGTCATATCATAATCAATATTCGAGAATTTATTATATTTTATGCTTAAAAATTATGTATAAGCGGACTTCATCTTGATCAACTGTACCATCCTCGGTTGATGTAAAAAGTTTGAGAGCTAGAATAAATTATTCTACCATTTTAACATTTCTGAAGAGTACCATTGTAGCAGAATGCACGTCTACTGGTTTGTATAGGAATGAGGTTGAGATAGAGGAACCTCGAAGAAATTGATTTCAACATATGAAAGAATTTAATATATATTTTTTATATAAAGAATAACAATACCAGAACAGAGAAATGATATGCGTGTAAGATAAAATCTTGTAGGTAACCGGTTGGGGAATAAAAACTTTCCTTGGCGGGGAACATGACTAATGTTGGCGCTGCTACGTTTCGGAGCCAAAACAGAAAAAGTTTTTTATTGACCCTTCATTTTATAGTCCCGAAACGGCGCCTACTAGCGGGCGTCTTATCAGACGAGGTGGCGGTAATCCCATACCAGGATGTCAAACAATTTATAACGAAAGAAAGTTTGCTTTGTACTGAAGCTGGCCCAACCAACTTAAATGTCATGGTTCTTGTGCCATACCTGAAACATTCCAATAATTGTTTTTTAAAATATTACATTACATGAATGTTTGCACAAGTGTGGATATGATGTTACTCAATGTAAACAGGTTCTTATGTCAACTTGAGTAGATTTTTCCCGCTTCCAGAGTTGCCTGTATAAGAACTATTGGCATGTACTGAAAGAAGGTCATTTTGAGCGGATCATTTACTCAGTAAAATGGTAATATTAACCATTTCCTTATAAAGAAATTGTCTGGTTTTCATTGACCGTGCTACCAGTGCCACTGTGGGTTGAAATTTATAAAATATTTCTCTTTAAAACAATTTTTCAGCAAAATAGTTTTCTCAAGTCCAGTAGCTGTTATCGCTCTTTCCAGTATCGATGGGAATTTCCTTCTTAACCTTTTGTTTGATGTAGTGTGTAATGTCAACATCTTGATTATATCCTTGTTTTTTCTTCAAGCAATATGTGCTATCCGTTTTAGCTGTTGCTTTTAAGCCCTCAAGTTATAGGGTTTCTGTTATTTGATACAGTTCTTTGTGATTCTGTAGCGCCAGTCCACGAGGTTCAAGGAAGAAGAATTCTCACAAAGACGTGCAGCTTTTATTCGATCAAAGCTATTTTAATCATTGATCTGAGAATAATAAATTATTGAAGAGTATGAGGCAAACAAAAAACGCTGAACAGTTTTATTTATCGAAACAATAAATTGTGCATCTCATTTTACATCTGCCAATTTGTTTCCATTTCTGAAACGCTTTATGATACGTTCAATTCTAATCTCTCGTTTTTGCTTTGAGAATACTTAGTTTGAAAGGTTTGGCACCAGTTTCAGGACTGGAACTCAAGTATTTCTGGAAGAAAGAATTTAATCGATCAGCATTTAAGTTTGTGACATTTTCTCTTTATGGTCCAATTCTCTTTATTTTTAGCTCGTGGAGATTACCCCCACTTTTTCTGCCAAGACACCTCTAGGTAGCGCTTTTTAAGTACTATAAAAGAAGGAACATATCCTTCCCTTTCTTTTACTCTAAGGTATAGCAATTTTTGTCACACGAACATACGTCCCCACTGGGGAGGACTTCTTTCATCAAGGTGACTGAAAATTAAATTTTTACACACATTCGTAGTTAAGTTTTAATGCTTCTCCTTTTCTTTTCAGTTGTGTATATTTTTGTGTACAGTTGTGTATATTTTCTCTTTTTTGTTAATTTATTAGTTATATAAAAATGCATGAAAATATCAATGTGTTGAAATTTATTCCATTTCTCCTTGTACCTCTACAAATGATGGCAACTTGTCTTACAAAATGTTTGTCATCACTGCTTTAGATTGAGCTACAAGTAGTATCTGCAACAAGCTATATTGAATCATTGGGTAACTATTCGTAGTTAAGTTAGTAGTCAGTATTTAAATAGCTATATTTACTCATTTATATTATGTAAATTGAAATTAATAATAATACCAACAACAAAATCGTATTATTTTCTTGGTTTTATTGAACTGATTTTTATTGAAATGCCTGGTTACAAGTCAGTTTGAATGTTCTCTTTTATTTTATTTTAAAGCATCGATCTGAGATCAAACAAGAAAAGGGAGATAACACATTCTTAAGGGTAAATACGAAACTAATTTTACAACATGAATTATAATGTATATTTTAAAATTTGCACAAACTACTTATATTAAATATCTATTTCTTTAACTATAATTTTAAATAGTACTTACTATTCATTTAATTTTCAAACGACAAGGAATCGGAACCAGTTTTAGTTTTACAAGTAAAGCACAAGACAAATTATCTTAAGACTGCTCCCACAGAACAAGGGTCGAGTTAATCTAAAATAGAAATCGTTACGCTAGCATATCGAAGTAAAATAGCAGCTGGTATTGTTTAATGTCACGGAACTGTATTTTCGATAACCACTAAAACTGATTTAATGAATTCACAACCTTCGATTTTTGAGTGTTGTCTAAATTTGGCTTAAACGAAGTGATCACGTGTGATTTTTGCTCTAAAAGCAGAACTAAAAATCTGTTTCGGCAATAAACAAAAAACAAAAAAATACTTCCCCTCGACTCATTTTCTCTTTTTGTCCTGCTTCCTCTTTGTTTCCTTGTCGATTGTCGTAACTGTCATCACTGTGCTCTTTCCTCGGCTGCTTCGTACCAAAAGCTGGTTTCTCAACAACAATATATTCCCACGTTTAATGACCTTGCATCGCTTTGGAATTATTAGGACCTCTTTTGTTTTTGTCGTTCATCTCTTGTGCAGTCAGAACCCACACCCAGAGCTCTGAGCTCATAAAAAATACATTGTAGCAGTTTGTTTTTGGTTGATTTTTTTCAAGATGGCGGATATTTTAAAGCTGATGCCAACTCATTGACACATAAATTACAAATGTCCATTTTGCTGATGTTGCGTTTTGTAAGTTTATAGGCTTTTTTTGCTATTATTATTTTAACCGAGTAAAATTAGAGAGTGCCATTCTGTCCTCGGTGCATGTTTGTGTGTAGAAAACAACTTGAAAATGGCAATGGTAAAATTAGCCATTTAAATAGAGAAAACATTTGGTATTTATTGACCGAATAGTTTGTGTCACTGTTGGGTTTAATTTATTTAATTTTAGGAAATTACACTTCTTAACACCGGGATTTGCCTTGTTGCAATACTCTTGAATGAGATTTATTCTAAAATCATCTGAACCTGACTGAACATTGATTTTTCCTTTTTTTTTCTATTTGAAAAACTTTTAAAGTCTAATTTATTTCTGATGAATCTGGACAGAATTCAATAAAAGCTTCACAAATATAATTATATGCTTAGATCTCCACTAAATATTTGCGGTCTCCATCAGTGTTGAAAAATGTTTGACTTTTTTTTTCTTTTTCTTTTTTTGGTACATTGCTTCATATTCTATCAATAACAAGTAAAGAATAATGACGTTGCAAAACATTTGTAACGGGAGAGAGCTTTGGAAGAAAGATTTATTATTCCATTAACATTTCCCCCGTTATGGGCATTATTATAGCCGTGATATAATCACCGTAGTTCGCGGACGGAACAGAATGGCTGAAAGGAAAAAGAATTTCCAGTTCGTTCTTAGAGAGACTATTATATTGCTAGGCCATACACAAAACCATATATACAAGTACCCCACCCGTAGAACCATATATATATATATATATAGCAAAGCAGAGTGCAAGGAGAAACAAAAAGAGGGGGTCTTTGATGATATTTCTGTGACTGGTGAAGCCATGTTTAAGACTCCAGATTCGAACGGGCCGGATTCATCAACGATGTCCCAGATGAGGAAACGACGAGTCTTGTGTTTTCTCGAATTGCGGACTACCAGCCGGAGTTTCTTTCTATATGTGGGGAAGATATATTCCCAAAAGGAAGCAACACCATGAACTTGGAAGCTGCTATCGCAGATTGAGCTTCTGCCCAGGTCGTGAAGACCCAGGCTAAAGAAAACAACCTCTCGATTTGGCTGCTGTAAGCAAACTAACGGACTGGCCACTCTCGTCACTGTAGGAAATGACGTCACTAAGCGGTCCGTCACGTGACCCATGAGACATTTCTACCAAAGTGAGATAATCGTCTTCTGTATTCTTACACATTATCTGCTCTTGTTTATTTGAAGCTTTTTTTTTGTTACTGTTTAATTTGTACTTGAAAGGGTTCTCAGTGCCTGGCGGCGTATACAATTTTGGAGCTCCAATCTGTGTTACCTCTGAAATTCTTTCCTGTACGTTTTGCGTTTTATCACTCCCTGAAGTATAATAACAAATAATCAGTTACCACTTTACTCAGGCCAAAAATAAAGCCGTAATATCACAATTGTAAAACTAGAACTGACTGAATTTGACCTCAATACTAATTATACGTATATAATTTTTAAATTGTTTTGAAACTCATGTCATCCACTAATGTTACTTTGCTGTGTAACAGAGTGAATCAGAGGTATATTGCATGTTCGGAGTTCTGGAACTCACCTGCAAAGCCATTAATTTGTGGTAATTTGTGGCTTGGGAGCATCAGTTACAGTAAAAAACGAGTTAGGCATGAAGCTAGCAACTTCATCTCCTAAAACCTTACTTACTATGGAGACCACAACAGCAACGCCTCATGTTGTTTAGAGCTGTGGGCCCGATACTCCTCAATGGAGTCTTGTAGACTAAAGGAGAATAAAGGGATTCTCAATTCCGTGGTCTGGGGGGAATTTTTGTTGTTACTCTTCAAATCTCTTGCTAACTAACTCAAATTGTTATATTCATAATCTTCTGCTGAAGTCTGATTTTATCGCATACTAAATTTCTTATTCCAACCAAGAAACCTTTTCAAAAAAGTTTGATGTTGGGAAACGCGTCAGGCCTAGAAACTTACCCTACATGTAAATCAATGTTACAAATTAAATCCCATGCTTTGATTATTTTGCTACGTTGCACCGAGTCAGAGAAAAAAAGAGGGTTGGGTAGGTGGACTAGTTGACATTTATTTTTTCTTGATGGCGGGCCTACACCTTTTGATAGAAACGAAGGACGACTCTTTGATAAAAAAATATTGTAAAGATAATCAAAGGAATATCCTTTAACACAAAGTATTAATAGCTTAAACGAGTTCAATAAAGTGACACAATGGGTCCTAATTGTGAAACTCTAAATACTGTTCACTTCCGCTCACAAGCACTATAACCACTTCATAAGATTTTCTAGCGACAATTACAGCGATCCTACTCTGGCTGGCATAACGATAGATATGAATATACCGAGATAGATAGAAACGGTTTGTAAACGTTTATGACGATATACGGGCGAACCTCTAAGAGTCTTGACGATCAGAGATTGATAGCTGACCTCTCTTCCGATCTAACACAAAATTCCTGGTGGGAAAAACTGGCTGGTTACATTCAGAGCTTCTAAAACCAAACTGGTTACATTCCATCACCGACGATCAGACCTCGAACTACTGCCAGTTACGATAAACGGATGTCCCCTCGAGGAGGCCTCGCATCTCGAGAGGACATTGGGCCTAAAATTCATACCTGGAAGTGGAATTCCTATATACGATCCACCGCTAAAAATGCAGGTAAAATGATTGGCTCCCTATACCGCCTCAATAAGTACCTGACTCGTCAAGCTATCCTCTACATTTATAAGAGCAAGATCAGGACAAAAATGGACTGCTGTTGCGATATTTAGGCAGAAGCTGCCCAGACCTCACATTCCAGTCTTGATAATTTAAAACCGTCCCCGAGTCCTTGTGGCAGATGAATTATTTTCCACACTCCAACCTCTCACACACAGTTGGGATGTGGCAAGTCTCTCACTGCTCTATCACTACTACCATGGAAAGTGCTCGGACGAATTGAATCTCCTGGTTCCACCAGGTCAGATCTTCACGGCTAGGATCCGCCATGCCATTTACATAGTAGCAAACCACTCTTATTCGCTTCTTATTCCATCGGCGAGAAGTAAGATCCACCCAAACAGCTTCTTCCCGCGAACAACTGCCCTATGGAACAGACTCCCTAGAGGATGTTTCCCCGATCACTACAATCTTAACCTATTTATTTTGACCGTTAACTTCCCCGCCTATCCATATAAACTACCCCTTATCGTAACCCACTACCTCGAGAGGCCCCTTAGACTAGTACAGCGTGAATCTTACTGTAAAAAAATCAAAGTTCAAAAAAGCCTATTTGAACTGAAAGAACTCTTGGCTCATTGACAACTGTTATTTTTTAGGCCAATACAATATGAGCAGATCTCCTAATCCATGAAAATCTGTTTTTCTTTCCTTCAGTTCAAAAAGGTTTTCTTGAATGCTGAGACAGCTCAAATCAAATGATCCTGTCTTATCAGAAGCTTTTTGATTCTTTCTAATCTCTTCATCAACATACCTTTCTGATCATTTTGTTTTTCAAGAAGGTATTTTCAGAATGTGTTCAGTGGTCATACAAAAAGTAACAATTAGTAGTGATTTCGACACTATGTAAATAGACTGGCATAGAGAAAAATTTGAAAATAATTTTTGCAGATTATTACCGAGCATGTGAGCAAAGATGAGGTCTTACAGAGGTTGCAAACAAGGAGGAGGCTTATACTTAATATCAGGAAGGAGCAGCTGAAGTTTCTGAGACACGTAATAAGGAAAGAGGGCCTGAAGAATCTGATACTCACTGGTCGAATAGATGGAAAGAGAGACAAGAGAAAACAACGCGTGACATACCTGACGGTCTTAAGCAAGTGGATGACAGAACGTAGTCTGGGGAGAAAGTAGAACTTGTTGAGAGCTGCAAGGGATAGAGGGAGGTGGAGAGCCATGATCGCTTACGCCCTGAAAGGACATGGCAAATAAAAAGAAAGATTCTTTAGACCTTACTTGAGTCGCGACATTTGTCAGAATCGAGAAATAATGATTTATTTTTTCGACTTAGAAGAGATGTCCTGTTTATAATATTGACGTTTATAATAGTGTCAAATTGATCCCTGATTTTTACAGAATTATTGGATTTAACTGTTTTGGTGAAAGGTTGCAAAAATATTTCTTTTAAATAAAGGTATACATGCATTTACAATGCAAGAACAAAAATTGGCATAAATTATTAAAAGTATTCATCTGGTTATTTTTCATTTAAAACAAATAATTATTAACCCCAAATGTTTGTGAATGTATAAAAAAAACACATGCAAAAGAAAGTATTTTTAAGTATTTAAATTTTAAAAAATCAAAAAACGGTCAAAAAATTTCGAAAATTATGTTGGTATCGATGATGTTACCACACTTTTAATCTTGACATTTGAAGATAAGTTATTTTCAATCATTCTGAAAAAGTTAGGGATCCATTTGGCACTGTATCGATTTTATAAACAGGATCCCCCTTCTATGTCGATAAAAAAACAGTATTTCTTTTATTCTGACAAGTATCGCAGCCGAAGGAAGGTTCTAAATAATATTAATGTAAAAAATTATTTTAAAAAAATGTTTCCCTATTTTTTACGAGTGGACCAGTTTATTTAAGTAGTATCTTGATTTCGATCCTCACCGTGTTATCTATTATATAACCTTGCGCCAGACTTTGCTAAAGTAAGTATCTGTTAGTGGTAGTAATTTTAGAAATAAAAAAATAAAGATTTTTTGCATATTTATTATCCAGTCGTCTCAATAAAGTTGCAAACCAGTTTTGCATAGATGAATGTCTAAAAAACTAAATAACAATTCTTTATTCAGTCAAAAATATTTTCAAACTATAGATGTAATCATGAGAGCTCCTATAAACGAAGATGAAATATGAAATTATTTTTCTATTTGCCGTGTCCCTTCAGGACATTGGCGATCATGCCTCTCAACAATTTTCTATCCTTTGTAGCTTTTAATAAATTTTGTCGTTTTGTTATTTCTACTAAACCTTGTATCGCTCTACATTCACTCAAGCTCTCTTGGTAGGTTATGGGTTGTTTTCCCCACTCCTGTGAGTTTTAAATTTTCCAAGCCCTCTTTCCTCATCATGTGCCCTAGAAATTTCAACTGTCTTTTCTTGATGTTAAGTATAAATGACTTCTTTTTTTTACATACATGTCCAAGTAGCCTTTCGAAAAGAATAGGGTGGATAACCTGTAGTTTCTAACGAAAACGCTATGCATTTTAATTTCTTCTTCATTTGCAGTGTCTCTTCAGGACGTAGGCGATTATGGCTCTTCACAATTTTCTGTCCTTTGTTGCTCTTAATAAATTGTTGTTTATTTTGTTATTTCTCCTAGACCTTGTTCTGCCATTCATTTACTGAAGCTCACTAAATATGTTATACATCGTTTTCCTCTGTCCATCTTCCTTCAATTTGTCTTGTGAGTGCCATATTTTCCAAGTCTTCTTTCCTTATTCCTTTTCCTTTCCTTTCTTAGAAATTTCAACTGTCTTTTCCTGATGTTAAGTATAAATTTCCTTCTTGTTTCCTTTTTCTTAATATTTTCATATTCATCTTATTCAGTAGTGCATCCTTTTTTTGTATATCTTTTTTAAATTATTCAAACTTAAATTATACATTCAGAAGTTTATTGATAGATAATTTATTTAACCAAATAATTTTTTGAATAACTCGATATGTTAATTATGCGAGCTATTTTTGGAACAGTGAAATATTTTGTCAAGTATAAGAAAAATATTAATTAATTGCAGTGACTATCCCGACTAATTAGTATTTTATGTTGGGAGAGTCGCCTGAAATTAGAAACAATTTTGATGAACGGGTAATTATCACAAAATTGTTTTTATTTTTTGGTTTGCTAACGGTTTCCACTCTGAATATAAATAAAGCTTTGATTTATTTGAACTGAATAATGTCTGGTATAGGCGAGAATTTCCTTGCGAACTGACTAAGAACTGTTGTAAGAATGAATTTTCACATGAAGTTTTAATATTTAAAATAGGATTACATTTACAATGATAATTTGTATTTTTCTTTGTTATTATTTGTTCGCTCAATACAAGGCTCAAGAGCCACTTAAGGCAGAGGGTTACGGAATGAGATTCTTGTATGAATGTAATAAGAGGGGGTAAGAAGTGCAGATCATTGGGATATATAGGAAAGATAATGGTTGATCCAAGGTTCAAAGAGACTAAGATTTCTCTTGAAATAGGCGCAACTAGAGAAATTAATTAAAATGCCATGTCCCTGCAGGATGTAAGCGATCATGACTCTCCACAGATTCCTTTTTCTTATCTGTGAATTGCCATACATTCTTGGGAAAACTAGTGAACTAGTTTGCCATTGTATTCTCTACGGTCAGTAGTTCAGAATTTTTCCTTCTCTTAGATTGGTTGCCACTTAAGGCTAGAGAGTTTAGTCTACCGTGGTATATAGTCTACAATTTGTGCGAAAGTGAATGCATCAGGCTAGCTCGGAATATAAACTCGACTAGATCGTTGCAATTTCCGCGCCGATACTCGTTACACTACCTGTACATCCCAACTACATATATATAGTGTTCAACTGTAATAATCATCACAATAATTATCGGTGAGGATTTAATGTTACACTATTGTGAATAAATCCGTCAAAGTTGGTATTTCTGTTACACGAAGAGGCTAAAAATGGATAGTTGCAACAATATAGTAAGATTTTCGGAAAGTAATTACGTATTTCACCGCAACCAAAGCAGAAACAAGAATGTACGTCTAGAATTAGTTTATCATTTCGTCTATCCCACAATGTGTTGTTTATAGTGCATTTCAGTGTTTAATTAGGAAAACTTGCAAAGAGCGAATTTGGGTTCCTCCATAAACGTTTGCTTGAAAATCGAACGCAACATTCAATGATCTGCAGTAGTCTTTTAACCTGGAATGACAACATTTCATATCTGCATCACATTGTTACAGGTGATGAAAAATGGGTTTTGCATATCAACAAAAACAAAAAAAAAAACAACAAAAAAACAAAAAAAAAATAGATATCACAAAATGGAAAACCAATACCAACACCAAAACGAGGACCCCTTCCACAGAATTTCTCGATTTGTGTCTGGTGGAATAGGGAAGATGTCGTCCATTATGAACATGGAAGGACTATCCTTACAAATGTTTATTAATCGGCTAAATGAAGTATAACATTGAAAGCGTCCTGCTTTGCTAAAAAGAAAATGTGTTATTCTTTAGAAGATAATTCGATAATTCTGCAAAACAAATCCCAAGAAAAAAGTCGAGAAGAAAATTAAAAACGAAGTGTGTTGAAAAATCATGTTTTAAAAATAATTCCAAGGAGAATCGAACCCAAATTTAACTAGACGTAGTTCAGTAAGATTGAGCAAAACCAAGTCTACTCGTTCGTTCCCACTTCCTGCCTATTAGAAAGTGACCATTATTGTATCCTCGAAGATGTCAAATAAAAAAAAATATGTTGTCGATAAAAAGGCTGTGTGGTCGCCGAAATAACATTTAAAGAACGCTCTGAACAAAAATGGCAAGAAAAGAAACATTTGGTTTGAAGCAGCCACTCAGAAGAAAAGGGTCCTCACAGAGATAGAAGCCAGCTTGGCGCATTTGTTATTATAATTCGCCCAGAAAATTTTTTATATCAAAACATTATTTCGGATTCCTTTGGATACAAGGAAAAATGAATTACTATTTTGGAGTGATCATGGACAAATTGGCTGTGTGGTCTGTTGGTCGTAAAAATGCATAAACAGGCATAACATGCATAAACAGATAAATGTTTGTTTTTATTACTATTATTTTCTTTCCTTTTCTTGAGTGGTCTGGTCGATCGATTTTGTTTGTTTGTTTGGAGTTTTATGGCATATCAATCACTATCGGTTATTTAATGCCAGATCCAGTATTTACTAAATATATCAAAAACGTATCGCTGGCAACATCGTTGTTTCAAAAACGTATCCCTGGCAACATCGTTGTTTCAAAAACGTATCCCTGGCAACATCGTTGTTTAAATTTTTTTTTCTACTGATGTGATGGAAAGCGGTGGCTTAGGGTCACTAAGCCACCGCTTTCCATCACATTTTAAGTATATTTAGTGTAGGGTTTGGGTGGGAAAGTTAATTGTAAGTTGTAGTTGTTTTGGGATAGGTTAGATGTGATGGGGCATGACATGACCAGCCGATTGATCGGATCGGGCCTCTCCGACCGCCCGTCTAGCCCAGATAAGGGCCAAAGTGGTGTGCTGCAGGGTCGTGACCACTTTATACTTGGGTCATGACCTGCTCAACCACCAGGACCTCATCCCCAGGCATCACGGGTCGCCACCCACGGCCAACAGGTGGCCCCATTGAGAGACTTTTACCCTCTGCAGGGGGGCAGTTGACGTATTCTGATGCCCCGCCAACAGGGCGTTGGTCGATCGAGTAATCTCAGGATGGGACAAGCCGATAAAGAAAGATTAATTACTGAAAATCCCTTTTGTTTTCGCAACGCCATCTGGAAGTTGGATTCGTCACACCAGCCCTAGGAGCGTACTGAGGTTAGCTACTGAGAAAGTGAGAGGAGAATTAGAGAGATTAGCACTGCCTATATAGAGCGATGGTGCGAGGTGAAATGTGGAGGAAGTTGGAGTTATGGGGCTGCTTGATTCATCTAACCATTCTCAAAAGGGGACTGGACAACCCCAAATTTAGAAAACTACTTGTGTAGATGTATTTTTAAATATGGAATTTTAGAAAAGGTTGATGCTTAGGGTGGAAGACAACTGAACCCAGGCCCTAGTCAACCCCACTCTTGCCGGACGCAAGACTCCATATAAGCCGGGGGCTTGGACAACTTGGGCCCCCACCTTACTGCTATTGGAATCCACATCATTCACCGAAACCTCCTGGTTAAGACCTTGTACCGGCAAAGACCAGAACTTAGAAACTACTAAAACAAGCTGCAAACTGCAAAGGGGATCCCAGTGCCACGTGATCATAACAATTGGGAAGGGTTAAAACGGCTGTATACAACAAATGTTATATAAACCAAATCGTTGTTTCATTTTTAACCCGAGTTAATTCTTTATTCCAAAAGATTCTCTTTTTGTGTGGCTCCCAGTTGTCGAACTGTGTTTACTTCAGTTTGCTTCATCAGCGACCTTCTCACTCTCTGAGATCAAAAAACACAACAAGGCTGAGGAATGAATGGTCGTGAACAAACAAACGTTAGCTAAGTCGAGTGGAACCATGCCTACCATCACGATACCAGCGACAAACAAGTCACGCGTCAATGAGTGAAGAGTCGGTCACATGGTAACCACGGTCGTCTAAAGGAACGTGTGGACCGACTCGTGTTGTGACATTATATGGTTACCGTTGACGAGGATCGACATGCTTGGGGTTATACTAAAATTGTTTAATAATTTTTCTTGTACTATAGTTTACAAGAATTGGTAATTAAAGAAATGAAAATAAATATATTTAAACCACCCACACATAAGGCCCAAAATATTTTTTAGAGAAAAAGAAAACTAGGCTAAATGGCTCTCACTTCATAGTAGACAATAATACCAGCGTTTTTTATTATGCTATGCAAGACCTTATGACCAGAAACCTGCCGTCATATGAAAATGTGTATAATTAATAGCTCAACCAAAGGCAAAATATACTACTTCTGTGTCTGTGTGTGTGCTTATTTTTTCTTTTCTTTTTTTATGTATATGCTTAAAGTAATTACTTTAATATGAAGTCAGACATGAATATTAATTCGTTTGCGGTTATTATTCAACTGTGAGACGAAGCATTTTAAGAAGCACTCTCTTTAGCAACAAGGAAGTTTAATAATCACGAGTAAATGACGGGTGTAGATGTCTACACTCTTCTACATCTGTACATTGTATGTGCATATAATGTGTGCGAATGTAAAATGTTTTCACGTCAAATGTATCTACGTTAAAATGTATTCTCAGCAGTGTGTGCTTGCAAATTCGTATTTATTGGAATGCTCAATTTAAGTATCTGCGAAGTATATATGCGTGAATTTTTTTTTTAATGATATATGATGGAATCATTGGTGTCAGATTAAAATATGCATACTCCATGTCTGGAGTGTAATGACATTTGTTGAACAAGCAAACTTTGATACGAAGCCCACATCCGTGGAAAAGCCAGTGGGGGAACCACGCACACGTCGGCACTGACTGACAAAACTCGTTAACTATTACGCTGAACGGAAGTACCTACGCACGTATGTACATAAGTGTCTACTTATTACTTTACCTACCTCTATAGGATATTAAATCCTATATTTTACTGCCAATAAGTGAAGCACAAACAAGTAAGAGACGCCTACAAATAAATCTTATTAAATTCAGTAGATACGAAAAACTTTTTTACAATTCTGTACAAACACAGCTCCAAATTAAATAAGTGGTTTCTGGAACCTAATTAGATAGGACGAGTCACGTGATGTACTCTCTACTAGGTCCGCGCGGTTGAACTCCAAATGACCTGGAAATAGGTCAGGACTCGGGTTACTGTACATTCACGCGCAAAACTCAGCTAGGATTCATGAGCCGAGCACTTGCTGTCAAATAGCGATAAGAACAGTTCGTCAGTCAGTGAAGGGCAGTCAGCGACCTGATCTGCGAAAGACAGCGAACCAGGCCAGACCATGCCTCTATCAACAACATAGATACACGTAACGTGACGACGCATATGCCAGCGATGATTTTCTACATACAACGCCACGACGAAAGTAAGTCTTGTCTCCCCTCTCTTTATTCACAGTGTTTTAAAATTACTACTATCGCACGCAATCAGTCAAGAGTTACACACGTTTCATTAGCACGTGCTTCACACACACACACATATATTGGCGTACCATACCACTTGATTTCTCACTTGCAACAAAAACACTTCGAAACTTGCGATAAATCATTTCGAAAAATCGAACTTTTGGTCTCTTCATGGCCACAAGAAAGAATATTGATTTTTACTATGTAAATACATGTATCTGACTGTATAAATGTTACTGTCATATTTAACTTGGTCTTCTCCTTTTTTTTCTACAAAGATCATTTCTTCGCGTTGCATAAAAATTGTATTGTATTCGTCGACACAACACTCGGATTTTATTTTTCCTCCTAACATCCAGGTATACTGACCCCACACTTCTGCGTACATGTATAATTTCTAGTTTGTTGGAATTTGCTAAGACTATCCATTGTTGAGAGGGTACAGGACTGGATACATTGTTGATGGGTTATGTTAACTTGATGAAATTTTTGCTTATTGATTCTAATACTAAAAATGGAAAAAAACAAATAGATTTGGGGTTTATTCATTTTTTTTATATTTCGGAAAGTAAAAATGCGATCAAACATTAAAAAAAATAAGTAAATTAAAGAAAGTGTTAAATTTTGTGCTGGAGATTTCTCTCGAAACAATGTTCCACAATTTGGTTGATTTATTGGTTGGTTTTGTTTAGCGGCATATCAACACCTCTATGGGTTATTTAATGCCCAAATCTAAATATTTTGTATGTACAAAATATCTGTAATTGAAAGCATAAAAATATGCTTTCAAATACAGATATTTTGTACATAATTGTATACTTTCAGGGTAAATGTATATTTTTTTAAATATATAGTTTGTAGATCATAAAATATATTGCTGGTAATTTTACAATAAAAATGTATATTTATATTTTAGTGTTGCATTGATTGTTATTTTGCTATAAAAATATTTTGTTAGTCATTTTATTATAAAAATATACTGTTGATTTTTGTTTAGGGGGATCGCTATTTGCCCATAGCTGGGACCCTAACAGGTGCTACCACCATGCGTCAGGGTGGACCTGGGAACAATAGTAATCAAGATGTGGTTCCAAGCTCTTCAAAACCTCCAATCTCCCGATCAGATGCCTTACTGTCGGATGTAGTTTATCGTCATACCCAGGACGGTGCACGGTTTTGTAGAACAGGTGAGGTTAATAGTAGTTAGATGACGTCATTACTTGAAAATAATGTGCAAGAGTCAATATACTCGAAATATGAAAACCATTTTAACCATCAATAACAATAATCTGATTACATTGGATGCGCCTTTTTACCATAGTTGTGGGTACGGCTCCTAGTTTTACTAAAAGCAGTGGCAACTAAAATTATCACCTGTAAATGATAGGTTGTCATTATTTGCAAATAAAAAGGAAATTAAATAGATGAGGAATTAAGGAGTTTCAACAATGACATATTTTACTGTATTTTTATATAAACTAATAAAGGATTAATAAAACGAGAGGAAATACACCAAAGAGTATGCAGCTGAATAAAGGAAAGACATTAAACGTGTGTGTGTATAAACTCTGTCATAAGTCATTCGGGGAAAGTTATTGTCCCCATCGGGGATCAGTTCAGAGTTATTTTTCTCCACGCATTTGGTTGGTAGTAAATTAAGTTGTGCACGTTCTTTTGTAGCACTTAACGCCACCTCACTCTTCTTAAATATAACGAAAACGTTCCGATTTTGAAATATTGTGACAGACGATGGAAAGTGGATATTTTATCAAATACTATAAATCAAAAGATGTCATATATTAAATAAACGACTACCAAAATGTAAAAACCTGTCAAACTGCTTTTAATTCCGACAATTTCGCTAAAACCATTAACGATACATCGAAATCTTTCAAATAAACGGCAGAAGAGCGAAGCCGAGCGATTTTGCCACTACTGTTTTTATTGTTATTATTATTATTATTATTATTATTGTTGTTGTTGTTATTATTAATAATAATTTTCACTTTATACAAGGCTCAAGAGTCACTCAAAGTAGAGGGTTACTGAATGAGGTGTGTGATATGACCGTAAGAGGAGCAAATAGGTAGTTATGATTATGAGGATATATAGGATAGATAATGACAGATTTGAGCATTTGTTGACATTGATGGCTAGATATCGTGGCACGAGCAAAACCAACACGACATAACCCAAATCAGTTTTCAACGAACGAATATGAAGATGTGTATTTTGTGGGATTTAAAGCAAATACTGTGTCATGTAGGACTATCCCCACGGAGCATGAAATCAGCGAGCTGATTTCAAAGTTCCCCCTAGTCTCCTGCGTTCACTTAACGCAAATGCCATTGGAAAGGCATGAATCCGTCTCTACAGGGTATGGGTTTAGTAAGAGAGTAGATTAGGCTATTTAGCTTTTGGTGACAGGAAAAGTCTAGAAGAAGGACTACTCTTAATTCAAAAACTGTGAAGAACCCAACAGGAAACCACTCCAATATCTTTAACAAAAGTTATATCAATTAACAGATAATAAAGAAAAGGAGTCTGTGGAGAGCCATGATCGTTTATATCTTGAAAAGACATGTTAATTAAAAAATAAAAACGTAAACTTCACTATGAGATCTTTCCAGTGAATGAAATGATTGATTCGAATAAGTACTGCTCTCAATTAAACCAAGTGAATGCAGTAAACGATGAAGTGTCTATCCGGAATCAGTTTGGAGAAACAGCTTAATATTTCGTCAGGATAGCAGGAGACAACATGCTTCTTTGGTGGGCAACAAAAATTGCCGTAGTTTGCCAGGGAACAGTTAACTCATCTGCTGTTTTTACCTGATATTGAACCTTCGTCGTCTTATTTATTTTTTCAGATTTTACAGAACACTCTGAATGGAAAAAATTAATTTCCTGAAACACTGTAAAAGGCAATTTGAACAAATCTATTCTGAGAAAATTTTTTTAAAAAAAGACCGGGGATATAAAATTATGTAAGTTGTTTTTGTTTTTTGCTTGTTTACTAAAGCTCACCCAAAACAAAGCTCAAGAAAAAATGAATATTACGACGATATGGTGGATAGATAACGGTTGATCCTAGACTTGAAGTGCTTAAAATTGTAGTTTTCAATGAAGCACGAACATGAGAGGCTGTTCCACAAAATTCTTGGGAAGACGTTTTGGGAGTGAACGTCTTACTTCTTACTAAAGGAATACGTAGGAAATGATGGCGATTCAGCCCTGTGAATGTACTAAAGCGGGCCTTACGGATAGCACTAACGAACAGAGCTCTTCTGAACATTTACCATAAACAAGAAATTATTAACAATAGGCTTGCGTCATTGTGAGCTCTACTTGAAAGATGACGTAAAATAACGGTGGGAAAAACATAAATATGTTATTCAACAAAGCTAATATCAGAACAGTTTTTTTTTTCTTAACATACTAAGCGAAATTTTGGACCCACCTAATAATAAAAAAATGAGAAATGTTTAATCTTGATGTGTGTTCCAACCACAATGGAGTATTGTTATTATGCAATGTAATCATAAGAAGAAAAAGAACTTCTCAGAGTATTTATTTCAGTAAGACACGTGACTTGATAAACATCCATCAGGGTACATTTTTGCAAAAGACAACGAAATAATTATCTATCATTTTGAACTAAGATCTACAAGTCTGTCTCTGCATACTCGAATATAAATATGCATGTATATTTATAACCTCCTGTCAGGAAGCACATACTTGGTGATTTCACTATCTCAATTCGAGAAGTTTCCAGACTCATAAAAAATCTTGACTCTACAAAGTGTTATACTCCACTACAAATTAGATCGCGTTCTGATTCAATCTACATGTCAGCTGAATGTGAGCGCTAAGAGAGCAACATCCAAAATAAAAATAAAAAAGTCGTCTACTGCCCACAAAACAAATCCCTGCAAAAATCTAAAATAAAATATAAAATAAGCCAGTCACAAACGAGGTCACCAACAAAAATGATTAGCTCCGGAGCCACCAGGTTTTAAGAAAACCGCTCATAAACGATTGAAACAGAATCAAACTGAACAGAACGCGACCAACAGGCCGGCTGTCGACGCTCGACATACTCTCGACGTCACCACCGTTATCTCGGTCAACCAAGACGACACGCCTATCTGCTAGAGACCCACCCTCTTCCAAACAATCTACACCATGTTAGATTCGGGTAAACTTCAGACTTCACTAATTCATTCCAGTTCTCTCTGAACGTCATCATATTTAAAATCGACACACTCACACATTCGGCTGGCTTCCGCTGTATCGGCAATACAAAAGAATTTTATAGTTACAAATCTTTTTTTCTTTTCTTTTCACTTCAGCGGCGGTGTTATTGCTTCGTTTCTTCTTTCGTGCCACCGAGAGTTTATAACAGAAGTCTACTAGTCTGGATAAAATCCCCGTTGTTATTATGAACCTTATCCTACAGTTATCTTAAATCACTATAATCTTAGCCTCTTCAAATTAGTCGTTATCTATCCTATACATCCTCTTAATCATAACTTCCTACTTTCTTCTCTTACGGTCATATCACACACTTCATTCAGTAACCCACTACTTTGATGACTCTTGAGCCCTGTACTGGGTGAAAATTATTCTTAATAATATTAATAATAAAAATAATAAAAAGTAGTGGCAATGATGCCGAGCGTGAGTGTCAAGTCCCTCTGCTTCGCGTTTCTGTTGTTTCTTAGAAAGATTTCTATGTTTCGTTAATGGTTTTAGCGAAATTGTCGGAATTGAAGCAGTTTGACAGGTTTTTTACGTTTTGGTAGTCGTTTATTTCATATATGCCATGATTTATAGTATTTGTTATATTTTTTAAATACAGTTAAAAATGCCAGCACTGCTCATCCCCCTTTCTACATTGCCTGTTTCCGTTTGCTTCAAATCTGTGATCTAAATATCATTCTCAGAGCAGAATATGGCTAAGAAATTAGAAAAGCCATCAATAAAACAATCACTTACAAAGATCACAAAATGTCAGATTAGAAAGTAATAACAAAACAGATATTTTTTTATTTGATTTTTCAAGCTGAATAGGCAAATCCATCTTCAATAAACAAGACGTTGGCCAAAATATAATTAATGTAAATATTAAATAAATAAGGCGTAGTGTAATGTCAGTTTTCAAATCTATACGATATGTTTTTCGTATTTCCAGTGTGTATGTTTCGTAATTAATGTTATGTCTGTTTCAATGCGTAATTGGTAGGGTGAATGGTTTTATATTTATTCTGTCCGGCATCATTTTCGTCTGGTCAACTGATATTTCCGCTGCAATTTAGGATTATGAGAGGATTTTACTTACTAACTTAATTTTGTTTAGTTTTTGAAGATCGTTACACAATGGGAATATTGTTATTTTTACCCCCCCCCTACCTCACTTGAGGAAAATTGTACATATGGACACTAATTACAGTATTTACATTAGTCGGACTATTGTCCTCATCTTTGTCGCCATATCTGTCACAACGTTTCGGCCGTTGTGCGCTCCGGCCTTCTTCAGGTGGTTGGAATTTCGAACTGAACCCTTTATTTCGATCACTGGGGTAGACTGTTCTAGTTCCACGAGCCATGTTTGATGGATGTCAGTTATCAGTTATCTCCTGCTAATTTACCCTCTGAATGTTCTCCACTGCCTTAACCGGGTATTGAACTCACACTATTTGGGTCTGTCACTGGATCTAACCAACGCCTTTATCCACTGTGCCATGTGTCCTTGATCGAAATAAAGGGTTCAGTTCGAAATTCCAACCACCTGAAGAAGGCCGGAGCGTACAACGGCCGAAACGTTGTGACAAATATGGCGACAAAGATGAGGACAATAGTCCGACTAATGTAAATACTGTACATAATACCTCATCTCAGAAATATAGACAGACTCTGGAGACTAATTAGAATTTCATTGAGTAATTGTGGTATTTCGGTGGCCGTAGTAAGAATGGTATGCAAGAACGGGGCTTTATGGTGAATGGAACATTATCGGATCATTGATTGAGACAAGTTAAACATCGGACAGATGAAGACCAGCTCCCGTCTTCCCCTAATTTCGGCATTGTGCCACATTTGATGCATATAAATCAACAATAAATATTGCGTAGTGTAATGGTTAACAAGCTTGTCTATTATGACTGAGTACTGAATTCGATCCTCACTGTGGATCCATACTTTCGGTCTTCTGCCACATGTGTGCTAAGCTTGGTAAATCCCGATCCATATTAATAATCTCGAACCCTAAAGCACCGTTACTTCTCCCTCGTTGCGTGAGGAGGAGCTAGGATTAATATCTGGGGTCTGAGACATACCCGGGTGGTAAATGCCGAGGGGGCTGGGGCAATGTTTTGTTTTGTTTTTTTGTTTTTTTACTGTTGACCCATATACGCATCCTTGTGTTACATTTTGTACGAAGTGGGCTTATAAATAAAGGAACAACGCATTTATGTGAACCTATTATTAAGTTCATCTCCAGTGGGGTCTGTCTTAACAGCACTTCCTCATTACACTAAAAGTGGAAATGTTAGAATCACTTCCTAATGCTTGAAGCGTCACAGTAGAAAAGTATCATTAGAGTTGAACAATTTTTATTTCCATTCCAAAGTACGAGTGGGATTTCCTCTTTAAGCTCCACCAGTTGCTATTTTTGACTGGGCTAAGGATCAAAGCTAAAATCGAATTTCTTATACGACTTTGTTACTATACCCAATTATAGGTTGTGTTCATTCTTGCAAGCGGCATCTCTAGCATTGCACTTAAAGTTAGATAGTTGAGGCCAAAGGTGATTGTGCAATTTTTGCCTCTTCTCCAATGTACGCGTGGGTTTGTCAGAAGTGAATGAATCAAACGAAATGTGCATGCTAATAGCCCTTAACTGGTCTCCGTTTTTTCCTTTGGGTATCCTTATCGGGTCTCTGCCGTATTAATCTTTCACAAACTGTAAGACACTACATTTTGGCGACGTGGATAACGAGACCTTCTCAAACAAGGACTAGTTTCTATTACAAAAAAAATAAAAAATCAGAATGACAAACATCCCTACATTTCTACCATTCGCTGTGTAGAACGACGAACACACCAAGCAGGCACGTGGTGGCACAAATGGGTGGAAAAATTTGAGAACCTGGTATGTGCGTTAGACATAGAAAAGGACAAAAAGGAGAAAAAAAACAATGCTCCTTCATTATGCCAGGGACGAAGTTTATGATATTTACCACAGCTTTACAGACGAGGGAAAAGGAATTGGCACGAGACAATTCATAAACGGTGTTCATGTGCCGCAGGAATCTGAGAAAATAAAACACTCCCTGACGGAATATTTCACGCAAAAAACAAAATTCCTAAAAAATATTAAAATTTTGACAGGCACTGTAAAGATCAGAAAAGTGAATATGAATGGATACTACACCGGATTATGGACGCAGGTTGCGAATTTCGATTTTCATAACGCTGAAAGCGAATTTCTGGCACAGATCATTCAGACTTAGAAGGAAAGCTCTGCAAGAAAACTGTACTCTAAAATAGCTTCTAGACCAATCGTTCTCAACTGCTTTTACCCAATGCACCCTTTTCACCACATATCGGAATGTCATTCCCCTTTTCCAAGACTGTCCGACTCAGAATATACATTCTGTATTGCATATATTACCGAACATCTTTAGCCATTTCCATATTAGTACATAGGGGTACTTCGACGTGGTGTAAAGATTAGAATGCTCGTCTCGCTAGTTCCGTTACCACTGAGTAGTGAGTTCGATCCTTACTAGGTGCCCCATATTTTCGGCCTTGTGCCACATCTAAGCTACACTTAAAAAAATCACCTTATACATTTACATGGACTATTTTTATAGACGAATTTGTGTGATGTAGTGACATCATTGACTACCGTTTTGGCCTCATATCTCAGTAGGTCTTCTCTGGAATCAATGTCATATCCCGTTGTTGTACTTCGACGAGTGAAAGAGAGCGTTCTGTACTTTATTATAAACATAACGCATACTTTTTGCATGTCAGTGTACATTCCCCCCTCGCTATGGGTTAAGTAGAAGGGAAGACTGGGCTCTCTAGCTGTGCTTAGCAACCAGTATAGGAGAGAGAAAAAACAAAGTTGATTTCAAAACCCTAATGAGGCAAATACTTGAACGCACAAGGTCCGCACAACATAGTTACAGGTTGGTTCTGTGGGTATTATAGAAACAGAAATGGACATGATGCGCATGCTTGGAAACGCGTAAGCCATGTGGAAATGTGAAATTACGCTGATTTACCGTGAGCCTTCAAGACGAAACAGCTCTGATGATTACGCTGATTTGCAGTGTTTACTTTAAGGTGGTAGTTTGTCGCTTTTATGTTTTCCCCAATGTTCTATATATTTTTATGTTATCTTTTTGTTTACATTCGCAATAGGAAGCTTCTATAAATAATTTCTTGCTGATTAATCCACTTTTGTTGTTTGTTACGCTTTTAATTTTTATCGAATCACTTTTTGTGATATTCTTAAAACCAGTAATTTTCTTGTTCTGATCTTGCTAATATTTTCAATTTATTTTTTGACTTCTGAGATGCCTTTTTTAATTTTGCTATCTCTCATGGCGTCTTCTGATTTCTCCATATCTTGTTTCCTTCATAGGTTACTATTGTGGATTCCGGGGAGGGAATCCTGCCCAAATGTATAAACTACGCCAGTAATTGAAATAGGAAAATAAGTGTATTGAACGTAAGAATACAAACTTGAAATGAAGATTAGTAGTCCAGGAATACAGGTTAATAGAAATTATACGTACAAGTCTCTGTAAGTGAAGCCGTAATTTTCTTTCTTTCTTTCTACTCTACTCATCTAAAACCTTATCTCAACGTATCTCTTTGTGAACACCCGGTGTACTCCACGTATCTCCACTCTGTCAGATTAAGTATACTTTAGACGAGTCCATCTTGTGTAAAAAGGGGAGAGCCCCACAACAGTTACATCATTATTATGGCTTAAAGCATTCTTATATAACTGAAATTGAAAAGGTAATTATCGATGATTATAATATTTTTAGACTTATTTATAATATGATTAAATTAAATAAATATTAAATATCACGCAGCCAAAGAGTTCATTGTAAATATTTCTAATAAAAATATAACAACTTGAAATCAGTGAGCTTTCAAGTCGAAACAGCTCTGATGATGAGTGTATATTTTTTCGCGTCAAGCTCAGAGCAGTAATAAACTAGAATGCTCTTAAAATAATAAAGCGCTTATCTTTTGTTAAACTCAGCGACATATAGGGAAAACTTCGGCTACGACTGCTTTAAAAGTATTTTTCCCTGGGAGGGAATAAGAGAAGAGAGAAAGTAATCTCTCTTATCCCTATTATAGAAAAATGCGCATAAAAACAAAAAAGACTCGAAACTACTGCGAAATTTGAAAGAAAAAAACATTTATTACATAAACATAAAGAACAATATAACAAAATACAATTTTTACAAAATAGACTTACACAAAAGTTTCCTTTTATGCGCCTTATGATTAACGAAGCAAGATAACAGATAAAAACAATTTAGGTTCTTAAAAAGATATACAATCTTCAAATAATAGAAAAAACTTGAAAATGTAATACAAAAACCTTAAATAACGTTGAAAATAGTACTAAAACAAGTTGCACCCACCTAATAGAAAAACGAAAAACTAAAGAGGGCTTTGGCAAATTCACTTGCGTCACTAGGACTTTTAACATTTTTTTTTCTTTTTGAACCGAGTTCTATTCACAGGTTT
The DNA here is from genome assembly GCA_964036315.1 of Acanthosepion esculentum. NCBI lineage: Eukaryota > Metazoa > Mollusca > Cephalopoda > Sepiida > Sepiidae > Acanthosepion > Acanthosepion esculentum. Next base: position 126,166,476 of record OZ038475.1, read on the forward strand.
GACTTGATTCACTTCTTTTTTCCGTTTGCTTATCTGTGTGAGAAAGATTTTCCTTCTGGAACTTTATTTTTATGACTTCAGGTCGAAATTTTCAAGCCTCCTCGTCTTCTGATTTCTTCGAAATTTTCGTTACCTTTTAATCGAAAATTATTGTACCTTGTCGAAATTATTCTCAAATTATCCGCTGACCCGTCTCCTTATATATCCTCGAAAGAGGCCCAAACGGATCGAAAGTCTAAAATTTACGTGAATAGAAGCCACTCTTCTGATTGGAGGAAAAATACAAGGTGTATATATTTTTCAGATTTGAAAAGAAAATGACAAGTAGAGCTGCATGATCGAAATATTTTCAGTGTTTTTTTTATGAGCCAATTCTATATTTAGAAACTTGAACAGGCAAATGTATCACATCAGATTTATTTTTATTAACCGTTAGGCTTTCTTTGTAATACACCTCTCCCAAAAGTAAATGTAAAAGACAAACCTAGACTATTAAAATATTTATTTATTTATCTATCTACACTTTTTTTAGTATTTATTTTTAATTATTTTATATTGATTTCTAATATTTTTATAGTTTGTATGTTGTGTGACGAGGCGTTTAATAGACTGTTTCGAATTCTAGGTGTTCTCGAGGGTTTCGTTGTTTTTATCAATTCATAATTAATTCTTTAAGTGCGCATCGTTTCTTTTAGTTTTGTTTGAGCGTTCTTTTTTAATATTTAGAAAATTAGTTTCATTCATCCTTAAACTCAAACTAGAGAGAACATCACCAGGAGATCCTTATTGATACAATTATTTTTTTTTCTATTTCTTACTACGCATATAATTTGTAATTCAAAAATCAATGCTCTACTATATTACCATTTGTAAAGTCTGCAATGTCCAGTGTTTCTAATTTTACTAGCGTTACTTAAACTCAAAGAGGTCTTAACGAAAATAACTGTATTTATGTGTATGTGTGTATATTCAAGAGAGAGGGAGAGAAAGAGAAGTGTAGAGGACCGGGGGGGTGAAGATGAAAAGAAAACACGTGCGTTTATATTTCCTGCTAGAAGAAGGTCCAGCTACAAGAAAATGTCGGACTTGAATTAAGTTCAAATGAAGATAAAGAAGACAAACAAACAAGACCGAGATATATATATATATATATATATATATAAACAAATATATGTATTAAACAAAACAATTTTACAATGGACATAGACATTAACATTGTGTGTGAACATTTGTGTTCGTATTTTGGTGAATGTTCGTACGTACGTGTATGTTTGTAATGTTCATGGCGTCTTCCCAGAAATAGAAAACGCTGTCTTTTGTGAGAGCTCACATAGTAGCGGTGTTCGCTGAAATGAAGAAAGAAGAGAAAGAATTACCTCACCTGCACGCGAGGTGGGATGCGGCACGGGACCTGAGGGTTGTGGAGCCGAGGCAAGAAGTCGCCCAGTATTTATAGTATTGGGAGAGAGACTCCTGGTGAAGAATTTGGGAATTAAGGAGGAGCTAACTCCGAGAGAAACAACTGTAAGGACTAATTATCGCTAATGATTTTTTTTACCTAAATAATGTTTTTCAGTTCATATTAATGTTAACTCAAAGTACAAAGTTTGAAGTGCCTTCATGTAAAATGTTTCAAATAAAGATTTATATTTAATTTTTTTTTCTTTTTATATTTTCAAAATCGGGTATGATATACCCATGGTTAGTAGTGGTGTAACTTTAATTGATGGTTAGTGTTCTAGGGTTAAGGACAGGTTAATCAGCTAACTTCGTTTCTGAAACCAGATACTTGGATAAGATAAAATAAAAGATCAAAGAGCCTGTAAGAAAGCGAAGGACAATATTACTAGCATTCACCGCATTCCCTGACTACTTTTTTTATGTGCCGTGTCCCTTCAGAAGGTAAGCGATCATGGCTCTCCACTTCCCCCTATCCCTTGTAGCTTTCAATAAGTTTCGTCCCTCTGCCACCTCGCCCAGACAACGTACTGTCATCCACTTGATTAAGTACGCCAGTTATGTCACACGTTGCTTTCCCTTGTCTCTTTTCCCTCTATTCGACCTGTGAGTATCAGATTCTCCAGGCCCTCCTTTCTCATTACGTGTCCCAGAAATTTCATCTGCGTCTTTATTATGTTAAGTATAAGCTTCCTCCTTGTTTGCATCCTCTCCAAAACCTCATCGTTGCTCACACGCTCGATCCATGATATCCTTAACATCCTTCTGTAGAACCATACCTCCGTTGCCTTGAGTCTCTTCTTCATCTTTGAGGAGGCCGTTCAACATTCGCTGTCGTAAAGTAGGACAGATGTCACGTAGTAGCTCAGTACTATTACGGATCTCAATATAAACCCAGAAGAAGAGGGCTTCGAGGTCAGTTCACTCTACCCTTTCGTCAGAATCGGGACAGGGTGCCCCCATTCCTCTAACCACCAAAGAACTAATCAGGACTACTACCTGCTACAGAAGAAGGATATCTCTCTCTCTCTCTCTCTATATATATATATATATATATATATATATATATATATATATATGTCCCGAGCTAGAAACTCCACCGCACATGAAGGATAGGATTTGTATTCATAAAAAAAGAAAATAAACTATCCAAAACAACGTTCACTCGTTCTCGTTTTGAATGTATAAGAACCAACATACTGCGCCAACCTCTCCACTCTAAGTTCATTTATATTAAAAGTTATGGATTGTAATTAAAATAACGAAAATCCTCGATATTCATTAGCAATTTCCTACGTAAATGAAAATAAATGTTTTGTTTTGTTTTTCCAATTCATTAATCATTGATTAATTCTCGAAGTGACACAAGCTTAAATGATTTTTCACTGATTAGGGATTCCAGAATAATACAAACACACCTGAGCTCCATTTCATTCTCACAGTCCATATTGTTGTTTAAACAAATAGAAATGCGTCACTCACGACAGCTGCTGACTTGTATAAGTTTCAAAAGCGTAAAGTATCCCAAAATTGCTAAAGTCGGGCAACTGGTTATTTTCTCAGATTTCAATCACACTTTTTTCATGATAATTTCTCGGTTTGCTTCTTTGTTTCTCGGTTTTCCCATCTAGAACAAGAAACGGTTTAAATTTCTCACTCCACAATTCAGATGTTATGACTTCGGCAATTAGTCAGGAGCGGCTGTGTATAAAATGAACGTAGTTTAAGTCAACGCTATCATTACTGATATTGTGGAATCTTCCACGTTTGCCAGTCACCCCCGCGGGGAAATGTACTCTTCCCTGTGGTGATTATCGTCACCATCAAACATACATACACAGAGAGCGTACGACAAGCATTCATTGGCTAATCTCCTCAAAACTAGTTCGCTGATTGGTCAATTCCGACCAATCAAATCGCCTGCACGCGAAGAATGAAATTTCCCGCTAAGGTTGAGCCGGTCACGTGATACACCATCTTATATAAACCAAACACGGGTGGTTTTCTCTCTCTCTCTCTCTCTCTCTCTCTCTCTCTCTCTCTCTTCTCTCTTTTCGTGTCTCATCCCTTGCTGCCAAAATGTAACCTTCAAGAACTCCCGTCTTGACCATGCAGTCAGTCGTTAAAGAACATTACAACATTCACGCAAGTACAACTCTTAACTCTTCTGAACTCTTACCAACTTGATCCAATACACAATTCCTAACATGCAACAGGAACTTATTCTTCTAAACTACAGTTTAATAATTACTCCAACCTTTATGAGCTTGATGGAATAATCCATACTAACCTCTCACCCCTCCGGTATAATCCACTTTACACTAAAAATCACCTATCAACCAATCAACACTCTAGTTTCAGCAAGTGAGACTTTTCATTGGCTCAGACCCTTAGAACTATAACAAGTTCACGCGAAAATGTCTTTTCCCGCCCAGTGCCCTGGAGCCTATTTTCTTGACCAAAACTCTATAAATAGAGGAATCTGAATCGACTCAAGCAGTCAGACTTTCATCCCTGGAGAGATGTCAAACTAATCCACGCAAGTCAAAACTACAACTTTTACCGCGCAAACTTCTCTGACTCAGCAAACAGGCATGCTCTCTCATGAACAATTTCTAGCAATTACTTACAATACTTAAAAAGTGATATTTACTCACTACTAAATAAGTATTCGTAAACAATCACTCAAACATCCAAACAACTAAAGGTACAAAACTCCTACCAATTTTGGACAAAAACGTACGCACACACACTATTGATTGAACTCGCACAAAGGAAATTTTTGTACATAACCAAATACTTAGTTTAATTTTACGAACAAATCTTAATAACAGCTTTACACACGCCGAAACTTCACAATAATACTCTACACAATCTAGTTCAACCATCCTCATTTATCCAAAAATATTCAACCAAATTGTATATGTCAATTGTATATAAATCAATGTTATTGTTACTCTTTTAATTATGTTTGTCTTCACTCTGATTTTTCTTGCATGATTTGTTTTCAATGTTCCTCTTATCTCTTAATTTGTTGTGGACGAATGTTTAAGAACCCCGACATCATAAATTTTATGATAACTAAAAATACGTTCACTAGTCTGCAACAAGCTCAGGTACAAATATTTCCAAATCTAAGAGACATATCTCTATTAAACCTTTAGCTTATGTACATGTACACTAAGACCAATAAATTCAATTGTTATGTTTTGAATCATTATTTTCTGTCTTGTGTTAATTGTTGTGGATGGAAGATTATCGAACACACCCAATTTCAAGCCTTCTCACCATTCAAACCTTCTGATACTTTTTAACACTTCACACATCCGCAACAATATCTTTGCTAATAACTGTTCATGTTAATATTATTGTTTTATTGAGAGAACGTTTATTCGCGTGTGATGACCACTTTTTGAGATGCAACGCGCACTTGTTTCTATCAGACATTCAATTATCAAAATATTTGATTATATAGGAAGATAAACTATCCTACAAATAAACTATTTTACGTCTTTAAAACAATAGCTGGGAGAGTCAGTTATCTTTCAATCATTAACACATATTTTCAAAACATATATAAATATCCGTGAGGCATTTTAATTACCTCCAAAATGTTTAAATATTACGACGTATATTGCTTACGGACTACGCTATAAACATTTTAAAAGACGTACAAAAAAAAAAACGAAACCTGAAAATATGACGGCAAAGAAAACGAAAACGAAGCGACCATGTTTTAGTGTCACTGACATCACAACGTTTCGGCATGCGCAGAATGTTTATGGTGTGTGTGTGTGTGTGCGTGTGTGTGTGTGTGTGTGCCAAAAGTAGAGCAAAAGCAAGTTGCCTAAATTAAGTCCTAACTTTTTAATCCTTATAACATCGTGTTCGCCGTTGTAAAAGTGCCAAAAGGAAGGGGCAAGAGAAAGTACATTTTTTTTTCATTCGATGCTGCTTGTAAACTAGCGCGTCACGTGACTACGTATTTAAGTAGAAAGAACATACGACTTTTGCTATTCACGTTCCATTGATCCACGTGGCACGTAAACATATTTGTTATGATTTATCCACGTGAGTATGTGAACGTTACACATATATAGAACAGCACAACCCCAAGATTATATCTCTTTTTTTTCTTTTTCTTTCCTTTTTTTTCTTTTCTACTGCCGACCAAAGCAACAAGAAGTCATGAGTTAAGAAAGCATATCGGTTATCCCCTATTCTTTCTCTGATAGCAACATTATACTATAGATTTCTTACATTAAACTGGTATCCTTCTTAACAATTTACGTACAGGTTTGCACAATTGCTTCTAATTCTATGACAAGAAAAACTTAGTCGTTTAATATTTAGTTTATCCAATATTACCATAACACTGAAGTCCAGAACGTGTATACTACATACTATAAAGAAAATTTATATACATTGTTTATCATACAAACCTCTTATTTTACCTTACGAAGCACCAGAATCTTTGGTTCAATGCAAACTGTTAAGGTATACTAATGATATTTGATCCGTACACACACGATTAACCACAAGAGCCAGATCAGGCTGAAAATGAGTACTGTTGTCATAATTGGGCGAGAGCTGCCCAATCTTCACTTTCCAGTCTCGATAGAGTTCAAAAGCGTGTCCCAGTCCTTTTGGGTGATAAATTATTTCCCACCCACCAGACTCTCTCCCACAGGCGTGATGTGGTAATCCTCTCGCAGCTCTATCGTTACTTCTATGGAAAGTGCTCAGACAGCCTGTTTTGGTCCCCCCAGGTTTAACCTTACGGCTAGGACCAGACATGCCACTTATATTGTAGCAAACCACCCACATTCCCTCCGTATTCCATCGGCGAGAAGTAAGTCCCACTCTAACAGCCTCTTCCCGCGAACCACTGCTCTGTGAAACCAACTCCCAAGAGGATCTTTCCCAGATCACTACAATCTTAATCAGTTCAAGTCTAGGGTTAAACAGTATCTCCCCATCCTATCCGTATAAACTGCCTTTTAACCATCTGCCACGATTTCTGAATATGGTGCTTTGTACAGGTCGAAGTTCACTGTAAAAAATGAAAAAGTTCTTGCCTGGATTTCTTTAGGCAAAGTATTTGAATAATTGTATGTAGATGATTCGAACGTCACTAATTAGACTCTAAGGGAAAGGCAACGTGTGGCGTGGTCTAAGTCAGGATTCCAGTTGTTTCGAGCTGATGGTTTGGCATATCAACCCATTGGGTCATTTAATGTCGAAAATTAATATTTTTCTAATTAAAATCTTGTATTTAAACAGCGAAAACATTATTTTACATTGCAAGACTGATGTTAGTTTTGGTTATATTTTTCCTTTTTATCATATTTTTAAAATTATTTTAACTTCTTTTTTAAATACTGGAATATGTAAAATGAATAAGTATTTTGAAAAGTTCTTCTAAGTTTATTATTTGGTAGTATTTTAAGCGTATTGAATTAAAATTGCTGCAGTTTTTGTTTTACGGCATATCAACCTCAATGGGTTATTTAAAGCCAACAAAATTCTTTATTGCTTGTAATATTTCTTTCCAAAAATGTATTGCTGGTAATATTTTTTTCTTCAAAGATTTATTATTAACATATTATGTATTGCTGGTAATAATGTATTTCTGATAATAATTTTTTTACAAGAAAGTCTTTCTGGTATTAAAATCTATTTTTACACTTTGATAGTTTAGGGGTTAACTACTTGCCCACAGCTGGGACCCCCACAGGTGCCACCACACCGGGTCAGGGTGGACCTGACCAATTAAGACGTGGTTCCACGCTCCTCAAAACCTTCCGATCAGAGGCCTTGCTGTCGGACGTAGTTTATTGTCTTACCCAGGACGCGCATGTAGTCTATCGTTTTACCCAGGACGTGGATGTAGTTTATCGTCATACCCAGGATAGGCTGCAGTTTCTCAGTATGTGTTTTATGGTGTATGGTTCTTGGCATGCCACACACACCGGAGGATCTTCCTTTTTTTTAAGATATACGAATTGGTTATGGTAGTATGCCTAATATGGTGCCTGGACATAATGATATCTTCTCTTTTAGTTTGATTTTTCTGATGCTATTCTCTCGAGCTGGTGGTAGGATTCCCATATAGTGCAGATCCAATGAAACTATGGAACCCAGTTTTCAATAAGATATTGTTCAGTCTGGTGGTAGTTTCATAATAGTATTGGGAGTGTTCACGTGGAATGGTTCGAGTCTGCCTAAACACGCTACTGACCTTTTGACCACAACTTTACAGTACATCGTGATCGTCTGCAGCTATTCATAAACTCAATGTCCCAAATAACGATGAGCCATGTTTTATAGATTATTCAAAAACGTTTGACAAAGTACGTCACAATGTTAGAACTGCAAGGTAAGCTTGATCTATTTAAGAAGGATATTAGATTAATACAAAACTTATACTGGGAACGAAACGTCTGCATGAGGATAGAAAATGAAGTCAGTAAATACACAAAAATAGAAAGGGGCATAAGACAAGGATGTATCTTCTCATAGGACTTATTCACTAGTACTGTGAAGCAATCCTGAGAGAAATAGAAAGATTCATTATTAGTGGTCACAATTTTAACAACATTAGATATGAAGATGATACAGTATTGAGAGCAAACATAGAAAACTACATGAACTTTTACCGAAGGTGGCAAAGGAAAGCGAGAAGAAAGGACTAAACATCAACTGTAGGGTTTGGTTTACGGCATATCAACGACAATGGGTTATTTAATGCCGACAAATTT
>OZ038475.1:126192194-126332194 GCA_964036315.1 Acanthosepion esculentum
TATTTATTTCATGCACTTGTCAATATGCATTTATATTACGACGATTTCGTAACTGATAACTAAATAAACTTAAACGTAAAATTAATCCTGTCATTTTTATACATCTATACTCTGGAAGTTTTCACAGTTTTGCAAGCAGTGATAAATTATGAAGTGTCATAATATTTCATCGTTCGCATAAAAAAAATCGTTCATAAAGCTGACTTGAAATCAGAAACTGAATTTTAGATTATATTGTTTCCACAAAAACCAAATGCTAGAATCATTAACGAATAAGTTTTACATTCCTGTAATACATTTTAAGGCGTGGTGCAATTTTGTATAAATTCTATACTGATATATATGAACAGTAATATATATATATATATATATATATATATATATATATATATATATAGTTTTAAGGTATGCTATATTTATGGGTTAAATTGCTCAATATCAGGGATAGAGCTTATGTAAATATAAAAGTAGACATTGTGGTTAACACCCAGCGGCGACAGTCTGTTTCATGCTTAAAAACAATCTTCGGGCCATCATATCACCGTTGGGTGTTAACATACATACATATATATATATATATATATATATATATATATATATATATATATATACTTAGTCTGTCAAGGCTACAGTGGTGGCCCTCCGAATGATGATCGAACTAACAAGTAGCGACTTTCAGCAATAATTTGCTAAACATCACTTTTCGATGCGTACTTTGTGATCTCTTTAAAAACGAAGAAAAGCGCGCTGAACTGTTTTGTAATATTTAACACCCCGATAAGGCAGTGAATACTGCGTAATTTCCTTACAGATTAAGGGGAGACTTGACGTAACGGATATGTCGTCCAAGTAGGATGCTATAAATGGAAGTTTTAAGGAAAAATTGGAATAAAAAGGACACTTTTACTTAGAAGTAGACAGAAGCAACTAAAATTTCTTGGACACATATTAAGGAAAAGACGTGGAGAATTTGATGCTCAAAGGATATATTGACGGCAAAGCCAAACAACGAGTTATCTACCTAAGGAGCTTGTTTAAATGAATGGCAGAACTTGGAAGAATGGTAAGGGTCAAAATGTTCCTTAGATCTAGAAAGGACAGGAAGTTGTAGACAGCTATGATAACCGATATTCCACAGGAATATGACATAAAAGAAGACTATTCGTATGCGCGAGCGATAAAATATAAAATTTAAGTTACACTTAGTTTACACTTTTTCTTTTCATGCTCCTCCCATAGACATCTCCATGCCTATGCCAGCAGTGTTTACATGGTTCCGTTCAAAAGTTTACATAAAAATGTGATTCGCATGGTATTTAATTTCTTCAAACTTTTGGGCAACATCTCAAGTATAATAAAACAGAATGTATATTTATATATATATATATATTAGACTATAATCTGTACTAAAAGCGGAGGCTTCAATTTGTTTCTTTTCTCTTTGTGCCACAAAAATTCTCAAAAACTATAGACCTTATCATTGGCATAAAGACTCACAAGACTTTCACTTGTAACATCACTTATATGACGCTAACTCCGGAGTTTATTTGAGGCAATCAAAGAGCACAGTATACCATTTTTAGCCAAATGAAGCAATTTCTATCCAAACAGAATATGTTTGTTTAAATACAAAATGGTCGGGTAGATAAAGTAAAATTCGACCTTCCATGGAGCCAAAGGTCATTGTAGAATTTTTCTTTGATGATCTGTATCAGATAAAGTTCAATTCAACATTCGAGGTTCCCGAAGACTGTCGTAGGTAGAATTAGCTTATAGCTTTTATTATTTGTATAGCAACTAAACAATTACATTCGCAGAAATTAATTGGTACGTAGGGGTAACTTGAACAGAACAGTTGTATTATAGGTGGTACTAACCTGCAAATTCCTGGGAATTCACCAGATGTCATTTTGAGACTAAAAATCTAAAAGGCTGAATTACTTGATATTTTTGTCTTGTCTGTAAAATGTTGTGCAATTCTTAAAAACGTTTTCGGACAAAATTTCTTAAATCTTAGGATTAAACACACACACACACACACACACATATATATATATATATATATATATATATATATATATATATATATATATATATAGCTGTTATCAAAAATATTTTTTTTTAAATGGCGAAATACTAAGAGACTACTCGTGAATTTTTGAGCAAGGCATTTTTGTCCAAAAATGAGTCGAAGAAATGTAATCCTAGATTCCTGGGGAGGCTGGGGTCAGACATAAAGGTCAAATGACACAGTTCTTGACACTTTTGAGTTTTGATACTGTACAAAATCCAACTTTCAACACACTTAAGCTACCTGATGTTCTTCTCCATAGCGTTCAATTGTAGGTTCACTATACTCGTCAGAAATGCAAATCGTTCAAAATTGTGTAAGTCAGATTTATATGAACCCTGGGGGTCCATGTAACATTACTGGGGTTCCGCACAAAAAAATAGCAAATTGGGGCTCCACGGTAATATTTTAATGGTTCATAGAGCAATTTCACTTCGGAATGCTTGTTACAACTGAGAACTGGAATCTCTACAGTACTCTACGCCATATTGAAATACTGAAAATAGAGAAACAACTCTAAAACTTGCAGGAAATGAGATCAGGCGATGTAAGTTATAGCGTCCCTTTTACTCTATCGGATGTTTTGATTGTAAAAGCTGAATAAAAACTGAGATGGATATATAAAGGAAGGGTTGAATTTATTAGGAGGATTTGAGATAATCATAATTAAGTAATTCATCGAGCCTAGAAGAAACCTCAACAGAATGCAGAAAGCACTGGACGGCTGTTTCGTCCTCTATTGCTTTCTGCATTCTGTTGAGGTTTCTTCTAGGCTCGATGAATTACTTAATTATGATTATCTCAAATCCTCCTAATAATTTCTACCACTTGTATGTCCTTGCTTGAACCAGCTTCTAATGCTCTGGATGGAGCAGCTTGGGATAGTAGTCGTGGCTCGTGGGGGCACAGTCCTATGGGCAAGGGAAACTCGGATGAGTTCCACTACGGAATATGTGATCGAGCGGCGCTATATAGAGTCTAATTCGTTACCTGTTCGTCGCCGGGGCCCGTTGGTACAGCTGGTATGACGCTTGCCTGATATCGTAACTGTTCGGGTTTCAATTCTCGGTAGTGGATGCGTACTACTGATGAGTCCCAAATATAGGACGAAAAGGAAGGATTTTATATATATATATATATATATAAAGATTATAATTTATTATATAAATTAATTCAATATATTGTTGCATTGCAACTCAGACCATACACCAGGTTCGTTGACAGGGTGCAGCTTGTTGCAGTCAAGCGCTTGTGGCTTAAAAATGACCCTTCGGCCAGATCGTTACCCATGAGTTAAAAAAAAAAAATTTCTAGTATTAAACCAGATTTTATTCTTAGGTATTACCTTACAGCGGTCGTGGTCTTTCTACGTGGCCCGCTTCGTACCTTCTGATTTCCTTTGCGCAGGATGCTCAGCTTTATAGAAAACAGTTTTCTTTGACCTGTCATCTTCGTCCAAAAAAAAAAACAATCTTCCTTCCGTCACTTTCTCTCAGTCTTGCTCTTGTACTTTGAAGTTGACTCCAATTACGGATAGTCATTGTTCGAAAGTAAATTCTCCGTATCGAGTTGTTTAAAATTTAACTCGTATTGCTACAATATTAATAATAAATAATAATATTCATTTTGAATATTAATAAAATAAAATACAAATAATAAAATTAATTTGATATATAAATTATATAAGAGCTGTGTATCAAGGATTAACAATATTAATCTCTTTAGCGGCATGGACCACAAGGATCTCAATGAATGAATCTACACTAAATAAATTTTTAAATTTATTAATTACTGGCATATTTTTAACTGGTTCATTATGAGTTATTTTATTAGTGTACATAAATGTTCCATATAATTTATTTGTTAAATACAAGTTTATTTTCAATAAATTAGTTTTACTTTAAAATAAATCATATTTACTATTTCTATAATAAAATTCCTAAACTTGAAGTATAAAATAAAGTAATTAAGAGTAAAAGTGGTCCATAGCTATAAAAAAAAAAAAAAAAAAAGATTTGCGAACCAGAGGTGTAATTGTAACTTACTTAGATATCAGTGAGCTTATAAATCGATTCTTTGTTTCTTGGAATGAATTTCACTCCACCAGTCGGTCTTCCCCATATTGTTTTGTTTGTGTTTTCACCTAAGACTTACTCAGTCTTAACCGAAACTGATTGAAACGCCTACATTGGTTAAGTTATAAAAGAAAATGACTCTTGCTTGTAGAAAACAATAACATAGCGTGTACTTTTTGGGCGTTACAGTTATCAGATTGACCTTTCACAATTCTGAGGGGTGTGGCTATAGTATTACAAGAGGTTTCCAATATCTATCTATCTATCTATCTATCTCTCACACACACACACACATATGCGTGATGTGGCGTGTCTCTTACTGCTCTATCGCTACTTTCATAGAAAGTTCGCGGACGAACTACTTCCCTTGGTTCTACCGGACTCTTCACGCCACTTACATAGCAAACCATCCACATTTCCCTCCGTATTCCACCGGCAAGAAGGAAGTTCCACTCAAACAGCTTCTTCCCGCGAACCACTGTTTTGTGGAACTACTCTTTAAAGTAATCCTCTACCTCGAGTGGCCATGGGGACTTGTGCAGGGTGTAGCTTACTGTAAAAAAAAAAGGTAAAGTCAAACGACACAGGTTCGTCTGCAAAATGGTGATCACAATTGCACACAAAGGTTCTCCAAGAACAAAATCAAACAAACAGTTCGTACCGTCACTGCTTCTGCGACACGGGCTCATGAAATACACTGGCTATACGCAGGTTTCAACGCACGTATGCAGATCCTCTAAGCTGTAAATCCGTTTTATGCTCTCACTCTTCACTATTATATACGATAGAAAAAGTTGGTCTCATTTTCAGAATGGAGACTTGTGTACTTCCTTCATTGTAAAAGACATCGGCATGCACACACCTCCAGGCTTTTACAATAGTCTGGCACAACGCTTCTTAAACTATGGGTCGCAACCCCAAATGGGGTCGCGAAAATTAAATTCAAACGCTTGAATTTTAGTTTATATTTTATATCACAAACGCACAATATCGAACGTGATGCGACACACAAGCGCTGCGGTACTAAACGCACGTGCGGCGCCGTTGCGACTAAGTGCAGTGACAACGGATGCATTTTCAATGTAGTTGGTTAATACCTGGGGTCGCCAAAAATCTCGTCATGAAAAATGGGGTCATGAATGAAAAAAAGTTTAAGAAGCGCTGGTCTAGCAGATTAAAGCGACGGTTCGTGAATTTAGTGAATGGTGAGTTCAATTCCTGGGCGGGGCATTGCGTACTTGGACTCAGTGGAAACGGTTGTAGCAATAACTGAACAGTACTAAATAAGAACTAGACGAGATATCTCTAGACATGGTTAGCAGAACGCGAACAATTTAACCCTGTAGATTAAATAAAGGGTTCAATTAAAAATTATAGACACCTAAAGAAGGTCGGAAGGTACAACAGCTGAAACCTAATAATAACAACAAAAATGTCCGTCTGTAAATATGTAAACTCATCTCTGAAGTTCAAACAGAAATTCTCGATTCAACTTCCCAAAATCTGACCAAATATCATTGTGTGGGGGGAGGCTTCTTGGTCTGCCTAAGAACTTTTCAGCACTTCCTTACTATTATACCAGTTAAACCATCACTAGTTCTACAGTGCGTAGATTACACATCAGATATTTAATACATAGACCAATTCAAAAGCCTAATACAATGAAGAATAAATGCATGTGTTTGCTTGACTTTACATAAGAAAATAAATATTCGTGGATGTAAAGGATTTTATTAAAAAAATTAAAACTATCCTATTATTTGAATACTATTTTACACATGCTGTAAAAATAACAGTATATTTTGTGAAGTCCTTAATATGATTAAATTTCACACGCGAACCTTTTAATTAAATATTTTCCAATTATTGTATTAACATGTAATAGTTCTGTAGGGAAGAGTAGATCACATATTAACAATATAAAACTGACTTTTCACTTTATGCCCAATAGAATCATATATTAATACTAGTTTACTCATGTCGTCAAAATCGATGATTTTCTGAAGTCATGAAGCTTTTCACATGTAAATCTTTAAATACATTTTCCAGTAATGTATGTTATGTCAGCTCTCTTTCACGGAGTCGGTCTTTTGCCCTTCCAGTTTCCTAAACATTTTCGAACAGTCCGCCGTTGTCATAAGAAAGACATGGTTACCTTGAGTCCCTAGTGCAAGATAGATAAATATATCCAACAAAATTATACAAATCCACATGGTTCGTCTACACACACACACACACACACACACACACACACACACACATATATATATATATATATATAAATAAATCTTAATTTATTTTTAAAGTGCCCTTCAGCAGGGTTCGAATCTGCGTCCACCTGATCGGGCGTGTTTTAGATCGCTTGAACACAGAGCTTCTCAGAAAGGTTCAATTATGGAATAAACGTCGATAGAACTGCGGATCAGAAGTGAGTGGCTTCCTCTACAGAGAAAGGCGTAGGTTCGAACTCTGTTGTAGTATATTTTCTTTATTAAGATTTTCGAATGCACAGGCCGATAGATATAAATAACCCTGTTAAAGAAGAAAAGGGCGTCTATTCATAGACATGTATCCGCTAAAATATAAATATAACATTTAAAGTAATATATTATATATTACATTAAATATAAAATCTGGGAGCCCCATTAAAGCTGAATTCTTTGTGAATAAACACTCGTGAAAGTTGCTTATCCTAAGTCACTGCTGTTAAACCCAGTTTCACTGAGGGTAATGTGAAATACATAATCATTTCTCTGTGTTATCTTACGCCATGTTATGCTACCACATTTACATTTAACTTGTTTTGTTTTTTATCTTTTAAAATCTCCATAGCGGCCATCAGACTTCATTTCCTTTGTTGTCTGCTGAAGAAAACGTTCAGCGTTGCTAGCCATCTTTGTTTGCGTCCTTTGCCTCGTTTTGGCAGCCCGAAAATTTCGAAATGAAGGAGAAAAACACGCCAGGAACGGGGGGGCTGTTTTGTTAATGAAAGCATTTCGCCCAGAAGACCCCTGGGTATTTGATCAGCCGTTGGCAATACCGGAATCATGCCTGATGGCAACTGATTTCTCAATCAAAACATTCAGCGAGCAGGAGGTCGCTGAATTAAGAAAGGGGGAACGGAACAAAGTGACTGCAGGGAGAGGAATTCAAGGGGAAAAGAAAGAGAATTTGAGTAGAGTGGGTGGTGGCTGATTTCGCAAAAAAAAAAAAAAAAAAAAAACGCATAAAAATAAAATATCTAAAGAACTGAAGGAAAAATAAAATGCTGAGTGGGTTTTTCCTGGCGGATGTTTAGTAAATAAACAGTTTCCTTAATCCAGCAAAGAGCGGGTGCTGTTTAGATGATGATGACCGTGATTGTTAGAGTAATGATGATGATCAATTAAAATGACTAATTTAAAGGTGACGTTAGATAAAATGATGTGACCGCTTTCCTCTTGACTACTATTTTCCTGAAAGTAATTATATACGCTTCTTGTCATGACTTAGGAGAAATAAAAAACTTTCGATTGTAGTACATCGATTTTTTTTTTAACTTTTGGAGTAAGCGTTTTTCTCTTCACTAATGAAACATGGCCCAGCTCTTCTTCTTTTATGTGCCTTGTCCCTTCAGGACGAAACGGATCATGGTTCTCCACTTCTCCATGCCCCTTGTAGCTCTAAATAAGTTCTGACTTTTTGTCATTTCTCTCCGACCTTGTTCTGCCATCCACTTGCTTAAGCTCGTTAAGTATATCAAGTGTTGCTTTCCCTTGTTCCTCTTCTCCTCTATCCGCCCTTTGAGTATTAGATTTTCCAAGCCCTCATTACGTTTCCCAGAAATTTCAGCTGCCTCTTCCCGATGTTATGTTTAAATTTCCTCTTTGTTTGCATCCTCTCCAAAACCTCATCTTTGCTCACGTGTTCGGTCTATGATATCCTTAGAATCCTTCTACAGAAACATGCCTATCTCTATTCCCTAATGTACAGATGAACTTTATTCCTT
Source organism: Acanthosepion esculentum (assembly GCA_964036315.1). Classification (NCBI taxonomy): domain Eukaryota; kingdom Metazoa; phylum Mollusca; class Cephalopoda; order Sepiida; family Sepiidae; genus Acanthosepion; species Acanthosepion esculentum. The sequence goes on from OZ038475.1 coordinate 126,200,329, forward strand.
AGTTCCACCCGTTCAGACCTTTACGGCTGGGACACGTTATGCTAATTCCCCGGAGTCGAATTACCCTCGTTTTCTCCGCATTCTCCGAAAGGAGAACCTTCCACTAGGAAACCCTTTTTCCTCCCAAAGAATTCTATACCGTACTTGATATACTTGACTGCTCCTCGAGCACTACCTTTTTAACCTTTTCAAATCAAGTATTAGTCATTATCTATCCTCCTCTTAAGTGACCACCTCTTTCGCTCATATCGTACCTCATACATCATATATAACAGTAGCCTTCTACTTTGGATGGCTTTTGAGACTTGTACTGGGTGAATTTTAATTTTTAAAAAATCATCCCTCATAGAAAAACGAAAAAGTGATGCTGATATTCCTGGATAGGATAGTAGCGGTTGTATTATATCTATCCTGCATGGCAGTGAACGCTGGGCAATTTCTGTACTGAAGAAGAGATTCGAAGCTACAGACAAGTGGTTCTACAGATGGATACTGAAGATACGATGGGTAGAACATGTAAGCAAGGAGAAAGATGGAGAGAAAATGAGAACTAGGAAGACACTCATACTTAAAATCAGAAAGTGTTGTAACCTAGGGAAGGTTATTGAATAGAATAATTAAACGGAGGTTGGTTATGAACGATAATACTTAGGACACGAACAACACATTTGCCAGAAGTGAGTCAAATGAATTCCACAATAAATCTCCAACTTCAGGATATCTACCAACCGCCCCACTTTAATCACTTAAGCACTATCCACTATACATTTTTCAGAATTAATGCATAGTGTGATCAGTTTTACTACAGAAGATGCCAGAAAGAAGTTCAAGTTAACATACCTTTCCTTCTGGTTTAGAGTTAGAATTTTTCTTCTATACTAGTTGCCAGCCAAGGCTAGAGAACCCAGTTTGCCCTGTTATTTTATTCATATCTTGGGAGAGAAGACATGTATTCTTGCTTTTCCTAAGGTCATTTAGCATAAAGAAATTGCAAGCTGAGTTGAAATTTGATTTGAATTCAGCTCAGTGATTCCATTTTATTTCCTGCTGTCAGTCCAGCAGCACTTCCCACTAGCATAAAAATGTATAAGCGCAGAATTAAAGTTATTTAATCAAAATATATTATAATATTATATGTAATTCATATATGATATACTATTGTTGTAACCTAGGGAAGATTGCTGAATAGAATAATCACACAAAGGTTGGTAATGAACGATAATACTTAGGACAAGAACAACACACATAAGATTCGCCAGCGGCACGTAGAAGGAGTCAACTGCTCAAGTGAATTCCACAATGAATCTCCAACTGCAGACCAACATACAGTATTTACTACTGTATTTTTGTGAATAGGGACATACCCATTATCGTCCGTAGGTATGCTACAACAGAAAACAATAGTTGAAATTTATGGGACACATTATGAGGAAAGAGGGCTTAAAAATGTCTTACTCACAGGACGTAAAAGGTGGGATTAGAGGGGAAAAGTGGGTAATTTATCTAAGGAGTTTGTGGAATGATAAATATAAAAGTGGACACTGCAATTAACACTGAGAGGCGGCAGTCTGTTTCATGCTTGAACGCAATCTTCAGACCATGTGTGTTGTTGTTAGCTCGACTATTTATATATGCTTGTCAATGGAATATTATGAGTATCTAGGTCACGTATTTCCGGTTTATTGTGTTATCCTAAAAGCTATTTGTTAGTCGGTGACGGTTATAATTTAAATTATTCTAAAAGCTATTGAGTAGATGCAATTGTGAATCCTAATGCAGTTATTTGTAGCTATTGTATAGTTAGTGTTTAACTGATTATTTATGATCAATTACTTAATGTATTTTATAATTGACCTGAAGATTGCATTTATGTATGAAACTCGTCTCTCGGTGTTGACCTCACTGTCCAGTTATATATATATATATGTGTGTGTGTGTGTGTGTGTGAGTGTGTTTATCAGGTATATTCTTCGAGTAACGAGTTTAACTCTCTTTTGTCTTATAAAGCATACAGCTACAAAAAAACAGACTTCCAATCTTTTCCTTCTTTAATGTGCCGTGTCTCTTCAGGGTGTAGGCGATCATAGCCCTCCACATCTTCCTGTCCCTTGTAGCTCTTAATAAGTTGTCTTTTTGTTATTTCTCCCAAACCCTGTTCTACTATCCATTTGCTCAAGCACATCAAGCACGTTACGCGCTGCTTTCCTCTGTCCCTCTTTCCTTCAATCTGTACTGCGAGTATCAGATTTTCCAAGCCCTCCTTCCTCATTACGTACCCCAGAAATTTCAATTGCCTCTTCCTGATGTTAAGTATAAGTTTCCTTTTTGCTTCCATTTTCTCCAAAACCTCGTTGTTACTCACATGTTCGGTCCATGGTATCCTCAGCATCTTTAATAAATCAAGTCGTTAGCGTGTAAAGATTTCAAAGATACATCAAAAATGCTATCCAAGAAGAGGATTAGCATAAACGGTTGGTTTCAGAAAAATTCCGCCATAAGTAATTAAAAAAGCAAAATTTAAAATTTTCGAATGTAGAAAAAAACAAAAAACATGTCAAGATGTTATATGATATATAATCCTATATTTTACAACCAATAGGTGAAGCACAAAAATGTAAGAATCGCCCACACATAAATAGGATCAGAATCACTAAAAGAAAAACTTTTGTACAAATCAGTACAAAAAAATAGGATCCAAAATTAAATAAGTAGTTTCTGCAATTTGATTGGAAAGTACAGTTACGTGATATGCTTCCGACAACGTCCGTACGTTTGAACTCCAAATGAACTGGTCGCTGGGTGCTATCCTGCGTAAACCGAAAAGCTTTCGTTTGGAGCCAGTTACGTGATCAGGATAACTATATATACCCCGATTTCGGGAATAATAAAAACATACACAGCAAAAACCCAGTCAGCAGCTGGACGTGGATCACCCGCTGGATCTGTAAAAACCCGACCAAAATTCTCTCTTTACCATGACACCACCTTAGTCAGTGACGACTACCTACCGTTCACAGAAATATTCACACAACTCAAAGAAATATTTATAGCAGTGGAAAAAAGTAAGTCTGATCTTCTCTCTGTATGTCCATTTCCTTTTGGAACCACCGTAATCAGATTTCACGTATTAACACTCACACCACAACGTTTCTACTAACGTGCTTCACGCATACACTCCGTTAAAATGTGCTTCAGACAGACACACATATATACACACTTTATATTCACCAAGACATATGACTTTACAAACTACCCTTTAAAAAATGGAAAATTTTGTCGAACATTTGAACTTTTGGACTTTGATTTTTTTTTACGACCAGAAAAAAATACAATGTTTACTGTGTAAAAACAAGTGTTAATGTGTACATAAATATACGATTATTTCAGTCTGGTTTTCCTTTTTACCTATGTAAAAAATCATTTCTTTTTATATTTGTGGGCACGACACTCGGATTTTAATTTTTCGCTTTTAATCTGGGTAGTCTGACACTACAATGTGTAAAAAGAAAAGATTCACCTATTAAGAACTGCTTAGATAAAATTCAAATAACTTCGAAATTGTATCTAACTTCCTCTACATATAAAAGAAAAGCGAAGAGGCTAGAGATTGAAACCCTCACCAACGATTAAACTGCACGTCAGCTTCTCCAAGCAATAAACTTGTAGTTCCTCTTGTAAATGTTTAGTTTTTACGAGCATTTCAAATAATACTATTTATTATGAATAGATATATCTACAAAAATCAACTTAGAAACTTATTCATATACAAAAGCATGGCTGTGAAAATGGAAATCAATAGCAGTTTAAAATTTCACCACAAATATTGAAAGATTTTTCTTTTACTATATCATGATTAATTACGAATCGGACCTTGTGAACTGGCGCTACAGAATCACAAACAAAGAACTGTACCAGATAACAGAAACCACATCACGAGAGGACTTTCAACAACAGCAACAACTAAAATGGACAGTACATGTAACACGAAGAGAAAATAATGACATAATCAAGATGTTGACGTTCCACACTACTTGGAATAAAAGGTTAGAAAGGAAACCCACATCCATACTGGAAAGAGTGATACTGGACTTAAGAAACTTATTTTCCTGAATAAAATGTTGTAATAGAAACATTTTATAAATGTCGATCGACAGTAGTACTACTAGCTGCTCGGTCAATAAATGCCGAATATTTCCTTATAAGGAAACGGCTAATATTACCATTACCATTATAGTCGTCGTGATGCAATGTTAACAATTTTGTGTTAATATTGTAGTAAGTGATTATAATTAATGAGAAAGTAACTAATTTCTTTGAGAGAGTCGCTTCAGATCATCTCAAGGAGGGATGCTAATGTGAACACTGCTATCACAATTGATATTAACACACGTATCATTGTTTCTAATATTATAAGTTATCGTGTTAATAGTGTTTTAAAAATATAATTAAATTACAATTACAATCTATGGCATGCAAATAATATTGCCGGTTTCAGAAATACCCGAATTAAAAAAAAAATTGAAAAAGCAAATTACTACATATATTTTTCTCTCATTGTGTTGGCGAGTATTATTATCTGGGATGGGAAATGTTTTTAGTTTTAGCATGATGTCCTGGGTTTGGGTTGGCTATGTTTCGTTTCGGGGTTTAAAGCTCTCAGCTGAAAATGTTAAATGATCTGCTTGATCCCCATGGCGAGGCGTGAATACGCAGTGATTCTCACCTGCCAGTGAACGTATTTATATTTAGGTTGGTACGAAACTATCATTTCAAATTATTGCGATTTTCAACTGATTGGTTATACTGAATTGTGGGAAATAATCCAAATTATATGTTTTCATTCCCAATCCTTTCTTTCCGGGACATTCGTTTTTTATTACCCCGAGCCAAACACAGCATCGCCAAAAACAGTCTCAAAATCAAAGCTTGTCTAGAAAAGTCCCATCCGAGCACCTCATTGGTTAATAGTCATCGCTCTTAAGTAATGGCAAGGGGCATAGGGTTGCATTTTTTGTATGTTTATAACACAAAGTAGAAGAGAACCCAACCAACTACATTCGTACAATTTTTTTTTAATTTTTTACTAATGTTCGCCCTATACAAGGCCCAAGAGTCACTCAAGGTAGAAGGTTACTGAAAAAGGTTGTTGCATGAGCAGTAAAAGTTAAGCGCAGTTTATGGAGATATGTGGCAAATATGGTTAATCTTAGTGGTTAAGATTGTAGTTGTCGGGAAAGCATACTCTTGGGAAACTAAGTAGAGGTTTGTAGGAAGAAGCTGTTCAAATAGAACTTCTTTCTTACGAAGGGAATGGGGATGGTTCGCCTCAGTGTATGTGAAGCGGCGAGTCTAAGCTGTGAGGGTTAGAGTTGATGGAAGTAAGAAATGTAGTCCGTCTGAACATTTTCCATGGAAAAAAACGATAGTGGCAAGAGGCTTGCAACTTTTCGTCTGTGCAAAAGGGTTTGCAGGGGTGAAAATAATTCATCACCTACAAGGCCGCATAGATACTTTTAGGCTACACCATATGTAGATCATTACAAAAATTTCAAAAACATACATTAATCAAGAATTGATTAAAAAACGAAAATATTTTTAATACAATGTAATACTTGAACTCAATTTTTATCAATTGCCATCGTCTAGCGCAATGGTTCCCAAACACTGTGTCGCGGCACGTTAGTGTGTCGCGGAATGATTACTGATGTGCCGCGAAGAGATAATACCTAGAAGCCATTTAATTTAATTTTGTTAAATTCAATTTCTTAATCATGATGACACCGCTCAATTCAAAATCGCCGAATTTCTGGAATCTAAACGTTTCGCGCATACTAATTGGTAAGCATTATTATGGTTTATATTAGTCATGGGACGATTAATCGGAATATCAGGAGTTTTTCAAAGTATCGCGAATCGGCATCGGAGCAGAATAATTCAGACCCGATTTCGATACGAAAACGATTCCTAAATACACAGGTTGTAAGACAAAAAGTTGTAACACAGAACTGTACTATGTGAGGTTTTACGTAATGCTCCTAACCCCCGAACATTTTTTTTACCTTTCATAACCATTTTTAATCTTTTCGATTTCAGGCTAATCTAACTTTATGCACAACTGTCCCACTGACATTCACCATTATTATTTTATACCCGATATTGAATACAGGATATGTTGATTTATGTGAATAAAAAATCTTCTTAGATAATATTCGTTGTTTTTTATTATTTTATTGCAAAAAGGCTTTATGAGTGGAAAATATTTATTTTTTGTGATAGGTGTGCCGCGAAAATTTAAATAACTCAATAGTGTGCCGCCATGTAAAAAAGGTTGGGAAATACTAGTCTAGCGTCTTCACCACTTGCTTCACTTCGATGATAAACAAAGAAGAATGCATACGAATTTACGATTACACGTCTCCAAGTAAATAGTAGATCTGACCATACGGGGGATTTGAATTCAAGCCTTACCCAAGGACATGAATGCGAAGTGAACATAAGCTAACTCGGACAGAAATTTAACTCGTTTCGACGATTTCATTTTTCCATGCTAACAATGAGGTCAATTCAGCACCTCCGTCTAATGATTTCTAAACACGATATTATTACCTGTAGTTTATTTCAAAGTAGAAATATTTGGTGGTATTTTGCTAACGATCACATGAGAGTAAGTCTGCTCACATTTCAGTTACTCTTTTCGCTATCCATGATTACCTAAATAACGTTTTGACTGATATATTTCCTTTGATTTAACTCTTTCAATCATTTCCCGTTTTATTCGGTACCGGTCCTATTATTCTGATAATTATTGGCACTGAATTTTTATTGTCTAATGTCCATCGTATATAATGCCCAGGGCCAATCAAAGAAAAGATTATTCAAAGTGATTGTTATGTGAGTATTATGAGTAAGGGGCCCAATTTATGCGGTTACGTAGAAAAGATAACGGTTAACCCTAGACTTGAAATGGTCAAAGTTGTAGTGGATTCTGTTCCAGAAACAGTTCTATTGTAATTTTCGTTGCTATCAGGCAAAGTTTTTGTATTTATATATTCTCGCCCAATTTATTTTTATATCTGTTTTTTTTTTGTTGTTGTTTTTTTTTTTTTTTTATTTTTTTTTTTTACAGGTAGTAGGTTGTTGTTGTTTTTTTTTTTTATTTTTGTTTTTTACAGGTGATCCGTTTGAATATCATTATCCCAAAGAAGGTAATTTTCCCCATTCTCAAAGTCGGGGGGGGGGGGTTGCCTTATGCTTAAAGCACTTGTTTTTATAGTCGATTCTTTGTCATCATCATCATCATCATCATCATCATCATTATCATTATTATTATTATTATTATTATTATTATTATTATTATTATGTCAATGGGTTTCACAAATACCCAAATAGACGTATTGTAGTTGACTCGAGGTGGGAACTGCGATTTTAGACTGACTCCAGTTTAAAGAAAAATCATTTACACTAGAGATACCCGTGAAAATTTCAATGTTTTCCTATTTGAATTTTCTGATTAACTTTATTTCTTAAGTTGATGATTGAATAAGCTCATAGTGAGTTCTACGACAATAAGATATCCGTAGAATATCTCCTATCACATCGTTAAATATTTGACCTTAGTAACCTTAACAAAATATTGCAATATATATCATAAATATGAATGCTGGTCGTTATTTAAAGAACTAAGGCGGTACAAATGAAGAGATTTGAAATTGACAACTTTTCCCATTTCACAGAAACAAACGTTAAACACAGGAGACTGTTATCGCTTTCCCCATCTCCTCTTCTTTCTTTCTTTCTTTAATTTTTTCACTGAGACCAAGTAGCGTCTCTCATATTTTTCCGTCTTTGCCCACTCAATCAAAACGGAATAGTACATTATTTATGAGGTATTGGCAAGGCGTAACGGTCGTACTAACCAGGGGGGGGGACAAGCTGAATTATAATAAAACTAGTGTACTCATACCGTCAAAATTGACAGCAAGAAGGAGAATGTATTTAAGTAATACGTATTATATTGTAATTTTCGTTTAATCCAAGTACAATTTGTGTATGTGTATGTATAACAATTGAGGGGAAGTGTGCAAAATAACGATGACCCACCCGCTCAAATTCAAGTTATATTTGTTTTTGAAAAGGAAAAAGAACTTTAGTTAAATAAAAATTATGAGAGACACATTAGTTACGGGCAACATTAGTCGTGTTGAATATTTGTCTTACGAATTACCTTTTTACGGCGAAATAGGAAGAAATAAATATAATTTATGTACGTATGTGTGAGACAGTGAAATTTTGTTATGTTTCTTCTTTTTCTTTTCAAAAACAAATATAACTTGAATTTGGTCGGGTGTGTCATCGTTTGCATAAAAGAATCAGTAGATGTGTGCGTGTTTTTAGCAATACATAACAGGGATACACGAGATAGAATTTACTTCTTATTATGAAATGTGTTGCCGTTGTTCGGGGTAGTCTCCTTGTGGTTTTCATCCCTGTAGTAGTAGCTTTTTGCGTGAATGCAGGTCTGTCAAAGCTTTGCACATTGCCCCTCAATTGTTACACAAAAAAAATTTTATATATATATATATATATATATATATATATATATATATATATATAGCGTATTATATTTAGGGATTATTATTGTTGTTGCTGTTGTTATTATTATTATGTGTATGTAGGCAGTGAATTTTACAAATACCCAAATAAACCCATTGCAGCTGATATGAGGTGGGAACTGAGAATTTAGACTGACTCCAGTTTTAAGAAAAATATTTACATGCTTATGTGTGTGTATCTTTCTGTCTGTGCGTGTGTGTGAAAAAGAAAATGGAAAAACTGTAATTTAAAAATAAGAAAAAAAAATACTAGCAAGAATTGACATATTGTCAATTTTGAAACATTTTTTGTTAGTTACTAAAAAAATGTCGGAAATGGGATATGAAGAAAGTTTCTTGAGAAGAGTCAAGTTTCTAGGGAAATGCACGTCATCAGTATGACAACAACCTCATCTAACTCTCACGCACACTCACCATCCATTCTTGTCAAGGTACAGTTACACAAACATGTTCTACTTCCTACGGATATATATATATATATATATATATATATATATATATATATATATATATGGCAGTAATAAAAAGATTGCATTTCACCAAAAATTGGTCGGCGAGAATAATTCTGGAAGATAACGTATTTAAGGCAAGTAGGCATCAGCAAGAGAAAAAAACAAGATGGGAGTTACGAATTGGAGATCTAAACATCAAGCAGGTGCAGAAGTTCAAATATCTGGGAAGCGTTTTAACAGAGGACGGAAAATACGATACCGAGATCCGAATCCGCATTGGACTAGCATTTCAAAAAGCTAAGAATTATGTTGAGAAACGGAAAAATTTCGTTAGAAACAAAGAAACGGCTACTGTACTGCTATGTGGTATCCTCTTATATGGCAGTGAATGTTGAACAATTTCCCCACCCTAAAGGAAAAAAAAACTATAGGTAGCAAAAATTAGGTTTTACAGAAGAATACCGAAAATTCCATGGACAGAGCTAATAAACAACTAGGATATTTTAAAGAAAATGGCAACGGAAAGAACACTTATACTCGAAATTAGGAAAGGACAGCTGAAATTCCTTGGACACAGCAAAGAGGGCTGAGAAAACTCTCATGGGATATACTGAGAGCAAGAGAGATAAGGGAAGTCAGCGAGCCACTTACCAGACAAGTTTGTGTGAATGGATGACGGAACGGGGGTGGTAGCAAGGGATAAAAAAGAGTCACACAAGATAGAAAGTTGTAGAGATCCATGATCGCCTATTTCCTAAAGGGATGCGGCACATAGAAGAAACAGAAGTCTTTTAATTAATTCTCAGGAGATATTGAAGGCAAGGGAACAACGGCAAACAGCGAGTAACCTACATAACGAGCTTGTGTAAACGGATGGCAGCACAGGGTATAGTTATAAACGGTATAGTTAAAAACGATAGGAAGTTGTGGAGGGCCATGATCGTCTATGTTCTGTGGTTACACGGGTCATTGAAGAAGTATGGTTGTCATACGGGGCTAGAGAGCTTAACCCTGTGAAAGTAAACACTGTAAACTAACACGGGATTTGATCTCGGCTCGCCAAATACACTTTTCGGACAGATCACCGTTACACCTGCCGCATGTTCTTAATATAATTACTGGCAACGAAATATTCAGTATATATCTACTGTCGATAGTGTATTTGTGCTTTAAAAATTGCTAATTATAATTTATAAATGGGTAATTATTAATTATTATTTAATTCTTTATTATTACTTATTAAGGCTGATTATAATTTATAAAAGATCTAATGATAATTAATAACTGCGACGTCATACCAATCCTCCTATATGGCAGTGAAGATTGGAAGCAGCAGAAATGTGGTTCTTCAGAAGAATCCTGAGAATACCATGGACACAGTACAACGAGAAAGAAAAGAAAATTTAAAAATGACACTTATACTCAGCATCTGAAAGAGACAACTGAATTTTCTTGGACATACAATGAGGAAGGAGAGCTTGGAGAATTTGACACACACAGTATATATCAGTAGCAAGAGGATAGGCGGGTGATGTAATAGATAGCGGTTCGGAATGAGAATTCGGAGACCTGAGATCGAAATCCAGTCGGGCTCGATAAATTCAACTTACGCAGAAATACTTTTAGAAAAGACATTGATCTATTTGCTACTCCCAGTTATGGATAGTAATATCTTACTTTTATCAGGAAAAACCATTTGCTACTCCCAGTTATGGATTAAATAGTCTTACTTTTATCCGGAAAAACCATTGTTATTCTCAGAATAAATTGTTAATACAATAAAAAATTCATAAGCAAAGAAAAAACAATTATTCTTACAATCCAAAGTGTTGATGTTGATGAAATAAAAATGAAAGACACACAGGAATTACAAGTGATATGAAGCTGTTAGGAGCTATGATCGCCCAAGTTCTGTAGGAATATGGCCCATGCGTTACCTCTCTTTGGATTCGCCTTGGAGACGGCACATACAAGAAGAAGTATGATGATTTTAGTCAGAGGTTGAAGACTTTCTTTCGATTCGTACTTTGCTTTACTTGCTGTGAATAGAAATGAACTTTTTACCGTCTTTACCCACTTCAATTGCTGCGAGTGTAGACTGAGCGGTGAGACTAAGTTAGAAATCCTCAGAACATGTTTCAGTTTAAACAAACAAATCAACAAGTTTTATAGGCGTTAGAAAACACCAGACAAAAAATGTACAAATATTTGTAATAGCATTTCTTTATATCGACGGAAAGAGTTCATATATTTTTTTCTTTATATTTTGAACTTTTTTTTGTTATAGGTACATAATATATGTACCGCCAAAAGATCGCTAAAAAGAAGGATAAAGGAGGAGAAAATAAATGTCCAAGACAATCAAAAAGAAATTTTACCAAAATCTTTGTGTCATAATTAAGAGAAAAGATCAAATGATTCTTTTTATGTAAAAATTTGTTTTTATTCTTCATAGAACCTTATAAATTATGATTTTAAAAAATTTTCTCTTTTTTTTCTTTTTTTTTGGGAGGGAGCGTCATAGCAGAAAGTTAAATTAGTACTCGAAATCTGAGCGTTTTGCGGTGAAAATCATTAATTTGGATTTTTTTAAAATCAGATAACTGTTGGATATTAATAAAATTTTCAGGACTTATTCAAAAATGGATGAAATTAATTTTTAAATGATTTCTTTTTAAATCGTTGATAAAAATTTGTCACGTTTGATTTCTATGAAATTTTTAGAAATTCTTTTTTATATCGCAACGGAAGATATAAATTAGATTAATATCATATTTTTCTTATATTGAATAGTATTCAGACAAAGCCAAACATCAGAACAGTTTCCTTTTTGTACATCCATAGCAAAAATAAGCCAACAGTTGCTAAAATGAGAAAAATAAATTCTTTTAAAAAAGGTTCACACTTAAAAATAACATTAAACTCTACATTTTTTGAATCTTCGGACATGTTTTTATTTAATAAAGGGAACTTATAAGACGAACAGCAACGGGATGAATTTCAAAATCCCTGCGAAAAATTACATATTAAGTGTAGGTTTTTTTTTTCTAATCTGAAAAAAAATAACATATTTTATTAAATTATACAAGCACCAATACTCAAAAAATTATTTTTTGAGTTTTATTGAATTATTTTTGGTAAGATTCGGGATGAATTTTCCGTATGTTCATACTTGATATTGTATAATTTTTTTAACTGAAATTATAGTAGGTACCTTCATGAGCGCGTGTTTTTTTTTTTTTTAATTTTCTTTTTTAATGGGAGCCGTTAATTTTGAAAATCTTGTAAAAATAAAAATAATTGTCGGATTTTCATGAAACTTTCAGTAACTATTCACAAATGATGGAAATTATTATAAATGTGTTTATTTTTTTTTTTTAAATCATGGTAATTTTTTTATTTTATTTATTACACCCCCCCATAAGTAATTTCATGAAAACTCATGAAATTCTAAGGTGTTCCAATTTAGCGACTAATTAGTTAAAAGCACAAGGCTTTGACCAAAGCAAATCCATTTTACTTTTTTTTTTATTTCGGACCCGTCTACCTTAAAATCAGCTCTGAATTGTAACATACAAAACTCAATAAAACAAAGATATTATTTAATTTCAAAAACTTTTAGTTGCTTTTACTTATTTGTATGACTATGGATAACATTTCCTGAAAGCAAAAAACATTTTCGATGAAAAATAAGTTTTTACAACAATTATTTGTTATTTCTTATTGTTAAATTTATGTTTATTGCTTAAAGTTGTTAAATATTTTAAAATTGATCAAAATGGTGTTGCAGTTAGTCAATGTATTATTAAGTAGATAATATCATTTACAGATTATAAAATAAACCTGGTTACAATCAGAAAGTTGCTTTTAGGTAAAAATCTAATATAACATGTTTTTTTTTGTGTCAAAAATAGCTTAAATTCAAATATACGGAAGACCGGAATCGTCATGAAAACAAAAGAAAGTCACGTGGCTTGCCTGGCTATAAATGTTGTCCTCCGCTGTCGGTCAGCCTTTACTGTGTTTGTGCTAGACACGTGTGGAGAAATTTTTGATATTTTTCTTTTCCTTTAAAGTTTAAACAATCCTTTTGGATGTTGCCATGCAGTATAGCACAGAACCACACAGGATCAGAATATCTAAGAATGAAGTATTAGAGAAGGAGATCCTGAAAAGGAGTGAAGAAAAGCAGAGACAGCATCAAAAAAAGGAAAGGCGTCAGCTACAGAAAAGATTGAAGGACCTTGAACACACCAATTCTGCCATCAAAGCAGAATTCTCGGACTTTTCCCAAGATTTTGTAGATAACATTTACAAAATCTTACGTGGTGATATAGTTGGCCATACTATAAAACACATCTGGACAGTTGATTCTGTTGATAAGATATTTGTAGGATGGGTCATGGAATTCTCTGACCCAGATTACAACATTTTCTATGAAGAAGATAATGAAGACTATCAACTGGACAAATGTGAAATAGCTACCGACTATATCATGCACGACCTGCTCTTTAATGGCTAACCCCCATCCTGTGACATCTGGCAGCAAGGACTCTGATCATTAGGTTGGAGTTTGTGAAGAAATATTTCACGAATCTCTGGTACGAATTGCATTGCATCTCTATTCTCTAGACCTCTCTTCTTACTTGGTTATGAATAGGTATGTCCAATATTTCGCTAAAAAGTGGTATACCTTGACGACAAAAGGTCCCCAAATTGATAAAACAATTTTTAAGGTTTAAATATTTATGTTGTTATTAAAGAGGAAAGACCAAAGTATTTTCTGAATATTTTTTCAGATTTTTTAATCCTTCCTATAAATGTTAAAAATTTTATTAAAAATCTTGTTTTTTTTTCGAGTCAAAAAATTTCGTAAAATCGAACTTATCGACATTTCTGTCGGAAAGATCATAGTTTGTTAGTTAAAAAATCATGAAAAATAAATTACACCTTTTTCTTTTGTTATCTTAGGAAATTTAGAATGATTAAAGTATACTTAATGTAATTTGAAAGAAACATTACTTACATTTTTAGCAGAAAATTTTTTAAGAGAGATATTTCCCACCAGGGTAGTCTATTTTCACAGGCGTTGATTGATGTACGTCAATATATTCACAACTTACGGTACTGAAATTTATTGTACGGTACCGCCAAAGTGATATAATTCGTTCTAATTTTAAGTGGATCTGGTTAGTAGATTTTTTTTTTAAAAATTCACTTTCAAATTTTTTTTTTTTTTTTTACCTTACGTTTGAGGAAGAATTCTGCACTGAAAATAACATTTAAATTATGAAAGAAAATCAAATTTTACAAGTAAAAATAAAACAGTAAAAAAAATACATTTTTTTAAATTGAGGTTTATTATTTCAGTCATGAAATATTTTTCTGAGAATATAAAAATTACATGAAACACCATTAATTGAAACGGGTTAACTTAATGAAATGAGATTTTATTTCTTTTTTATTAAGGCAGATTTTTTTCTATTTATTAATAATTATATGGCAGTAATATGAGTTTTATTTTATTTATTAATAAAATTAACATGCTAATAGCAGCTATGTTGGTTTTGTTTTGACTCGACAAGTATTTTTTAGTTTGAGTAGTAGCGAGCTAACTCCAGAAAATTTAAACTCCAAAAATCGTTTTAATTGATAATTTGTCGTGTGGATAATAATTCCAAAGTAATGTACAATGAATTTATGCATTCGATTTCAAACTTGAAAATTTGGGTGGACTTCCAAGGGCGTTTTTTTTTTTTGTAATTGTAAATAGTCGATATTTTCTTTTATCCCACTATTCGATTATATTTGAATAGAAAAAGAAAAAAATTGAAAATAATACGACGATATTCAGAAAACTTGACAAGCGTTGTTTTCTTGTTACAAAGCCATTTCTGAAGTAAAAAAAAAACTTGCTTCTATCAAAGGAAACTACTCATGTGACATTATTTCAACAATGTGCATCCGTACTTTCGTTGTAGACGATTTTAAATACAATTTTGGAATATTAAAAATTATTTTTAAAATAATTATGGTTGTCAGATTTTAATAAGCTTTCAAATTTATGATCTTTAAAAAGTAGAGAACATAATATATCATTTCCATAAGGTTGCAGAAAGAACTTAATGTATAAATATATAACAACCTTTTGTCATATTGTGTATTTAAAATTGAAAAAAAAAAGAAAATTAATGTAAAAGTTTATTGTTCATCAAAAAAATTTTTTTCTTTCAGATAATAATTACCTTCGTATATATTATTCAGAAAAGCCATTAAAAACTTTCTTAATTAAATATTGTCTTAGTTTTATTGGGTTTTGTATTTTTACAATTGAGGTAAAAGTTTGGACAATTTCGGACATTTTTTTAACAAAAAAATCGATGATTTAGATTTTTCAGAGTTTTGTGCATTTAATTAAAAAAAAAAATTGAGGTTGCAAATAAATTTTTTTTTGTGTTTTCATAAAATTAAGTTCGAGGGGGGTAACAGATATAAAAAAAAAATATTTATACCATGACTTTCAAAGAGACAAACATTTCTAAATTAAGTTCATTCATTTCTGAATAAGTTCTGAAGTTTTCATTAAAATCCAACAAGTAGTTAATTTTTACAAGAATTTCGAAATTAATGTGTCTTTCAACTGACAAAAAAACAACTAAAAAAAAAACGCTAAAAAGGTCAAAATTGGACATACCTAGTTATGAATAAATAAAATAAAGTGTATATGATTATGTAATTATGTGAAATAAAGTCTTTTCAATATTCGTATTACTTTGAAGAAAAATTAACAAAAAAAAATTGTGTAATATTTCAAATGATAAGGGTACCTAAAAGTATTATGTACCTAACCTATCTTATGAAATTTCTTATTTTTTTATTTTCTCAGTTATTTTTTTTTCTATATGAAATATCAAAATTAATAAAATGAAGGGAAATAGAAATAATACCATAAAATAAATGTATATGTTTATATTTTACACCTTAGCCTTTCATAAGAAAGGTATCTAATTAAAGTAATTAAAATAATTAAATTAATTTGTATGCACCTTATGAATTTTTTTTTCTATCAACAGTCTTAGTTTTAAAATTTTCATAAAGCATCGTACACGTAAAGATAGAAAGCTAAGAAACAATTAAAAATTAAAACGCTGAAATTTTCCCTTAATAACTGGTTACGCAAGTTGGTTCAATAAGAAGCTAAATTACTTCACTTTCGTCCATCCGTACGATGAAATTAGGTCGCGTAAGCTGTCAATACTTATTGACAGCATCAATCGACACCTCGAATGTGTCACTATTTTTCCCACCCGCTGTGTTTTTTTTTAAAGTACACTTTTCAGCGCGTAAAGTAAGTAATGTTTTCTTTCCAAATATGTTAAATAAACATTTAAATTTTAAATTTTGTAAAAATAAATTTTAAAAAAAGTTTAACTATTTCTTGGCAGAATTTAAAACGGAAAAATTAAATTTTTGTTTATAAAATTTAAAAAAAATGTCTGACGATCGGTTTTTTTTTTTAAAAAATAAACATGATTTTAAACGACACTTTTGGATGTGCTCGAAATGATAAAAAAAAGTAAAAAAATAATCAAAAAATACTTTGATCTTTCCTCTTTATTATAGCATAAACAGTTAGACAAATAAAAATTATTTTCGTCAAGTTTAAGGCAATTTTTATCATGCTATGCTCATTTTCTGTCGATCTCATGAAGGTACCTAAATTATAGTGATACTAAATAAACACAGAGAACCGGATGTTAACCTTAAGACGTTCAAAGAAATAATACCATAAACTGGTTTGTGCGCATGAGGCTCCACGCATTTGTTCCGGTTAAAAATGAATAAATAAGAAATTCTAATAAATAAAAAGTCTTCACCAGTCAAAAGCGTTCGCGCCCAAATAATAAATGATTTCAGCTGAACCCTTTTGATCCTAAAAACAAGTATAAAGAGACCTCTTTTTTAATCAAAACTCAGAGGGGAAAACAGACTCCAAAAAGGACAGAAAACATCAAAGTAATCTCAACTCCAGCCACCGCTTACATCTCTCACCTCCTGCACTCTCATACCTCTCTCACCTCCTCACACATAAACCCAAAGAAGATCTCACATCAAAGGACACTTAAGTACTTTTCACAAATTTTATATTATCATAAACTTGATTCTTTTAACTCCTCTCTTTAATTGGACGTATATATATATATATATATATATATATATATATATATATATATATATATATATATATATACAAAGAACATTATCATACTGACTTTAATAATTTGTATTTTGAAATAAAACTTTTATTGTTTATAAATACTTTATTTTATTTCTGTTCTATTGTGCGGGTTAATTAATCTATTCAATGCCTCAACCCCAATCAAAAAGTATCCTACAATCACCACAAAAAGTACATATTCTGGGATTTTGTTATACAGAGTGTCCATAAAGTTCGTGTGCACTTTAAAAAATTTATAACTTTATTTATATTTGCGATAGAAATATTCTGTAAAAAAATGTTATAAAGTTTAATGTACCTAGTTTTAAGTATAGCTAAAATAACTAATGTGATTTCAGGCATTACTGTAAATCAGTTGGCAAATGTTTTCCGTGAACTGCAAAATCATATTACCCTTTGTATTGCTAATGATGAAGGACATGTGGAAACTTAAATAAAATTTCAATAAAACCTTAAAAATATAGATTTACGAACGATCCGGCGAGAAAGATCAACAGAACTCAGTCGGGCGACGAATCTCTACGAAAACGGATTGTATATTAAATTCTCATGTGAATTGACTTTCCGAATTGAAGAGAAGAAAGGACGACCCCAACTCACATGAAACGGAAACAAAGCTTGTGTGGACAATTCCTCTCCCACTTGTTACAATCCAGCAAGAGAGATCACGCGATGAGACCAACTTAACTCTATGCAGCTTACATTAAGGGCATAGATGAATGACGAAACATGACCGTCACCTAAGAAAAGCATATTTGATATACATAATTGAAAGAAGGCTCCAAAACATGAATTCTGCACAGTTAAACTTATGACTTACACGGCATTGAATCTTCATAACCAAGTATATGATTTCTGCAGTGCCGAAACTATATGACCGGATGATGAACGTAACGTTTGTTTCAACTTTTACCATCATAAAATAACGCATGCATCTTTCCACGCAGAAATGTATAGCACACATCTATCTACGCAATCTCATATCTAAATGTTTTATGCATTATCTAATTGTAATTAAATCTTGTTAATTTGTATATTGGCGTTTGTAGTTGTTGATTGTTGGTCATCGTTCCGAAATCGTGTATTTGACCATATACTGGATCCTTCCAATGTGGACTGGTAAACCTGGGCATCTCTTAGACGACGAGTTGTTTTTTTTATCTGTTCATTTTAAACTTTGCGCTGTGATAATTGGCCGTAACGCTACTACAGACACAAAGTTTCGGCCAAGTACCCTTTGGTCATCTTCAGGAGTCCATCATTTTTGGATGATTATTGTTGATTATTCTTTTTTTTTAAATGTTATTTAAAAGTAGACGATAGAAATTAAATGAACAAATTCGATACACATTAACTAGACTTCTTTTATTTGCCGTGTCCGTTCAGAATGCAGACGGTCTTGGCACGCTACAACTTCATATCATTTGTAGCTCTACGAAACAATTTATTTCCTCGTACTAACGTTCCCAGTGCTTTTCTACCATTTACTTACACAAGCTCGTTAAATACGTTACTTGTTGTTTCTCTCTTGCTTTCAATGTTCTGTGAGTATTAAATTTACCAAGCACCTTTTCCTCATTATCTGTCCTAAAAATTTCAACTGTCGGAATCAAAGTATAAACGTCTGTTGTTTTCATTTTCTTTAAAAATTCCTAGTTGCTCACATGTTTTGTCTATGGTATTCTCAGTTGTCTCATATCTCCTCTTAATAAGGAAATTGTCCAGAACCTTCATATCAAATGATGGAAATTGCATAGCTGTTTAGCACTATTTTCTTTGCTTCTAACAGAATTTTCCTGTTTCTTAATACTATCTTTATCTTTTGCGAGGTTATATTTCGCTGTTCCAATGCGTCTTTGAATTTATGTGCCACATTTTCCGTCTTTTGTTATAACAAGGAAATTAACAAACGTCATTTTGGCCCTTTTTTAGTACAAAAGAAAAGAACTGAAATCTTCGGAGAGAAATTGGACATTTGAGGAAGGCCTCATGGCTTTTTGTTTTCAATTCTTCCACCAATCCGTACTTCACGAGTCCTGAGTATGACGAGAAACTACATTCAACAGCAAGGCCTCTGGTCGGGAGATTGGAGGTTTTGAGGAGCGTGGAACCACCTCTTTATTGCTGCTGTTCCCAGGTCCACCCTACCCCAAGTTAGCGCTGTTAGGGTTTCAGCTATAGGCAAATAGTGAACCTCACACCAAACAAAAACAAAACTGTATGAAAGTATAAAAATACATTTTTATAGTAAAAAATACCAGCAATACATTTTTATATAAAATTTTTTACCAACAATACATATTTATAGTAGATTTACCAACAATGGATTTTATCTGTAGCTGAAGGCATACAATTGCTTTCAAAATATATTTAGTTGAAGCCATAAAATTGTGTTCAAGATATTCAGATTTCGGCATTAAATAAACCATAGAGGTTGATATGCTGCTAAACAAAATCAAACAACTAGCATGAAAGAACTCTTTCATGACATTTATTAATATATCCTGAAGAAATCAAACTGTATTCCAAAATATTACTCAACAAAAATACAACATAAAACACACATATCATCATATCAGAGCATCATCTACTATGTATTCAATTTTGAAATTATAATATCATATTTTTATTAGTATCTGTCTATATTTCTGAGATGAGGTATTATGTACATTATTTACATTATTCGGATTATTGTCCTCATCTTTGTCGCCACATTTATTACAACGTTTCGGCCATTGTTACGCTCCGGCCTTCTTCAGGTGGTTGGAATGTCGAACTGAAACCTTTATTTTGCTCACTGGGGTAGACTGTTCTAGTTCCACGTGCCATGTCAGTTATCTCCTGTTAATTCCCATCTCCAAGTTCTCCACTGCCATAACCGGGTATTGAACTCACACTCTTTGGGTCCTGTCACTGGATCTAACTAACGCCTTTATCCACTGTGCCATGTGTGCTCAAGATGAGAACAATAGTCCGAATAATGTAAATAGTGTATATCACTTCAAAGCTCGCAAGAAAATTAAATTTTGGCATTAAATGGTTCATAAGGCGTTGATATGTCGTTAAACAAACAAATCAATCAATTGATCAATCCGCACTCCCCCCTTCTCTCTAACACACACGCACACTTTCTTTCTTAATCTATTTTCTTTCCAAAATTTTGTTTCTTCTTTTTGCATTTTCCACTCCACGTATAGACTTCATGACTTCCTAATCTTCTTTTACATCTCCCAACATATTCCCATATGTTTCAGTCCCAATTTACTTTCCTCTTCACCATTCCCCCCATTTCATTCTTCATATTCTGCCTTCCTCAAAGTTTTTCAGGAACCAACACACAGTAAAGGTTATGCTTAAAGGTCAAAGAAACAATAAAATAGCAACTTTACCAACACGAATTTGAGACGCTTGTCTGTTGTGATGCTAACAAGCTAAAATGACTTGGAGTCGACAGTTAGTTTAAATGGAAGAAATATTCAAAAAAATAAAACAAAACAAAATGGGCGGAGATTAGTTTGAGACGCTGGTGATAAGATCTTTCTCTTTAAAGACATTACAAATATTCCTGCTTGGTAACTAATAGAAAAGAGAAACTACTGATATCTAGTTTCCCCACAAGAAAATGAAAACAACAAAAATATTCTCCTTCAGAAAATTTGTGCCATTATCTTTGTCTTCATAATCGCGACCACTACAATCTTAACCTTCTTCAAATCTAGGGATAAACGTTATCATTCCTACATATCCTCATCAACTCTTAACGCTCATATAACACTCTCCTTCAGTATCCCTCTACCTTGAGTGACTCTTGCACATTGTATAGGGTGAACATAAATATAAAAAAAATACTGGATTAACTCTTAAGCAACTTGGCTTTGAAAAGAACCCTTAGTATATTTCATCATATCCATAAACTTATTCTTCCTTGTGCTATGTCCCTTCAGAACATGGTTGATCAGGACTCTCGACAACCTCCTATGCTGTGCAGCTCTTAGTAATGTTTGCCTTTTGCTATCTCTTCTATCCTCTGATCTGCCAACCATTAACATAAATTTGCCAGGTAAGTGGCCCGCGACCCCTTTTGCCTTTGATATGTCCTATTGGTGTCAGATTTTCCGAGCCTCCTTCCAGATTTTTTGGCCCAGAAATTTCATCTGTCTCTTTCTGATTCTTTTTGTTTCTATATTCCTTACGACTTCCGCGTTGCTTACAATTTCTGTCCATGGTATGTTCAGCATCTTTCTGTAGAATTACAACTCTGTTGTTTCAGATCTTCTCTTCATCTGTGAGTAAATTTTCCAGGTGCATCAGTAGCGTGCAAAGAGGGTGCGATGTCCCCGGTCATCCTTATCGAGAGAGCATCCAGTCAAAGAGTGAAATATTAATTCAGTTTATATTTAATTTGAATAAAGTGTTTATTTCATGTTTCATCTGTTTTTTTACATATTTAAAATGTCTTCCTTTCTCACATTTATCAGTACAAGGTCATATAAACCTCGTCGACTACTTGTGTCTTAGCGACATAAAATCAAGGAGTTCTGGACATTACCAAATCTTTGCACGTCGCTGAGGAGTGTTGAATTCATACGCAAATCTCCACCATATAAATGGCAGTTGATACAACGGGTGTCTAAAACTAATCCTGGCCCTGAAGACTAAACTACTAGAGAAATAGTAGTGAATACTTCTAACTAATTGTAGCTTACGACAAGGAGGAGTAATATTTCACAGCAATTATGCACTCTTTTCTTTGTTTCTAAGAATTTTTTCTTGTTTCTTAATGCTTAACTTAGGTTTTTGAAGGTACCTTTTGTTAATGCACGTTCGGACTTCGGTATATTATTTTCATCCTCTATTAAAACACTTCCTGTATATTTCTAACTACCAATCAAGTTTTTTCACGCTACACTTATATTTTTAGAATAGCAGAACTAATACTTCTTGTGGCCTATTTCATTCTGATTTTTTTTTACAATATCTTCAAAGCAATTTGCTACACACGGTTATTAATTTTTGACCAGGATTTTTTTAATATTATTATTTCTTTATGAATACAGTGTCAAATTTATCCCTGACATTTTGATGAGAGTTGTCTGTATCTTGTTTTTATTTACAAATGTAAAACTTTTGGAAAAGGAAAACATTAAAAACGCAGTTATCAATGGCATAAGATGATTTCGATATAATTTACAAATTTTATCCTATATTTTTCAGTTCTTTTCAAAGAACCGTCTTAAAATCCCTTTTTAACATTGCCTCTGGAAGCATTAGAATAAATAAGATAAATAAAAACAAGGAGACGAAAATTTCGCCATATCTAAAAATAATCAGAATCACCAGGCCATAGTTCGATCAACCAATCAGAAAGCTTTCACAACCAGAATATAAGGTCGCACTTTCAAAGCGAATCCCTAGATGTGAATATAATCAGATGGCAAATGAACCAAAACTAGAATTAATTAATTAACTTTATCCATTCGCCGATGCTGTGACATTGTATCATATCCAGAGAGGAAATACGACCTTTGCGAAAACAACTGGCAACTTTAGACGTCTAAATCATACTGATACATTAAAAACATACACCCTTTCTTTCTCCACCTTTTAAACAGCTTGTTGATACATTTGAAAACAAATATACCTTCCTTCACTCACATTGTTAATCAGGTGGCTATATTTGAATATATATATATATATATATATACACATATATATATACTCCAGCAATCCTTACCAAACGAGTGTTAAAATAACATATTATAACGTCATCAACCTGTGATATAAATCCTTTCTATCTCATTTGCATTCAGTCTTCTCTTTTGGGACTTCGGAAAAATGAATGTTTGAAAAATACCTGTATATCCATTCTTAATTGGCCTGACTGGTTCACAGTATACAGACTACCAAGTTATACTTCAGCTCTTTAGAGGGATTTCTATATTGCAATGTGAGTTTAGAATCCCTATTTTAGTGAAGACCAAAAAAAGGAAATATACGTCGCTTGCAAAAAGCTAAAATATTCAAGGTTTCAGGCACAGTAAACACTGCCTTTTTCAACAAGGTTGAGTGAATACATTGCAGGTGATAACTCATTTGTTACCTGTTAAAGTGGTACTAACACCGAGCTCTTTACATTAGATGCATTATCGATGAATTACCTGCGATTATTTTCAAGTGAAAGGTTATGTTCACGCAGGAATTCTTTTTTGTTGTCAAAGGTCTTGGGTTAATGTCTTTCTATTGGTAAAAATGTTTTTAAAAATCTCTTAGGGGATTTTCTATTATAGCAGTAGGGAATAGCGATTTTCGAAGCGTAGCTCAGGTGTGGCACAAGGCCGAAAGTATGGGGCACCCAGTGAGGATCGAACTCACTACTCAGTCGTAATTGTTCTAGTGAGACAAGCTTGCTGACCATTACACCACCTCGAGGTACCCCGATTGTCCAAGCCTAGCTTGGATGTGGCACAAGGCCGAAAGTAAGGGGCACCCAGTGAGGATCGAACTCACTACTCAGTCGTAATTGTTCTAGTGAGACAAGCTTGCTGACCATTACACCACCTCGAGGTACCCCGATTGTCCAAGCCTAGCTTGGATGTGGCACAAGGCCGAAAGTAAGGGGCACCCAGTGAGGATCGAACTCACTACTCAGTCGTAATTGTTCTAGTGAGACAAGCTTGTTAACCATTGCACCATCTCGAGGTACCCGTAGCAGTAGCGAATAACAACTGTTAGTTGGTCAACATGTCAGATCAAGCACAGAATCAACAATAATAGAGAAGAATAAAGAAGTATTTAACAACGTCTCAGGTGTCGATTTGAATCTATTCGAGGGGCTCTTTAGCCTTGTATTGGGTGAAATTTTGTAAAAAAATATAGAATGAAAAGATTACGAAGGCAGTACAACATCCGTATCAGATTGTGAAAACTGTAAAATAAACGGATGGAAACGACGTTTACCACTGCTTCAATTTCCGCCCGTTTAAGATTGCGTCGGAGATAAAGTGTCACAGTATCCGATCGTGACATGGATGTCACATGCAGAAGTGAAAATTTGTTGCTGTTTTTAAAACTGAACTGAAAATGGGTGGTGTTTCTAACGTTGCTGGTCCTTGTGAGAATGTTTTTTTTGTTTTGTGTTTTAACTCACGAATGAGATTTTTCAAGCAGGATCTATTTTTTTATCACTCATTAGTGATCTACTTTAAGCACTAGCTGAAAGAAAAGGTTTGCTGGCATAAAGATTATGAGCTACCCCTACATAGCTTTGCCAGATCGCCAAGACGTCGTTACGTGGCACAGTTAAGTAGTTATAAAAATGGGACACTTCCTGTTTTCTATCTCTTTTCCTCTTAGCACGTGGTAGAAGTGACAACACCAACACTTCCCACGGATGGGGGATAACTTTCCCCTTAATGACTGAACTTACCCACAAACCTGCGCGCATCACCTACAAAATTCCAAACTCTTAATGTTTTCTTACTTTTCATACACATTCTCCTTTGTTACTTATTTATATAAAAACAAAAATATAAAATATCGCCTCGTTGAATTTTATTTCATTTCCTTTCGCTTGTGCAAGTGATGACATCTGTAAATTTTGTTTGCCACTGCTTTTAGTCTAACTTGGAGCAGTGCCACAAATTAAACCAAAGATTTAAACAAATAGTGAGTTGAATTGACGAGCTTGTATTGTATGAAAGGTGAAGGTTTCTGTTATACAGGGTGCATCTAAATTACTCCTTAAAAATAACACTGATATCTCATTTTAACAGATATATTTACCAAAATTGCACAAAATATCTTGAAATACTAAACAGTAAATTTATTCAATATAATCGCCACTGGCTTTAACCACGGCCACCAGACGACTTCGGAATCTCCTGTAACTCTTCTAGACGCTCTCCTTGTTTCAGTTGGCGAATGCTACCATAATCCTTGCCTTCAGTTCATTTTTGGTGTTACAAGGAGTACTGCACCCCATACATATTAATCAAGAGGGTTGCAGTCTGGGGAGTTAGGTGACCAGATGTAAGTGTTAATGTGGTCGCAGAAATTGTCTGACAGCCATGATTGGGTTCTCCTGCTTGTGTGGCATGGCGCATGAGTCCTGTTGCCAGACATAGGGTTTTCCAGCAGCCACCCTCTTAACCCAGAGCAGCACTACCTCCTTAAGACACTTGATGTAGGCCTCCTTGTTGATTCTGAGGCCCTCACCAACAAATTCGGGAGTTCTTTTCTTATCAGAACGATCAATGAGTTTTCCGAGCTCCCGGACTTTCGTAATCACAATTAGACCCATCCAACTCTTTCCGAATCCTCTACACTGTCCTCAGATTGGCACCCAAACACTCTGAAATGTT
This sequence comes from Acanthosepion esculentum, assembly GCA_964036315.1. Lineage (NCBI taxonomy): Eukaryota > Metazoa > Mollusca > Cephalopoda > Sepiida > Sepiidae > Acanthosepion > Acanthosepion esculentum. The sequence continues at coordinate 126,225,992 of OZ038475.1, forward strand.
CGTATTGGAGCTTACGGCGCAAATGTCAAGCAGTACAGCATGCTGTTTCCAAATTTCTGGCGAAGTGAAATGTGTCATGGTACTCTTTTTCACACAGACGGTGCCCAACTGATCCTACTATACTGTGCAGTTCACAAAATCAAAACTAAACAATGCGGATGCATGAACTTAAAAATATAATATGGCGACAAATTACCCATCGCACCCTATATCTAATCCAGCAGCGACTGTTAAGAAACATCTAACTAGTTTATTTTCCATTTTTGGAAACCCTTCTTTTGTGCACTCTGATCGTGGTACAGCTTTTATGTCGGACGAATTAAAGGCGTTTCTACTTTCTCGACGGATTGCTACCAGCCGAACAACTGCCTTTAATCCACAGGGCAATGGACAAGCAGAGAGGTACAATGGCATCATCTGGCAAACGATGAGCCTGGCTCTACGGTCTAGTAATCTCCCAGTTGCTAGTTGGGAAAAGGTTCTAGATGTAGCACTCCACTGCATTCGCTCATTGCTTTCCACTGCCTCGAACTGTACTCCTCATGAACGTTTGTTTAATTTCCAAAGGAAATCAGCTTCTGGTGATTCCATACCAACATGGTTAACAAACTCAAAATCGGCGCTCCTGAGGCGCCATGTACGCGGGAGTAAATATGAGCCTTTAGTTGAGACAGTTGACATACTCGAAGTCAATCCGAACTACGCTCACGTTCCTTTCTTGTTAAAATTACCGAATTTTCCGTTGCCGAATCTTCCGTTACAGAATTTTCTGGACACCAGTGAATACGTGCTTTCGATAAGACAAATGAATGTAATTTAAAACTGTCGTTCAGATTGAGACATCACTCTTGAATGTATTTCAAATTAACTTGATTAAACATCAGTTTAAAATAGGTACTTCCACAGATTCGCGATATCTAAGGTCTAAAATGAATTTTTTTCTGGAGCTTTTACTTTAGTTTAAATTTCAAGCTAATAGATTAATAAATTTAATATTTCCAATAAGCAAAATGCTTTATCGTATTTGAAAACTTATTTCAATTGACTGGAATTAGTTTTCGTTTTGAAATTACTAAAATTGCTGATTTTAGAACCGTTTTAGCCATCTGTCATCCCAATGTAATTCTCTTTATTAAAAAAAAACCTTTCAAAAATAAAATATACTTTACTGAAATTTTATTTAATTTTAGGAATATTAGCTGATTTAAAGTTTAATTAATCTGATTTGAAACAAATATTACTTAAAGTTTAAAATATCTCAAAAATTCGTTTTTAACTCGGCGGTAGGTGTTTAATTTAGGTATTGACAGGTTGACAACTTGAATGACAGACGGAAGTTTATCTAATGTTTTTTTATAATGGACATATCTGTAAAATTTATTTGAAGTATATAACGTGAGCACATTTTTTATATAATTTGTAATTACGCAGTAATCTTTAAAAAATAGAAAAATATCCTCACTAATCCAATGTTTTATTGAATTTTAGGTATTCTGGCTTTAAATTTACTCTAGTTATCGCTTTTATTTTCTGATAATTTTCGTGTATGGACGTCCGTATTTACAAAAAGCAGCACATTTATACACCCCAAAAAGTTTCACAATTTTTCTGAAAAATATTGGGCGTCGATGAATTGTACTAAGCTTTTTCCATTTGTGATTAGTAAATATAGTTTTTACTTAATAACAATATCACCTAAAAGGGACAAACTAATACAGATTATTCTAATTAAATTTTTAAAAATGGAAACAATTCTTGCAAAAATTCATGGTTCATCGAAAAAAAAACAAATTCTTAAGAGAATAGTTTCCATAATGTATTTTATTCATAAAAGCAATTAAAAGCTTTTCTAATTAAATAATGTCTTAGTTTTATTCCATTTTTTTTTATTTTACTATTTAGAGCAGCTTTTCGGTAACTGGGCATCCTTTTTTTACAAAAAGAAATTGATGATTTAAATTCTCCAAGGAGTTCTGCTTTTAACTAATATAAACATTAAGCGCTACAAAATTTAATTTCTCGAAATTTCATAAATTAAATAAATGGATGGGAAGGGGTGACAGACGTAAAAAATATTTTTACCAAGAATTTCTAAAAAAAAAAAAAAGTTTCATTTTAATCCGACAATTATTTAATTTTGCAGTAATTTCCAAATCAATGTGTTTTTCTCCAAAAATAGATAAAATCTATATTCTATACTAATCTTAACCCCCCCCCCACCACCACTGATGAAAAAAAAAGATTTTTAACCAAAATTTCAAATGTTCTAAAAAGGATAAAAATATAAATTAATATAAAAATATCTTTTGGTCTTTCCTCTTAATAATAACATAAAGATTTTCACGATAAAACTTTGCTTAATAAAAGCAAATTTTTATCGTCAAAAAACGTTTTTGTTTTTTTTTTCATAATGGTATGCTATTTTTTTAGCCAATCAGTGGGTGTCCCTAGTTTAAAATATAACTATAGCATGAAATTGTCTTAACACAGAAATTTTAACATATGAGACGATTATATGGCGTCCTTTATTTAAGGCCAAGTCTTAGTGCAAGTAACGGTCAAAACTGAAGGTCTGTCTCAAATCGTGTCGTTCCACTTGTCGCGAAGATTTTTAGTTTCTGTTTGGGTTTGCGGTAGTTCACTGTTGTAGAAATTCAAAGAAAAAAGTGAATATTCAGAGCATAATTAATTTGGACAGAAAAGTTGATCCTCTTTATCTTGGTATATTTTTTTCGAATAGGCCATTTTGTCGATCCCAGTGAAATAGACACCAATTTATTCTGCTGGTAAATATAAATAGTGTTTTAGAACTAAGAATATATTATTTTTGAGATCGTCAGTGCAGTGGCTGTGTGAGCTGTGTAGGCAGGACTTGAACAATATAGATTCTGTGGTATGTGACTATTGTCTTCAGTGTGTGCACCTGAAGGGTATTGGCAAGAAATACCCTTTAGAAAGAAAAACACAAATTACTAATGAAAAATAAATTTTAGCAATATATTTGTTATTATGAATAACAATATCATAGAGAAAAATATTAAATTAACTTCATCATAAAATCTCTGTCACTAATATTAGCATTTTTAAATAAATTTCGAAGTGTAAAAATAGAAGCTAAAAAAAGACCCCGGAAGAAAAGTCTGTTAAAAATTAAACATAACAAAACATTATGAAAATTAACTTAATTGAGGGAGACATTGGAACTGTTATAGTCTAGAATGATAATTCATCATTCTAAAAATAAGCTTGCCATCAGTAATGATAAAAAAAATTAAGGATATTTCATCATTCTAAAGCTAATCTTGTCATCAGTTATGATAGAAAAGAAGGATATTTCATCATCCTACCCTCATCATTATAAAAACGACTCTTCCAGTAGAATAGAGTAGAGTGGTGTATGTAGACGAGAGTACCCTATAGTATTAGTCAGTAGAAACACACGTCTGCCAGCACGCCGGAAGATCGAAAACATACGATTACAAACGCATCCTCACAAACGAAATTTTCGGAACCAAACCAAGTAAGCACTGATTTTTAAACAAAGATACACTGAGAGCATTTCACACACACCGTACTAATATTCTGTAATTCACATCACAAAAAAAAGAAAGTACAAATTCTTACTATTTATGTCAACACGTGTCTCAAGTTTTTATCGTTTATATTATTGTTGTACGTTTGAATTCATTTCGTTTTCAATATGAAAAATAGAGAAAAGTATTCCTCCTACACTACAAATACATATAGCAACGGGGTAATTACTTTAACAAATAATATCAAGTCAGGATTACTAATACATCAACCTCCAACTTATCATCCCTGTTACAGAACATTTGTAATAAGAAAAAATAGAAAAAATCGGATTAATAAATTGTGTTTTAAATAAAGTAAAATTAAAATATATTTCGGTATAAGGAGCGCTGATAAAAAAATCCAACATACCTTTTTCATTCGTTAGAAACAGAAATACAGGTTACACAAAAATAAAAAATAAATTAATTTGATCATAAGTGTATTTAAAAATAATTTGTTTATTAGTGTATCTATTTTTATAAATAAAATTTCATAAAGAAGAATATTAACTTTAAGTGAAAAATGCTAAATTAAATTCCAAGTAACAAGATCAAGTTTCCTAAATACATTTTTTGCGAATTTTGCACATAAAAGTTTGCTTTGCAAAGAAAACATGATATAGCAAGTCCAAAGCAAATAAATAAATTTTACACTTACTTCAATTAGATAAGCTAAAAATTTATTGCAAATGTAAAAAGCAAAACTTTCTTAAGCCAACTATAGCAGCAGACTGCCAGAAACGCAAACCGAAACTAAAAAAAAAATCTTCGATCCCAGTGGAACAAATAGATTTGATATAGGGCTCCAGTTCTAGACAAGAGGTGCTCTATGACACAGCCTTAATTAAAAATCGCTCTAGACGGATACTACTAGAAAACTCCAAATTCGCGAACAAAATAATTGAATATAAACAACTACAACTGAAATTTGAACTTGATTTGCCTTTTCTGTGATTTTTTTTATGACAATCATCCTTACGTACACGCAGCTAACCATCCAGCAAATACCCACTATTTTCCAACAAGCTTTTACATATCTGTCTAAATTTCTCATAAGCGGACGAATTAAATTTAAGTCTCCAAATTGTACACCCAGTAATGTCATACTGTGGATTAAGGCGTTGGTTCTTGAATCTGGTGTCATAGTAACTGTGAGTTCAATCTCTGGGCCGAACAGTGCTGACTTTAACCCAATGGATACGAGTCGAGTAATAACTGAGCAGTACTAAATAAGAACTGAAAGAGATACCCCTATGCACAAAAATAGATCGATGTACCCCTGTAGATTAAAGGGTTCAGTTCAAAATACCTTGAAAGTTACTGGGTTCGATACACACCTGATGAAGGCCAAAGGGCACTACCGTCGAAACGTTGTGATAATAACAACAAGGACGATGACAATAGTACGCATGTAAATAATGCAAGTAAGATTTGACATGATTATTATTTACTTGTTTATTTAAATAATCCCACCATTAAGTTAATATCATGAACAGCCGAGCTCGAACAGCCTGAAGCAATGTAAGTCCATGGATGTCAAATAATATACACCCCACTGTGGGAATCTGTAATTTAATGACGAAAATATATAAATCACATAATCCAACACTTGCTTTCTAAGATTTTAACGGACGGGTAAGGAGAAAATAATGAAGAGTCTGCAGATCTTGGAAACATATGTTTTCAATTATGGCGATATTTATTTGCGACTTAGCTGTATTAAACCTTTAAATCTGACTCGTTTGAGTACAAATAGTTGTCAAACTTGTATGTATTTAAAGATTCACATTTCAGAACAGTGTTTTTATCTTAGACGATTTGTTAACGTTAAATGATTTTTATTTACTATATTCGTCTTTTTTATTTTATTTATTTTACAAACTTTTTTCATTTGGAATTTTTATCCTATATTGTATCAATTGTTAATTTATCCCACAGTAAGTAGAACTCATGTATACAATTCATCACTAAAAAAAAAAGGTGGGAAAACAGTCAGTTTCCTTGTATCGTTCCAGAAAGTCCCTGACTCCTCCCGTCATATTCTATCTTGACGAGAATCAGATCAAATTGAAAACGAAATATTGCTACCATATCTGTGCTGGTGTTCCTTAATCCTTACTTTCTAGCTTTGACAGAGTTCAAAACCATTTAAGCGACATTATGGAGTTGAATTATTTTCAACGCTACAGCCACTTTCCCAAAGATGAAACATTGATACTCTATCGCTATTTCGATGGCAAATGTTCAGACGAACTACATTCCCTAGTTCCACAAATGGTACATCTGCTCTCTATTAATCATTTGAAAGGCCTCTTTCTGCCTTCCATCAGCATGGCTGATGCCGTCCTCCAGGGGGAATGATTCGTTACGTCTTCTGCGGCTAGCTTTCCCTGCTGATATGAAGTGGAAAGATTTTATCAAATCAGTTGCTAGGTCCGCTGCTAGGTTCAATTTTTCTCTATCTTTCGTCTTTATAATTCGTCCATGCATTGAATCGCTATCACATACGGCCTGGTACTCCTATAAGAAATTCTTGATAAAATACAAAGAAGTAATTTTATTGGTCCTGATCTGGCATCTCACCTTCAGTCACTTTCCCATCGGTGTAATGTAGCTTTCCTGTGCTTTTTCTATAAATACTTTCATGGTAATTGTTCAGATGAATCTTCCTCTATGGTACCTAGATATTATGGATTTAAGTTGAGTACTACATTGGTAACACGGTCTTATCAATTTACATTTGAAATGGCTAGATGCAACCGTAAGTTCTATGTTAACAGTTTCTTTTCTCACACGTTTTGCCGATTACTATCTTTCCAGCCAACTTTGATCTTCAAAAATTTAAATGCAATTTCAATTGTTATATACTGTCTCCTTGATTCATCTTCTTTTATTATTGTCGCTTCTTAATGCTTTTTTTCTTATTCTCTCAGACTTAATAACGTCTTGCATCTTGCTTAGGATGAAATGATTTAAAATAAAAAGAAGCTGAATAGTGCTTATAATTTTTTTATTAAATGTTCACCCAACAAGAGGCCTAGCAGACATTCAAAGTAGATGGTTACTGAATGAGATTGTTGTATAGACCTAACAAGAAGGGGTAAATGCATATTATGAGGATATGTAGGATAGATGACGATTGATTCTATACTTGAAGAAGTTAAGATTGTTGTGATCGAGGAAGCATCCTCTCGGGAGTTTCTTTCACAAAGTAACACTTCTAGAGAAGAAACGGAGTGGAACTTTCTCTTTATCAGTGAAATACTACGGGAATGAAAATGATTCGGCCTTGTATACGCACCATGGCGAGTTTTTGCTGCCAATGTCTGAAATGGCAGAACTAAGGAATGTAGCTTGTCTAAACATTTGCCATTGAAATAGCGATAAAGTAGCGATAAGCTTGCGACGTTTAATCTATGACAAAGAGGTTGTAGGGTTGAAAATAATTGATCGCTCACAAGGCAGCATAAATGCTTTCAAATTCTGTCATGGCTGGAAAGTGGGTATTGGGTAACTCCAGCTCAGATATGGCAACAATACTCCATTTCTGGTTTGATCTGACTTCTGTGAAGATAGAGCATATTCAGAATTATGGCGGGAACAAGAAATGAAAGAGCTAATGGAATGCTTTCTTTTAACACTATATCAGGTGTTCTGAAAGAGACTTAATATAAGATAAAAGAAGTTAAGTGATTTTAGTTTAAATAAATTTTATATACGAAGTTTACAACTAATTTTTCAGGATTGGTTAATAAATGTATGCGTATATGATACCACGTATCCAGTTAATTGCATGTGTGTGAATGTGTACCACCTTAAAAGAATTAATATATTATTCAATTTATTGAAATCAGAAATACAAATCAATGCCATTGCCTCAAAATAAAGATTAGAACATAAACCTGTATTCTGTGGGAAAATGAAGTAAAACCATTAAATAAAATAATGATAAAGAATAAAAAAAGAAAAAGAAATTAATTTTCCCATGATGCAAGTTATAAAGAAACCGAACAGGTTCTTCTTCACTTGTGCGATTTTATGACCCCACTTCCGGAAAGGACAAAATCTTGCTTTTTTCCACTATCCAGCAACAGAGTCCGGGTGTGTTTCGGCAGCCCTACTCATGAAGTAAGTGAACTGGTCGTTCCAACTCAGCGCAATGCTGACTTCAGCTCAGCTATTTTAACCATTATTATCCTAACTTACTTCTGAATCAAAAAAGAAAACGGACATACCCAAGAGACATTGAGAATTTCGTTTTACTACAGTCACCATAAAAACAATAAACGTCTGTAGTAAAAACTCAATTTTTTTTGTATACTTCTTCTCCTTAATTGTTTACATAAGAACACGCACATTTACCTAAAATACACACAAATACGCAACCTGTTATATTTCATAATTCCACTTATTTAAAACATTTACACTATTATTTACATTATGTATTTTCAGTCTAAATTAAAACAAATCTGATAAAAATGTCAAACATTAATTCCCACTTAAATGCAAAAACATAAAGTTGCCAAAACAAAAGCCTTCTCTTCAGTCTCAACTATTTTTATTCATACTTTTAAAAAACACATCTGAAATAATTACAGCAGTGAAGTCTCTTTTTTTTTCTATGATAGCGCCCTATGTCTGTTGAGGCTTACCAAATATGTATGAACGGCCTCAGTAGTATCTGATATAGACAGTGACGTGCAGAGGTTTGGTGATGCCGGGGCCAATTCCTTGATTGTATGCTTCTAAGATAAGACTCAAGTAGTGGGTGGGGGTATAGGGCCCAGTGCTGAGAAATGTGAGAAAGACATTTTAAATATGTAAAAAGAGATGAAAATGAAATAAACACTTTATTCAAATTGAATATAAACTAAATTTTTATTTTACTCTTTGATTGGATGTCCTCTCGATAGGGATGCCCGAGGCCGTAGCACCCTCTGCCCCACCCCTTCTTCACGCTACTGGCTATAAGTACAACAATTTACTCAAGCATTAAAAACAAAAATAAAGAACACCGAGAGGAAAGTCGGAAGAACGTAAATGAAAGGTTTCATTTTATACAAAGAAAACTGGTTAACAAAGTTTTAAAATATGTTACATGCCTTCTCTCAGAATATGAAAAGGCAAAACTAGCAAATATTATAAAATTCTGTCTTTGCTGACAATTCCTGCATGTCATATTGTAAATGACTATGCTTTTTCCACGTGTCAAGGAAACGTCCTCTCTTCACAGCGTCTACCTCAAAACTCCACTTTGTAACGACTGGCGCGTTACTCATTGGCCGGTCAAGGGCGGTGCAAACTAATTAGGAAAGAGGGAAGAAAGTTAACCCAACAATATGTCCCCAATATATAGAGAGTATGAAAGAGTATAACTGAGTGGTTGAGCGTTAATTTCTAGACCTTGTATTCTAATTTTTTTTACCTTGGTGACAGAAAGGAAACTACACGAACTCTTACTGGAGGTAGGGAACGAAATTTCTGTTCAAATTGGCAGCTGATCTTAAAAAAATGACCTATAATTTCTTGTTAACTGGAGCAAGGAATGACTTGTTAATTTTGTCGCATGCTAAAACGAATCTTCTTGCAGATGATTAAAAGAGAGCTTTCTTTTTACTTTCTATCAGAATCGCTGACGCTAACCCACAGAAGAGTTACTCGTCGTAACTTCTTTGTCTAACGTTTTCCGCTGACGTGAAGTAGAAAGATTATATTGAATCAAATGCTCGGTTTCCTTCTAGAAAAATTGGTTCATCTTGTCCTGCTCGACAATTTTTTTCTCGCTAGAATCTAACTTACAGATTTATAACTGTACCATTCGTCTATGCATTGAATATTGCTCCCATATCATGTCCGGTGCTTCTGCTATATATTTAAAGATTCTTAATAAAATACAAAGAACATGCAATGGTCCTGACCTGGCATCTCGGCTTCAGCCATTTTTCCACCTCTGTAATGTAGCTTCCCTATGCCTTTTCTATAAATACTTACATGGTAATTGTTCTGATGAACTTTCCTCTATGACACCTGTTATGAATATAAACACAGTACTAGATTGGCAGCAAGGTCTCATCGATTTACAGTTGAAATGGCAAGATGTAACCGTATGTTCTATGTTAAGAGTTTCTTTCTTGCACTTCACGCTTTTAGAACTCATCTACAGCTTCTTGCTTTTTCGTTCAACTTGCAATGTCAGTCGTTATCTACCGTATTCTTAACTCTTGTTCTTTTATTGTTCTCTCTCCTTAATATTGTTTTTTACTCTTATTCTCTCACACTCATTGACCCCCTTGCGTCTCAATGCCTTTGTTAACTCACTTAGGTTGACATTATTTTAAAAAGATGAGATACATAGATAGTTTTGATTAATTGTTTAACTATATTTTTATTTGCAAGAGATAGAGATGCTGGTCATGCTGGCCAGTAAGTGTTGATATAGCACAACTCCAGATATCATGCATCAAGACATAACTTCGAACGAAATTTTGGGTGTACTTTCCACACTGGTTGCAGGTTCTGAGGCCCTTAAGAAAAAGGCATGCTTTTCTATGTCGACTGCAGTGGAGGTTGCGGTAACAGGTAGAAGCTTGAACTTTGCGGGTTTGCCCCTTCTGCTCTTTTTTACGGTTTGAATCGGCGAAGAAATTTAGCTGGTTGATTTTATGCTTCCATGATAACTTTTTGACTTCCTCTGTTTGCTATTGATGATAGCTGTGTCTGTAAGAGAGACGGTTCCTTTTAAAGAAGTCCTTGTATCTCTTCAGGAAGTCCCCGATTCTCCATTGCCTAGAGACTAGTTTTCCAAGTAGGAACATCTTTGAATGATCATATATTTCCATCCTGACAATTTAACAATCACCCCCCTCCCCACACACACGCACTCACGGGTTAATCTTTAATAGCATAGCTTTAACACTCTTAGCCGTAACAACGAACTAAAATACAATATTCTATCCTAGGAGAGCCTTCCTTGATGTAACTATAAATGAAGACACATTAATCTTGTTGTGGAACTGGATTACTAATTTTGTTGAAGATAGCTGATGAATATTTTTCGACAGAGTAAATATTAGTTGTAGAATTGTAGGCGCCTGAGAGTTTCTTCCAATAAGAAAGTAAGAATGGAAATACAATTAACAACATATTTTATTGCCAGAGCCAACTAAGTAAAAAGAATACAAAAAAGTGATTGAAGGTGCGTATATATATATATATATATATATATATATATAGAGAGAGAGAGAGAGAGAGAGAGAGAGAGAGAGAGAGAAGATGCTCTATTTCGTACGTTTGTATATGCAATTACCTATTATGTTGAGATACTTACATTTTGAGAAAATGTATTTGTTAATTTGGTAAAATTATTAGATATGCCTGAGATAACTCAAGCAGTATTCTGTATACATTGTATATTGTGTTGAATGCGATATAATATTCCCTGGAAAATGAAAAATTTCCCGTAGAGGAAAAGAAACACATCCTATCTCCTGCGGTGAGAAGAGTAAAAAAACAAAAGCGAATGAGACTTTGCGCCCTTTTCTTCATATACTTCTTTGGCAAGGTCACCTAGTGTTTGTTAGTAGAAGTTCTTTGGTAGACAAATAGGATAATCTTACAGTTTCTTATGGTGTCCTTGATAAGATTCATTTTGTCCTGTTCAGATTCACTACCATTAACTTTTAGCAGTTGTATTAGATTCTCCATAAATAACATTCAGCTTCGTTTCGTAACATCATCAAACTAGTAGGTTTAAGATAATAGGCTAAAGTGATGCTTCTAAGAAAAGAGTAACGGTTTATAAATGCATGATTTGTGTTGATTGTTATCGCGTGAGCCGCCTTTTATTTTTCTGCATTTTTTTTCTGTAAAAATCTTACTTGTAATTTAAAGAAATAAAAGGACATGGCTAGATATAAAAAAAGTAGGACAAGATCTCCAAAAGTTTTAATGCTAAAAGAAATTAAGATTTCCTGTCGTATGAAGAATGAGCATGTGGAATTCATACCTCGTGATATTATTTAGGAGTTCCAAAATAGAAGAAAAAAAGAAACATGGTAAAAGAAATAAGATACGAAGAAAGAAAATATGTTTTGATATTCCAAAAAGGAAGTAATAATCACTTAAAAGCGTTGAGGATCATTTGCTCACTTTCAGTATTTTATATTAAAACCGCTATGTTATGACCCACTTTATTACTTGCAAGTTATGACGGAAATCTGCAATATATGAACAGATTTTTAAATCTTAAGTGTCTTTTTAATTATCATCATACTCCCCCCAGACACACACCAAAAAAATAATTCTAACCTTTTCCAAACTGCATTTATAATCAGATTACAATAAAACATACCTTCATCAACTGTTAAGAAATAATTAAAAACGAAAATATTCTTTGGACATCTTTCTGGAACATGAGAAAACTGGAGTGACCCTTCTAAAATCTAAACATGTACATGTGTTACGTAAGACGTAATATGAATAAAACTCAATAAGATTGTTTATAAAGTAAATATTCTTTATGTTAATGCTAACGTCTCTCATTAACCTACTATTAGAAAGTTAACTTAAGGTTCTATGTTTTTCATTACAAAATTCTGTCACGTTCCGACTATGGATTCGACGCGACATATGTTTACAATTAGGTTTAATCAGTTTTTTTTATTTAATATTAGCGCGAATTAAGATGTGAGTGGCCTAACAACAGTTTTCGGATCAAATTCTGCCTGAGATGGTTTGTCACCTTTTCCTCACAGACTTAATAGCGCAAGTATATCGCTGCTCTCACTATTTCCATCGCAAATGTTCAGAGAAACCCCATTCTTTGGTTCCACCAGTTCAGACATTTACGGCCAACACCCGCCATGTTACGTTCACGGATTCGAACCATCCTCATTTCTCCCGTATTCTATTTGTAAGAAGGATGTTCTACTCAAACAGTTTTTCCCAAAAATCTGTTAATTTATGAAACAGTCTCTCGGGTGGGTGCTTCCCCGAACACTATAATCTAACCCTCTTCAAGTTTAAAGTCAATCGTTATCTGTCCCTCATATACTCGTAATCTTCCCTTCCTGCTTCCTACTCTTACATTCATATCACACACCTAGTTCAGTAATGTTCTACTTTTAGTGGCTCTTGAGCCTTGTATTGGGTGAACATTATTAAAAATATATATATAAATATCCTTTTGGAATGCGAAAGTTATAGACAAAATAGTTGCACAGATTGAAGTATCTAACCTTAGTTGGAAGCTAGTCTTACTCTTGAAACTGAAACAGCATCAGTTTGGTTTCGGTTCTATGCTCACAAGGTGTTTGCAGGAATTAACGTAAAATCCTTCGAATTAAACTATAAAGTAAACCTATTTTGGAATTCAGACAGTCACGGTTATGACCCCTTCCCAAGCCATGTACAGAGGAACGAACCATCTTCATTCCCTTCTGATTCTCACGCCTCCCAGGTCTGTTGTAGAGGTTTATCCCTTGTTTTATGTTTAGGATTGGGTTTCCGTTTCCCCCTAAATTCTTTTATTTTGCTTCCAGTAGCCGCTTGCGTCTTAGTGGTATTATCGCCTTACTTGAAGTGAATTGATTAAAAAAATTACATTGGTAAGGAGGAAGTTCCATTCTGACAGCTTCTTCCAAAGAGCTACTGCTCTTGTGAAGATACTTGCCCGGCTCTCCGATTCCTCAAATCAAACCCAGGACTCTTAGGTGCCTAATACAAGGGGAGTTTTTTTTTTTAATAATTGATGAGTGGGTTCTCAGTACTTAATAAGCAGGTTCTTAATGAAAGGGGTTTAAATGCGAAATTCATAAATAAGAAAATTTAATTTAAAAAAATAAATAAATAAACGTCCCTCTCCTTCTATTCGGCATCTAAGCGTACATGCAAATTAAATGTAATTTTATTTATTAGAGTAAGTTTATTGAAAATAAGATTATAATACCGCTGCTTCCACAATAATTTAATTTGTCTCAACAATTTCAATTGACCTTTTATAATGTTACAGAAGTGGTCCACAATCAGTTGGCAGAATATTAATGGAGTACCTGTAGTTATTAAAATTCCTATTAAATATTTATTAAATGAGGATTCGAAACCAAATTCATTTATATCTCTAACAGGGCTTCTCTTATCTAATCCTACCCTCTAAAATCGATAATGCACAAATACCAGTCATTCAGTATCATTAATATACTAATAATGCGATAAATACCACTACAAATATACAAATGGTCTTTTTCACAAGCTGAAAGGTCATGGTATTTCTGGTATAGACAAATTTTTGATTTAATTCAATTTTTCGCAAAATGAGAGTTGTCTTGAACGACCACTCTTCTAGATCTTTTTGCATGAATACAGGTGTCTATCATTGGACTTACGTTGTTCCTAATTTTCATCAAGGACTTTCCTGATGTCATCAGTTCTCAACTCTGTATCTATGATGATGACACAAGTATTTACTCCTATCTTATTAGTAAGTCTGCTCGTTTCCATAAGTTCAAATTGGGGTAATAAATAGCTTGTTAATTTTAACGTCTCCCAAATGAAACTTTCTTTTTATGCGCCATGTCCTTTCAGGACGTAGACGATCATGGATCTCCACCTCCCTTTATCCTTTGAAGCTCTCAACAAGTTCCTTCCCTCTGCTACCTTCCCCAGACCACGTTCTGTCATCCACTTGCTTAAGCGCGCTAGGTATGTCATACATTGGTTTTCCCTTGTCTCTCTTTCCCTATATTCGATCTGTGAGTATTGGATTCTCCAGACCCTCCTTCCTCATTATGTGTCCCAGAAACTTCAGCAGCCTATTCCTGATGTTAAGTATAAGCTTCCTCCTTGTTTGCATCCTCTCTAAGACCTCATCGTTGCTCACATGCTCGGTCCATGATATCCTTAGCATCATTCTGTAGAACTACATCTCCGTCGCCTCGGGTCTCTTCTTCATCTTTGAGGAAATCGTCCAACATTCACTGACGTAAAGATGTCACGTAAGAGCTCAGTATTCTTTTCTTTGTTACCAAAGAAATCCTTCTGTCTCGCGATACTCTGCCCCGCTTCTGGAATGCGTCCTTGGCCATCCCAATACGTCTACAGATCTCACTGTCGCACTTACCGTCCTCTGTCAAAACGTTTCCCAGATATTTAAACTTCCGCGTCTGCTTGATTCTAGTGTTCCCGACCTGCAAATTGCATTTCCGGCTCATCCTTTTACTGTCTTATTATTATTTAGAATCTTTTTTTTTCTTTTCTTTACTTTTTTCTTTTTTCTTTACTTTTTTCTTCTTTTCTTTTTTCTTTTCTTTTTTTTTGTGCTTTCCATCAACGTGGCTGATGCAAATATTCATGAGAACTTTTTCGTTGACATGAAGTGGATTGATTAAATTGAATCAACTGCTAGGTCTGCCGCTCGGAAAATTAGTTCACCGAGTCGTGCTAGACAATTTCTCTCGCCAGAATATCTCCTACATATTTTATAATTCTACCATTCGTCCATGCATTGATTGAATATTGCCGCCACATCTGGTCTGGTGCTCCTGCTTTGAATTCTGAGATTCTTGATAAAATACAAAGAAGAATCTGCAATGCTACTGCTTCTGACCTGGCATCATCGATACAGAGTAAAAGCAATCCCTGACTTTTTACAGATTTATCTAGATTTAATTTTTATTTATTTAGATATGTCAAGTTGTCAATATCATTGATATCTACATACAAAAATAAACTCTTTGAAAAAAAAAACAAGCAGTATATACATTTTTACGTATTTTATTTTAAGACAATACTTGAAATAAGTAATAACAAATGTTAGTCTGTCGAAATAGATGCACCCTGGGTATGACGATAAACTACACCTGGCAGCAAGACCTCTGATCGGGAGGTTTTGAGGAGTGTGTTACAACCTGTTAATTCCTAGGTCTACCCAACCCGGGGTAGTAGTACCTGTTAGGGTTCAACCTATGGGAAAATAGTTAACTCCCAAACTGGGGTCAAGACACTATGAAAGTATAAAAATACGTTTTTATAGTAAAAATACTAACAATATATTTTTAAAAATACTGCAATACATTTTTGTAAAAGAAATTACTAACGCTCCCAAGAAAATTAAATCTCGGCATTAAATGACCCATAAGAAGTTCATATTCCGCTAAACAATCTTCCTTCCTGTCCTGTGAAACAGATTAACATCTTTACAAAAACATTTGTCATTACATTTCTAATTAAAGAATAGACGGATATACAAATCATTTAGGCACTACTTAGAAGGGCATTTAAGATAAATAATAATTATCCTTCAATCGTTGTGTATGTACTTCTGAAAAAGAAATTCCACAAAAAGTTTTAGAAAATTCAGAAAATGAAAAAATAATACGCAAGTATCAATGACGTAAGCACATTTTTACACTTGACATTTTTAAATCAAAAAGTAAGTCCAGATAACTCTGGGAAATGTCTGCGATCAATTTTGCACCGTATCGATATTATGAACAAAAGACCACACCCTAATAAAATGATAAAATATCAATATTTTCCGATGTTGGCTAAAAAAGAGAAAACTATCGAAGAAATGCTAATGTACAAAATTTATTCAAAGAAAAGTCTAAGTCTGTTTACGTAGTTCTGCTGCGTTTTCTGGGAGACGCAAAAATCTCATGAGGTGTGCTCATTTAAATCGAGTTTTTGAATTCGGAAAGATATTTGTTAAATAAAAAAATAAAACTTGATAGTAGCATATCAGCTATACAATGGTTTTGACTTTCAGTGTATAATTATATTCGGTAAAAATGTGGTTAAAGTAGTGATTCAATGACTGAGAACGATGTGGTTCAATTCATTGATGTTGCAAGAAAGGCAAACCAATTTTAAAACCAGAGCGAAGAGGCAAGTTCAAAAACTTTCATGGAAATAAATACAATTTTGTTGTTTTTGTTTTGTTTATAATAAAATAAAATAATGTTACTCTACCGTGTATTTAGTTTCTACTAAAAAAGAAAAAAATGATTCTATGTACTTATGCACATATTTCATACTTATCAAATTTATGAAACTTCTTGGAGAGAAATCAAAATTTACCTATACAAATTAGTCTTGTTTACAAGACGTAGCATAATGTCAGAATTAATGTGGAAAGAATAGAATAGGTCTGCACAAAATACGGCCTGCGAGACTACCCAGTGAGAATGACGTGAGGTTTTCAAAATAGTAAATCTTTTGTATTCATCAGAATAAATTCGACCACTGATCACGCGCGAAACTTTCAATTTTGTGTAAGTATGACATTATTCAACTAATATTTCACTTTGTATCTTATCCCTTTAACTCATCAAAGAAAAAAAGAATTTTCCCGGTTTCTCTATCTCTCATTGATATATATATATATATATATATATATATATATATATATATATATATATATATATAAATGATACCTAAGATTTAAAATGCATTTTTACAAATTAAAAAAAATTTCTTAAAAATTTTAGTTTATTTTTAATTTCAAGCTAACAGATCAAATTTAATATTTCCAGTAGACAAGTACTAAGCTGTATTTCAAAATTAACTTAAATTGATTGGAATGGGTTTGTTTATTATCAGTAAAAACGCTAAAATCGTTCATATTGACAAATCTGTCAGTACAACGAAATTCTCTTTATTAAAAATACTTCAAAAGTAAAATCTACTTTTCTAAAACTTTATTTGAAGAAGATTATCTGATTTAAAAATTAATTAATCGGATTTGAAACAAACATTGCTTACTTTTAGTTTAAAATACCACAGAAAACCATTTTTATCACGGAGGTCAGTAGTTTTATGAAGTGTTGACAACTCTCTCGATAGACTTATGTTAGGGAATTTTTTCTAAAGGGACATAACTGTAACGATTAAATATAATTTGAACACCTTTATTATATATATATATATATATATATATATATATAAGCAACCTTGTAATTTTGAAAATTAAAGAAAATATTCTAAGCAATCTAATATTTTATTTAATTTTAGGTACTTTGTGTTTATAATCTGACTTACGAAGACGCTGGTTGAGTAAATATTAGAAAATTACTGATAAATTTTAAATTTACTATAGTCACCGCTCTTATTTTTTGATAAGGTCGTGTTTTGGACATCCGTATTTACAAAAGTCGACAATTTATACATAAAATAAATTCAAACTTTTTAAAATACTGTGGTTGTTGAATTTTAATGAGCTTTTCCATTTATGATTAGTCAGTACAGTTAATTTAATAATATCACTTGACCGCAACAAATTAATACAAAATTTAAAAATGATTTAAAAGTTTATATATTATTCTAATTAATATTTTTTTAAAAATGAAAACAATTCTTGTAAAAACTCATTATTCGTCGAAAAAAAACGTTTTCAGAAGACAGTAATGCCCATAATATATTTTATGCATAAAATCTTTTCTAAATAAATAATGTCTTAGTTTTATTACATATTTTTTCTTTCGTTTCAAAGCAAATTTTCTCTAACTGGGGGTCATGTGTGATCAAAAATATTTCATGAATTAAATTCTCCGAGGACTTGTCCTTGTAACTAATATAAACATTAAAAGATACAAAAAAGAGTTTCACGAAATTTCATGAAATTAAACGTGGGGGTTAACAGATGTAAAAAATATTTATAGTATACAAATATTTTATAAAAAGATACACTCAAAAATAATTTCATTCGTTTATGAATAATCCTGAAAGTTTCATTAAAATACAATTATCTGATTTTTATAATTTCCAAATCAATTTGTTTTTTACCACAAAAAGACGCTAAAACTTAGCATATTAATATTATCGTATAATACTGACGCCAGAGAAACAAGATTTTTAACCAAAATTTTGAAGGTTATAAAAAACGACTAAAAATGTAATTTTTACATAAAAATCCTTTTAATAATGACAAAAATTTCGACGATAAAAATTTGTTTTTATTAAATTTGGGTCAATTTTTTTTATCATCAATTATTATCAAATCTTTGAAGATATTATTATATAAGAAGATAATATATCGAATAGAGGGAACGAGAGTCAAGGGAAGGCAACGCATGACATACCTAGCTGGATTGAGCGGGTGGATGACAGAACATGGCCTGGGGGAAGTAGCAGGAGTACAAAACTTATTGAGTTGAGAGCTACAAGGGATAGAGGGAAGTGGAGATCCATGATCGGCTACGTCCTGAAAGGACATGGCACATAAAAGAAAAAGAAGGTGCCTCCACAGATTCCGTAAAAATTAAGCATGCCATGATGAAAAAAGGTCCCAAACATAAAATCAAAGTTTTATATTGTCAAAATCTTTGTCATTATTAAGAGGAAAAAACAAAGGTTTTTGACTATTAAATTATATGTTTTTTACTCTTGTTGGAACGTTCGAAATTTAGCTAAAAATCTTTTCTTTTTTTTTGTCAGCACGATGGACAAAGATTAGTATAGGAAATTTTAGTATCATTTTTGCGGCAAAAAAGACACTGATTTAGAAATTCTTGCAAAAATAAAATAATTGTCGGCTTTTAATGAAGTTTTCACGACCTATACATAAATGAATTAAATTACTTTAGAAACCGCGAATCTGTGGAGGTATATAAAGAAATATAATTGACATTGAAAATCCTATTCATTAATTTCATTAAAATCAAATTCAAGTTTGTAACTATGTGAAGAAGCCCTTTTGAAACTTCCGCGTCGAAAACAGATGAATAGGGTACGCAGATAGCTAGCACTCCCATATCTCAGTAAATGATGGTGACTATTAGTCTTCGCAGCCGAGGACACAAGACTGAAGAAGCAATCTATTTTTCCCACACCGCCCTGTTAGTTGCTGCCGTAAGTAGGTTAGGCAAGGTCATCGGCGTCCAGCACTTCCAACCAATTCTTTCATTGGTGGCTCAGCTTTTCCCGATAACATACCGAAAGATCTGGCAAGATAGGCGAAAACTCGGGGAAGAAATGTAAAAAATGCACGTAAAGAATTGTCTGTGTGATACCTACAGAAATCAGGCGTTATAACTATCCTGATAGCGTCATCATAGTGAAAACCATTGTCTAATTATTATCACAATTGCTATAAGTTCATATTTGAATTCCACAGTATTTGATTAATTTTGTTTTGTACCTTCCCTTCTCTACTAAAAATATCAGTCACTGTTTATAAAGCTTACACTAACAGTTCCTCGCATTTTTTTCTTTCAACCGTTTCGGATTTAGGGAAACCGTATAATATAGAGCAGAGTACGCAAGAACATTTATAAGTTGTTATTTGTTTGTTTTTTGTTTCACCGGAATCTAATGGTACTTTTTTGTGTTGTATTTGCTGTAGTATTTAATGACAAAACTCGCAATTACTAATTATTATGTAGGTACCGCCAAAAATTCACTAAAAAAGGATACATAACGAAAAAGATACCCAAAATATAATAGAACAATATTTAATTGCTAAAAATTTTGTGCCCTTATTAAGAGAGAAGCTCAACGGATTTTTATTTAAAAATTATTTTCTTAATCCTTTCAGAACGTTTGAAATTTTGGTTAAAAATCTTGTGTTGCTGGTGTTTGCGTGGGACTATACATTTGTACAAGAAGCTTTTTGCAGTGAAAAACACATTGATTTGGAAATTCTTCCAAAAATCAGATAAATGTCAGATGTTAATGAAACTTTCAAGTTTTATTAAAATCCGTCAATTATCTTAGACTTATTCAGAAATACAAGAAATTATTTTGAAACGTTTCTTTTTGAGAAAATCTTTGTATTTTTTTTATATCTGGTATCCCTAACACATTTAGTTTCATAAATTTTTGAGAATTGTTTCTATCGCATATTTATATGTTATATTGAGGACAAGTCCATGAACCCCTAGTTAGAGAAAACCTGTTCTGAATTGTAAAATAAAACAGAATAACTAAAAAATTATTTGATTAGAAAATCTTTTAATTTAGGTACCTTCATGAGATCGCTAAAACGAGTATAGCATAACGAAAAAGACGCTAAACTTGATGAAAACAAAACTTTATCATCTAAATGTTTATGTTATTATTAAGAGGAAAGATCAAAGTATTTTGGGGGTATTTTTTGCATTTTTTAATTGTTCCTAGCACGTCCAAAATTTTCGTTAAAAATCTTGTTTTTTTAGTCAGCAAAACTGACAGATAATCGATCATGTCAGCCATTTTTTTCCAATTTATAAAAAAGTGAAAATCTCAATTTGAAATTCTTTTAAAAATCAATTATAATTTTTTCAAAAGTTATTTTAAGAAAATCAGAAATTATGTTTATTTAAAATATTTTGAAACAAGCTTAATTTAGTTTCTTCACCAAAAAGACGTAGTTTGAAAATAAAACAAAGCAGGTCATAACATTTCGCGTCACTTGACAGGTGACGAAAGACATTTTAATGACGTTTTGATAGCTTACGTGAGGATAATTCCTTCTACGGATGGAGAGAAGTGAAGCTATTTAAATTTAAGTGAACAAATTATTTACCTTTCAGCACTCTAATTTTTTTTGTACTTAGCTTTCATCTTTACGTTTACGATGCTTTATGGAAAATATATTATAAAGAAATTAAAATAAGACTGTTGAGAGTGAGATTAAATTTCATAAGAAAGGTATCTAATTAATTTATAGGTACCTTTCTTATTAAATTTTATCAGAAGTGTGCATAAAATACAAATTTAAATTTCATAAGATGACACTGATACTTGTAGGTACCCTTCTCAATTGAAATTGAATAATCAAATTAACTTCTCCACATGTATTTCGCAAAAATAAATCTATCTCAAAAGAACATTTACGAAACTGAATGCGGCTTTTAACTAATTTTATAATATTTTAACAACTTAAAATTTAAAATTTATTATAATTAAAGAAATAACAAATAATTGTATTAAAAATTCAGTATTTAAGTTAAATACTAGGCAGAAACTCAATCCACGTGACGTTTTTTTTTATTGCACGCATGATACTTCCGGTCTTCCGTAGATTTGATTTACAGTGTTATTATTGACACAAATTATATTTTTTATATACTGTTGTTCGTTAGTTTGTAAAAATCTTTGGAAATTATAATCTGTAAATATATATCTACTTAATAACAACATTCGTTAAATTTTACAAACTTTTCCCTAATTTTAGAAGAATTAACAACATAATGTAAAAATAATAAAATATTTCAGAAATAACAAATAATTGTTTTAAAAATTCATTTTTCATCGAAATATCTTTTTGCTTTCAGACAATATTGTCCATGTTCATTAAAATAAATAAAAGCAATTAAAAGCTTTTGAAATTAAATAATATTTTTGTTTTATTGAGTTTTGTATGTTACAATTCAGAGATGATGTTCAGGTAGAGGTGGTCCAACTAAAAAAACAAAACATGATTTGGTTTCCTCAAAGCCTTGTGCTTTTAACTAATATAATCACTAATATTCCCAAAATTGAAATTATAGAGTTTTCGTACAATTAGTTGGTGGGTAACACATGAAAAAATATTTTTGCCATGACTTTAAAAAAGGAAAACATATTTATAATAAGTTCTATCATTTGTGAATAGTTTCTGAAAGTTTCATTAAAATCCGACAATTATTTTTATTTTTGCAAGATTTTCTAAATTAATGTCTGTCATACAGAAAAAAAAACGCGCTAAAATGTTATGTTATTTTACTAGTTCCGGTGATACAAAGAAAAACAAGGTTTTTTAATCAAAATTTAGAATGTTCTCAAAAGAAGGAAAAAGTTTTTTTTAAATAATTAAAAAAATACTTTGATCTTTCCTCTTAATAATAACATAAACATTTAGACGCTAAAATTTTGTTTTCGTCAAGTTTGGCATCTTTTTCTTCATTCTATGCTCTGTTTTTAGCGATCTCATGAAGGTACCTATTACTTTTATGAATAAAATATATTGTGGAAACTATTGTCATACAGAAATGGCTTAGTGATTCGACATGCGGATAATTAAGTATGTTGAGCAAGTTCAAACTCCAATGGAGATCATTAAAAAATTGTTTGTTTTTATATTATGTACTTATATATTTATACATTTTTGTTTACTTTTAAGCCGCCTAGTCGTCCTGGGTATGACGATAAACTACATCCGCGTCCTGGGTAAGACGATAAACTACGTCCAACAGCAAGGCCTCTGATCAGGAGGTTTTGAGGAGTGTGGAACCACCTCTTAATTGCTGGTGTTTCCAGGTCCACCCTGACCCGGAGTGGTAGCACCTGTTACGGTCCCAGCTATGGGCAAATGGTTCACACCCAAACTTGTGTAAAAAAATAGGTTTTAATACCAGAAATACTTTGTAATAAAAAAATTATTACCAGCAATAATTTTGAAGGAAAAATTATTATCAGCAATACTTAAAAAAAATACCAGCAATACAAACAGTTATACATTCTTTGAAAAAAAATATGACCAGCTATAGATTTCTTCAAGGAAAAATATTCCCAGAAATAGATTTTTGAAGAAAAACACATTACCAGCAATAAAAATTTTGTCGGCATTAAATAACCCATCGAGGTTGATACGCCGCAAAACAAAATAAACCCAATAAACCAAAGCCGCCTAGGAATGTGTCAATGCTAAGAATTTTGTTTGTTTTTATTTGATCAGTTCTATTAAGATGCATGTAAACACTTCCATGGGAAAATATGCGCGTGAACACATCATCTTTCCTGTCAAAAGTGTCATTCGAATTTGGTTGCCGGTGCACTGTTCATCCAGTTATAAATATTTGACTGACACTGACAAGGCGAGTTATACTTACATGTTTACAATAAAAATGAATCACTACACAATTCGTTTATTTTTTATTTTGAACAAGTCCAATTTTTAAGTTAAAAAAATTCAACATAATTAAACATATTTTTAACGAAAATAAAAATATTTTGAAAAGTTGAACAAAAAAAGAAAAAACATCGCACAAAGTTTGACTTAATCAACAAATAAGTGGCGTGAATCGTAACTTATTCGATCTTTTAGTCTTATATTCTTCGCTTTTCCATTACTTGGTAATTTATTTAAAAGTCATAGGCCTGCTAAAATAAACTATAATTTCCAATCATTATCAGTTTGTTTGTTTTTTAATTTATTTAAAATTTGTTTTAACTTAGTGTCCACTCCTGCTATGTGTGGGGAAAATATCGGAGCGATTTCTCTTCTACGAGAATTCCTTGAGAGACAAAACTAAAGCTGCACAAAAGAGCACAAAAGCAGTTTTTATGTTATAAAATTCAATCACTTTATTTCTGTTGTAGTTTTCATTGTAAATTACCTTCGTTTTAGGTAGCTTAAACATTGAATTTTTTTTTTCTTGAAAAGGTTGGTGCTGAATATACAGTAATTTCGTATACCACATAGAAGTGAGTTTGTGGTGGACCGGCCGTGTGAGAATGGAAGAAGTAGAGAAGATGAATTATCTCTGGTTTAAGACTTCGATGACCGGTCCAGCTACATTTATATGTGTTGGACTCTAATGGCGTCCAAAGGAACAAACGAGACAGATATATGTATGCGAACAAATATATATTATTAACAAACAGATAAAAACAGATTGATACACGGGTTTACAAATACATTTAAAACATGTATAGAACATTTAGTGTCTGTGTGGAAAGTTATTGTGTGTGGGTGTTTGAGTTGGAATGTCCGTACGGTTTGGTGAATCTTGTTCTAGCGTATTCCCTGAACATTGGAAACGCTAGTTGTGTGTGAGAGTTCACATACTGGAAATACCTCGCACCACGTGCGACAGTTGCCGACCTCCAGTGAGGTCGGGTGAGCCGCCCCGTGGGCGCAGCTGTGGAAAGAAAAAGGAGAGAGAGCGAGGCGAAAGGTCAGCCCGTATTTATACTCCCGGGAGGGAGAGACCTCTAGTGAAGTGTTGAGAAAATGAGGGGGAGCTAACTGCGACAATACCTCCCCTCTGGATTAAAAGTGAGAAAAAAACGAACTTTTAACATGTGAAAAGTTTTAAATATTGTTCTTGTGCGCTGAAAAGAAAATGTGTCTGTTGTTGCGATGCTGCTTCGACAAAATGTGCTTTGTATTTCTCTAGTGGGTCAGAGAAATGTCGGTAGTATTCTGCTTTTGTTCTTTTGTCCAATGCTCCACGTGGAGTTGGGTTTGTCAGTGACGTTGTGTTGAATAAGATGGCTAAGTGTGTTGAGCAAAAGTCGCCGAATTGGTTGAAGATCTGCAAAATTCCGTGAGTCGAATTTGCGCAGGCGATCTGTTGAATAATAAAATTCGCTTATTCGTGATTAAGTAAATCTTTGCAGTAAATTTTATGTGAAAGATGCGTTGAAAATGTGATTCGAAACAGTGAGTCGTTCGAAGGATGATTTCGAAACAGTGGATCGTTCGAAATAATGTTAAGCAAGCAATGGCGTAAGATGTCGCCACGTGGTGTAGAATTAATTGTTTGCGCGCCCTTTTGAGTTTCAGGATTGGACAGGATGCGATTGCAATGACCAGTTGCAAGTAGCGAGAAAATGTGGAATTTGCAATATTTGTAGCGACGAATAACGTGCATGCAAATTTTTCAGTGATGTCGCATCGTATGTAATGGAACAGTGAGTCGTCCAGAGAGAAGTGTGAAACTTGAGAGCTTCCACGGTGCCATGCGGTGGAAAATACCGTAGAAAGTTGTTTGAAGCTGAAGAGTTTGAGCTGATGAGGAATGTCTACCGAGTGCCGAATGAAGTTGAGAAAATTTGCTGTTATTGACGGTAGAATATCGTTCTCGCAAAATTCTCAAGTCATTCGGGTTGCATCGTTGCTGGGTGAGAAGGACAGTGAGTCGCCTTTGTGAGATGGGGTTAACACTTTTTCTATTTCAGTCCAGAAGAAAGTAGAATTTGTTTTTTAAAAAAAAAATGGTGTCCTGTTTTCTGCTGGGTAGGCCGGGTGAAGTTGAGGTCAAGTGTTGCTGAGAGAAAGAAAAGGTCAAGCGAATGTAGACCAGTTGAAAGAAAGGCTTGTAAAGGCTTGCTTATACGTAGTAGTAATTGTTGTTACCACGTGGTGTAAGAAAATTTCCTTTCTGCGTGTAGGAGACGGCTATTTTATAGACATGTTGTCTGAATTAAAGTTCTTGTGTTGATGGTTCCGCGTGCGTAGGAGAGAAAAGTTTCCAGTATTTGTGTTGTGTGTTTCTCTCATTTGAAAGTTTTGTATGAGAATTTGTTCGCAAACACATCGTCCCGTGTGCGTGTTCATGATCACGTTGGGTAGTCACCATTTGTGGTGGACCGGCCGTGTGAGAATGGAAGAAGTAGAGAAGATGAATTATCTCTGGTTTAAGACTTCGATGACCGGTCCAGCTACATTTATATGTGTTGGACTCTAATGGCGTCCAAAGGAACAAACGAGACAGATATATGTATGCGAACAAATATATATTATTAACAAACAGATAAAAACAGATTGATACACGGGTTTACAAATACATTTAAAACATGTATAGAACATTTAGTGTCTGTGTGGAAAGTTATTGTGTGTGGGTGTTTGAGTTGGAATGTCCGTACGGTTTGGTGAATCTTGTTCTAGCGTATTCCCTGAACATTGGAAACGCTAGTTGTGTGTGAGAGTTCACATACTGGAAATACCTCGCACCACGTGCGACAGTTGCCGACCTCCAGTGAGGTCGGGTGAGCCGCCCCGTGGGCGCAGCTGTGGAAAGAAAAAGGAGAGAGAGCGAGGCGAAAGGTCAGCCCGTATTTATACTCCCGGGAGGGAGAGACCTCTAGTGAAGTGTTGAGAAAATGAGGGGGAGCTAACTGCGACAAGTTAGTTACACTGAGGAGTGCTAAAAACGTTTTGTTATTCTGAAAGAGGAAATCTCAATTTCTAGAAAATGAACAGAGAAATTTGAAGAACTCGAAATTGAAGTAAGGTAAGGAATTATGATCTCTTCATTTTTAATGTTTAATCTGAATGATTTTAATACTCGTCTTCTTTTATCTAAAGTTATAAAAATTGTATTCTCTACCAAATCCAAGTTCTTGTGCCAGACACAAAAACTTAATCTAGCAGGAATAGTAAAACAATAGACGCTGAACTACAAAACAAGATAACCACTGCGTAAAGTTTTAAAAGGAAAAACACATTTATTACAGAATTACGAAAAAAATGTTAAAATTTCCTTTTGTGTGCCTCTTAAAGCAGAATAACAATTTCAGATAGGATTATCATCGAAAAATGGAAGGAAAATTACAGATTTTGAAATTGACAAAAAGAGAAAACAATACAAGAAGGTAATAAAAACAGAGGTGCAACAACCCTTGAGAAAAAAAATGAAAAAAACCTACTTGCCCCACGAGCGTCTCTGAGATATATAGTACTATTAGGAAAGTCCCTTTTAACTTCACACAGTTCGTGCTTGGGAAAATTTCTTACAATTCCTTTCGTTCTTGGCTGTTCAAGCACAGGAGAATTTTTACTTGAACTTCAAAATTCTTTAGTCTCTTTGCGGCTGGCTGGTTGGTAACTGGTGACTTTTTTGATGTTCTCTTCTTGATGTCAAATGCCTCCTTTGATGTTGACCTACATTGTCCCCTTGCTGTCAAAATGTCTTCTCGATATTTATTGTATTTAAAAATACACAATTTTGGCACATGGCCTAAAAGTGGGGGAGGGGTTAAGGCTGGTCTTCACTTACTATCTTATACCTAGCTAGTCAGATTCACGACACATTCACTCGTTACAATTTGCCCATCCACCACAAGAACTCATCTATCCCCAATCAACTCTTCATACACCATAATACCGCATACTCTCAAGGAACCTAACAAACGCACCCTATGATAAAAATTTGACGATTATAATAATTTATACATAAAAATTTGATGATTTACAATGAGAGGGGAGGAGATGAACCCTAAAACAAAACTAAGTCAAAATGTCTTCTCTTTGTATCTGTTAACCTGAGCTCTGTTTATTCAGGAAATTAGGTTCACAAGGGCCCCACTATTCGGGATGTTGATAAAGCTTGAGGCCACGTCCCTTATTTGTCAGTATACGCGAAAAAATAATTTTCCATAAACGGGAAATGGATCCTTCAAAACTTTTGGTGGTTTAAAACCTTCTTCTTTTACGTGCCGTGTCCCTTCAGGACGTAGGCGTTCATGGCTCTCCATTTCTTCCTGGTCCTTGTAGCTCTCAATAAGCTTTGACTTTTTGTAATTTCTCAGGGCTCAAAGAGTTAAACTCGTTGTAGCAGCAAAATGTTGTTTTAGGAGCTAATATGCCAAACAAATTGCAATTCTTCTCCTAAAATTTGACAGAAGTATTAATTTTTCAAAGGGCTTTCGTTTGAAACTAGTTGAGGGTCACTTTTCTATCGATTCAGAAATGCCTACATAATTCCAGTTAAAGGTGAACTTCAAACATCCTCTATTTATAAAGTAAAGTATAGAGAAGACAGCCTGCAAGACTTTAATATAATTTTCGACCATAATAAATATCTAAATATTAGACAATTTGCGATGAAAATGTTCAGCATGTTTGGAAGCACCAACAAATATGAACATAGATAAAAGCATGCAACGTTCTTCTTTGACTGACGAACGTTTAGAATATATTTTGAAAATATCTATTAACAATTTTGTAATTTCTTCCAGGTTCTGTTCTGCCATTCACTTACTCAAGCCCGTTAAGTATGTCACGCGTTGCTTTCCCTCTAAAAGTTAGACGAAAAAATTGTGCTATTTTAGTTCTGAATACATGCGTCTACGCATCTCTATAATTTGGTTTTGTCAACAACAACAAAAAAGGAGAAAAAGCTCCTTACCCCCCCCCAAAAAAAAAAACATGCGCATGATATTTTTTCAGTATTAACAATCTAACGCACCTCAAAGGAGGTAACTCTTGTCAATAACAAAGGTTATACTCTGTTTTTAACAAAGTGAATGATTCTTTTTCCATTGATATTCCTTCCTTATGTTACGTTTAAAAGTTCACACACGCGCGCACTCACTCAATATAATAAGCCAGGCCCTGATCCGGTTTTCGGCAAGAAATGTTAGGATTTGTTTCTTGATACTTTCCTGACACTCTGACCACTGTTCATATTTTTGATTATTTGTTTTTTTTTGTTTTGTTTTTTAATTTTTTTAGGTATTTCAATTTCTACGCGATAAGAAAAAATGTTAAAACCTGTGTCATATTTTTAAGCACATGTGACCAGGCAACGGGACATGTGATGTTTCCAAACGAATCTATGATCTAAATTTGATTTGACCTAAAAAGACACATGCAGCCGGGTTACATTACCTGTAAAAATAAATTACGTTTTGACAATGTTAAGTTATAAATTTTAAAAATCTTAAATGTTGGAATATAGAAAAAAACTAACACATAATCGCTGTCAAAGTTCATGAAGTGTGTAGCAAAGTATGAAAAAAAAATCTAAACCTTTCATACTCAAAAATGAAAAAAAATCATTAAAAAAATTATTTTTAATACACAGTGGGTTCGTGCAATAGTGGAGTTTGTGGTTTTTGAGACCACTCAATGATTTTCAGCTCAATTATGAAGATGCATTAATGTCATTTTTGCTTTAGAGGAAAATAGGAGTTTCGGTTTTAAAATCATGGTCTGCAGTCAATAAGCACGATTCTGGAATCATGAAATCCGTTTCCATCCAAAAAAAAAAAAAAAAAAAAAAAAAATTCATTGACCGAGCAGCCAGTACTGCTGTCGGTTGAAATTTATAAAATCTTTCTCTTAAAATAATTTTTCATAAAAACAGGTTTCTCAAATTCAGTAGCTGTTATCAATCGTTCCAGTATTGACCGAAGTTTCCTTCCTAACGTTTTATTTGAAGTGGTGTGGGATGTTAACATCTTGATTATGTCATAATTTTCTCTTCTAGTTACATGTGCTATCCATCTGAAATTTATAAATAAATAAATGAATCATTTAAAGGGTTAAATAAATAAGCAAAATAAAAGTCAGGACTATAACCTAAAACATTAACTGCAAGAAAAGATCAAAGAAAAGCTGTTTTCCTCCTTCCTCTACTCTCCATAATCCGTCAATAATTTTAACTATTTCCTTATTAGGAAACACTCGACATTCATTAACAGAGCATGTTGTAATACTCTCGGTTGAAATTTATAAAATCTGTCTCTTAAAACAATTTTTCAGGAAAACAGGTTTCTCATGTCCTGTAGCTGTTATCGTTCTTTCCAGTATTAATGGGGTTTTCCTTCCTAACCTTTTAATTGAAGTAGTATGGAACGTTAACATCATGATTAGAGTTTAAATTCTGCATTTAACCCTTTTAGACTTCTTAGTGGGTGGGTCACTGTCAAAAATAAATTCAGCATCCCCAAAACATAGGAACAGAAGTCTAGATCAGGATTTTCTGATGAACACAAATAAAGCTATACCAAAAACTTATATTTGGTGTCCGACATATGGTGCTAAAAGCAGGTAATAATCAATTTAACGTTTGAAAGGAACTGGATATGTTTTAAATATCTTATTAACAATTTTGTTATATTTTACAGATTTAAATTGTTTTTCTACATGGGAACTTACACTTGTAGCGGACCGTGGGGGTGAAGATGTGAAGAGATATCAGAAGGTTAAACTTTCATGCTGGCAGGTCCAGCTACATGCAAATGTCGGACTTTAATTAAGTCCAAAGAAGACAAAGAAAACAAACAAGACCGATATACATGGGTAAACAAATATATATTAATAACAAAACAAGTTAAACAAAGACATGGACTGTTACATAGAGTTTGTATGGAGAAATTATGTGTGTATGTTGTAAGTGTTCGTACGTACGTGTATTGTTCTTAGCGCGTTCCCGGAATTTGAGAAACGCTGTATCTGTGAGAGGTCACATATTGGCCTAAGTGGAAAAAAAGAGATTTTACCTCGTCTCCGTGCGAGGTAGCGGCCCAAGGCCTGAGTGGAAAAAGAAAGAGAGAGAAGGGTCAGCCAGTATTTATAGCCAGGGGAGAGAGACCCCTGTTGAAGGATTAAAGAACTGAGGAGGAGCTAACTGCGACACACTAAAAAAAGAGAAAATTTTGTCTTAGATATTTTATAAACGTTTTCGAACATGGTGAGGTTAGAGACGAAAAGGCAAGCAAAATATGGCAAAAATTGCGTTAATCTAACTGAATTTTGTGTTGTAGGCCTCAAAATCCACTTGATATAAGAGTGTCAAGTTAAACCTGTCTGT
Organism: Acanthosepion esculentum; assembly: GCA_964036315.1. NCBI lineage: Eukaryota > Metazoa > Mollusca > Cephalopoda > Sepiida > Sepiidae > Acanthosepion > Acanthosepion esculentum. The sequence goes on from OZ038475.1 coordinate 126,256,782, forward strand.
CACTAATAACATTCATTTCAACAAAATCCCACTGACTTTCCTCGCAAAAATAGACAAAACAAATAATTACCAAGATCTGGTCATTGAAAAATAAATTACCGTATATACTCGTACGATCCCTGAATTTTTTTGTGAGAAACTGGATTTTTCATATAGCTCCTGTATAATAAGTCTCCAGCTCCTAAACAATACTAATAGGGCTACATGATAGTCAAATATAATATTACAGCACTGTGAATCATCCCGAACATATTTTATAGCAATTAAATGATCTTCATTTTTTTGTACAAAGCTACTCTAAAATGGCGAGAAAATCAATGAACTTTGATATGCCAGTCTGTAAAACAACGAACAAAGTGCGTGGGGGGTGCAATGCTCGCGAGGTCAACTGGTCATCATAAATTGAGATTTACGGTTGTGTTAACAGGTATGGCTGACAGAAAGAATTACATGTGTAAAATGCAAAGAGTCACCAAAAATGCATGATTTTTAACCTCTTCAAAAAAACATTACCTGTGTATAGTGCGTCCCTTATTTTTTACGTAAGAAACTGATCACAAAAAATCGCACTATACTCGAGTATATACGTTATTAAACATGTACGAGTTTTGAATAATTTCAAACGATCATAACTTGACAAATATTCGTAGTGACGACAATGTTAGACCAGTTCTGAAATTCTGAGCCGTTCTACTTTCAGACTAGATATAACATATACCACTTGGGAAATGATTTCAAAATACTAAATATCCGTTTGCGAGCCACCGTGTAATATCTGAATGCATCCATATCGATAGACGTTTATTTTTATTTTTTTTAAATAAGGAGAACATTAATGAAGTGGAAAGATTATATTAAATCCATTGCTAGGTCAGCTGCTAAAAAAGTCGGTTAACTGCGCCTTGCGAGACAATTTTTCTCTCCGAAATCTATCTTGCATATCTATAAGTCTACCATTTGTCCATGCTTAGAATATTACTGCCATATATGGTCCGATGCCCCTGCTATTTACCTGGAGCTTTTTGATAAGATCCAAAGAACAATCATCACTATTATTAATCCTGATCTGGCGGTTCAGCTTCAGTCACTTGCCCACTGCCGTAAGGTTACCTCTTGTGCCTTTTTTATAAATACTTTCATCGTAATTATTCGAATGAGCTCTTCACTATGATACCTAGACTGTATGAATTTAAGAGCAATCTTAGACTGGCGGCGAAATCTCATCAATTTACACTTGAGCTAACTAAATATAGCCATAAATTCTATGCTACAGTTTCTTTTCTTGCACTTTTCGTTTGTGGAATTCCCTTACGGCTCATTGCTTTCCACCCAACTTTAATCTACCAAAGTTTAAAAGCAATATCAATCGCTATCTTCTGTCATCCTGATTGCTCGTTTCTCTTTCTACTAATTACTAATGTTTATGTTACTAATTCCTCCACGCCCTGTAACCTCTTGCGTATTAGTGGCTGTACTGCCTTGCGTGGGGTGATACCGGTTAAAAAAAAAATAAAAAAATAAAATCTGTATGTTCAGTTTTTCCCCTTTGTTGACTTTCGAGTATGACTCATTGTTAGTTAAAGAAATTGATGTGTCATCATCTTCTATATGATAAATTTTCTTGTTCCACCTCAGATAATAAATTTTGGTGCGTGGTTTCATAAAAAAAGAGAGTAAAAATGAAGATTTTCTTAAATCGTTTGATCCCAAACAATGCTATATTGCCACTAAGACGAAATGGGCTTACTTAGAGTGAAAGAGAAGGAGAAGGATTCAAGAGGAACCGGAACGTGGTCCTAAATACGTAATAAAGAATATCCCACTACTCCTGTTCAAAAGACGGGGAAGGAGTATGACATATATATAATTACGTACAATTAACAACAACATATCGCCCGAGCAACCTAAATGGGAAGAATACAAAAAAGGGTGAATGCATGTGTGCATCTAGAGATGGTATGTACGAATGTTATTAACTTCCAATGAAAGATTATGAGAGACTTAATACCAGTTCTGTATTTGTTGGTTTGGTAGAATTATTAAATATGCCTGTGTGTAGCCAAGTAATCTTCGGTCATTGCATGTTGTGTGTTTTCTGTGTTGTGTTCAATGCGATATGTGGTTCGCCGATAACCAAACGTCACCCCATTAGACAAAAAGGATACGTCTTATCTCTAAAGCACCCTTTGAGTGAAAGAGAAAGCAACAGATGATACTTTTAAGCATTTTTGCTTTTATACTGTTTTTACCAACGCCATCTAGTGATCGTTAGCAGAAGTTCTTTGACAAATAGAGTAATCTCACATTCTTTAAATTTTAAAAGGAGCATATGTATTTTTAGATTCATTATTACATGAGATATTAGGCACATGGTTGTTGATCATATTTATAACAACCACGACCAGGAACTGTTGACGAAAAAATACACAATAATTTATATCACATAAGATACGGATTAACAGAATAATAAGAATGTCGCTTAAACACGAAAGTGCAGTAAACATGGCAGATGAAAACATACCGTTACATAATCGCAACATCAAAATACACAGCCCAAACAGTCATTATCAGCAGTCAACAAATCCGCTCATCGGAGAATCAGTGCTTCACAAAAATATTCATTGCGCAACAGGAGTGTTTCCACGCCTGTTTTAAGCGCTTAGGTGTATGTCTATATAAAGAGAGGCTTGTCTTTCAATAGTGACTACAGGAGAAGGCATGAAAGCCGGTCGAGGTATCGGTTATGCAAAGCATTCTCTTTTCTTCTGATATTTTTCTATGCTTTTTTAGATCCTATACCTCAATAGCGCCTGGTCGGCTGCTTCGGTAGCTCCCCTCTGCAAGTGTGGTTGCGTTGGTGGATCCTGTACCTATATGTCACCCTGTTGACGGCATCTGTGGCTTGCTTCTGCGAAGGTGGTTGCCTTGGTTAATCATATATCTCTATGGAACTATGTCAGCTGTTTCTGTTTCCCACTGACGATAGTTGAATCCACAAATGAAGATGTTGTTCAAGGTGCCCAGTTCTCCGTCGGCCAGAGATTAGTTTCCCAAATAAAAAGGTTATTTTTTTTTTTTATTTTTTTTTTTTTACTTTCGATTACCCAGTACAACACCTAAGAGTCACTCAGTGTAGAGGGTTATTGAGTAACGGAAGGAAAAGGAAGAAATAAGAAGTTCATAACATGAGGATATGTAGAATAGATATTAGTTGAACATGGACGTGAAAAAAAAAAAGATTGTAATGATCTATTCAGAAGTCTCTTCCACAAAGTAACAATTGTGGGAAAGAAGCTGTATGAGTGGAACGTCCTCCTTATCAAAGGAACATGAACAGAATGAAAATGATTTGCCACGGGTGTGAAAATATGAGCTGGTGGGACTAAGGAATGTAACTTGTCAGGTGAATTAAATATTTAGATATAACAGCACCGATCAGTTAACGTATATCCATGCCAAAAGCAGGACATAACCAAAAACCGAGGCGAATAATACGCGTAATACAATGTGAGAATCGTTCCGAAACCGAACATGACAGAGGAAAAAACATTTACTTCCCCTAAGTTTGTTTTTGTCTACTTTTTTTTTATCACCGCTGAGCCAGACTTTGTTTTTCTCACTCTACTGTTTAATTTTTCATTCCCCACTCCATTAGTAAGTGTGCAGCTTGATTCTGTTGAACATCAGAATACAATGGCCACTCTCATTATGTTGAGGGGTGGATGGGTCCTACTAACATCTGCTTTGTTTTAGTTTGGTTTTCTTTTAGTCTTTAGTTTTATTTTCGGGTTATCCCTCCCCCGATCATTTTCATTATAATATAAATTTTTATGTACTTTTGTAAAAAAAAATAAAAAAATTAAAAGATACCAAAAAGACATTATAAATTTGTACATCATGGGGTGTTTTGTGAATATGTGGTATTTTGGTACAAATAGGAGTGAGAGGTGATTCATAAGTTCTTGTGGTGATTGAGTATATTGTATTAAATGAATGGGTCGTGATTGTGATTAACTAGGACTAGGATAGTTACTGAGAGAGGAGGGATGATCAAAAAACAGCTGAGTAGTCATAGAGAAGTAAATGATATAATGATTAAACTGTGTTGCTATGATCAATTTGCTTCTAAAACATCTAAAAAATATTGCATTTTTAAAAAGATTGTGATGTGCGATGAATTGTGGATACCTTACAACAATGCCAGTGCATGGGGTAAATGAAACTGTAACAAAAGCTGGTCTTCATCTCCCAAAGCTAGGACATTTTAACTCATTTGACGTATTCAGCTGTTATTGCATGTTCAAATGACCATTTACTTTGTTATTTACATATTTCTCTTGATAAAAAAAAAAGTTCCCCGGATGACTGCAAAGGGTACCTGGAGCAGTTCTTTGCTAAGTAAGATAAATGAATTTGCTTGAAAGATGGCGAAAGATAATGGAAGTAAACGATAAATATATTGTTCAATTAAACAAATAGTTATCTTATTTTTACTTAACAAACAGAAGGAATATTTTGTTACTCCATGTAATTACTTGAAATTGCAGAATTTTTAACATTTACTTGGAGACGTAGCTGAGTGGCTAGAACGTTCGCTTTGTTACCATGAGAATCTTGCCATGGTTGATTTGTCAGGAAGGTGACTTTTTTATGTTATCGGTCTGGATGAGGTGATCCCAGCGCGCGGTACATTTGGAAAGTGCTTGAAAACCATGCCACGGGTTGACCCAAGCTTTGTGAGTGAAATTGGGTAGACAGAACCTTTGGGAGTCGTCGATGTTCTCGCACGAAGTCACAAGTCATTGTGACAGAGTGTTTGAGCGCGCTGACCTTGTTCAGACTGTTGATTATGCTAGATAACGCGTACTCTCCCAGAAACTGTAATTAAGGTCCGCTTGGCATAGTTGCAGTATAAACAACAGGACAAATATGCCTGAGCAGGCGTCTGCAATGAGGACTAGATAGCCGCCCTAGTAGACTGGCATCCACGGATATGAGTGGATGTGCCATTTCTTAAAATAAACTGTTTGTTCAATAGATTTGTTTAAATAACTTAAAAATTGACTATTCCCCAAATCCCTCCAACCACATAAAATGTAAGAATTAGAGCTTTCAGGACGTAGACAGTCAGGGTTCTGCACAGATCCCTTTTCTTTATTGTCTGTGAATTGACATGACTTCTTGGGAAATATATTGCATTTGTATTTACGATTGTTTTTAATTCAGAGTTCACCTTCTTCTAGACTGGCTACCACTCAAGTCTCGAGAGCCCACTCTACCCATATCTAGTGTAGAGGGAGAGAGAGAGAGGGGACATAGATTCATGCCTTTCTCAAGAGCATCTGTGATAAAATGACTGCATCAGATTAGAAGCGAATTCGAACCCCGCTCGCCGATTTCACTTTCCACATCGATAAGCATTACGTTACCCGCACAAAAGTCCGTAATTATTCGTTGGGCATATTTAAGTTTACCACACATGCTTGGCCGTGACTACCCTGATTTTAGGGGTCGTTCTTGATGTCTTGCTAGAGGTATAACTTATCAGTACTCGTTTTCTTTTCTTTTTATATTTGCATGTGTGTGTGTTGCGCGTGCATAAGCATGAACTCCAAAACTTAAGGGATGTTGGATCATGAAAACACTTTATTATACAAAACCTATAATCTGTAATAAAAATTGAAAAGTGTCTCGATCTGAGGCTTTGAAATTATTGTAAACCATGTAATATTACTATTTTAATCTCCAGCTATAAGGAGCTTTTTCTTGAGCTTTTTGGCGTAGTGTAATGGCTAGCAAATTTGTCTTGCTAAATCAATTACGACTGAGTAGTGGGTTCGAACTTCACTGGGTGCTCCTTAATTTCGGCCTTGTGCACAACTAAGCTATGCTTAGTAAATAACTATGAGGAGCTTTTCCGAACGTATGATGCATTCTCAGAGGATAATAAAAAAGTCACAGGATATAAATAAACAAGCCTAATGAATTATATTTGGTGCTTGATTTATTTATTTATTGTTGTATTATTTTTAGCGTCTCTGTCTGCGAACTAATAAAGTAAGTTCGTCTTTTGGCTTGCAGTTGAAAATACGGTTAATGGGAAAAGGTAATTGAGCTGCAGAAAGACTCGACAATTTTCTTAATCGAGTCAACCGCTTCTTTGTACGATTTATAAATTCTTTAGGAGAGTACCATTCTACCTAAAATAACATTTTTTTATGCACTTCACTACCCCAACCTCAGCTGGAAGACATTTTCCGCAAACGCACTCCTTTTAAGCTTCCACTAAGTACGATTCTCTTCTGACTTGCCCTACTCACTCGACAGCAACCGGATGTATTTATTTTGCAGAATTCTCATGCAGTAGATTTTTTACGCTATTGTTCCCCCAACACTCAAACTCGAGGGTTACTGAATGATCTTTTTCTTATAGACATAAGAGGCGGTTGCAAGAATTATAGATTATGACGATATCTAGGGTAGATAACGATTGACCGTAGAGGTTAATATTGTAGAGGTCAGGTAAACATCCACTTGGAAGACAGTGGGCCATCAGAGGAAGCTATTCAAATTGAATTTCCATCTTACCAGTGGAGTAGGAAGGGAATGTGGATGGTTCGCCTTTGTGTACATGGCATGTCAAGTCTTAGCTTTAAAGGCCTGAACTGATGAAACTAAAGAATGTGGTTCGTCAGAACATTATTTTTTCGAAATAGTGATAGGCTTCCGACGTTTCCTTTGTAGGAAAAGCGTTGTAGGGTGGGAAACAATTCATCACGTATACAAGACTGGGTAAACGCTTGTGAACTCTGTCAAGTTTGGTAAAAAGGATTGGGATGCTCCATCCCAGATATTGTGACAATACTCCGTTTTTGGACCTGACTCTTGTAAATATAAGGCATAGCAGGTGGAGTCAAGTGATTTCTGGAGTGTTATAAGAAACCGCCATTTTTTTCAGCATCTTTAATAATGGATCGTTCAACTTGAGGTCTGGAGTGGAACATGAGTCCCAACAGAAGCTCAAAACAAGCCTCTTTGAGAATGCAACCAATCGTCGTCACTGGCGAGAATTCAGATTCACCTTACTTTTTGAAGTATTGAAAGTTAAAAGCCAGTTCTTTGCCCATTGGGCTATTAGGGCTAGGTCAAATGGGTAATCATCTGCCCGGCTCTGGTCATCTAGAATTTTCCAGGTGCACCCATGAACTGTGGGATCATTTGCATAGATATTTACTAACGATCTGAAAATGTTCTTAATTAGATCCTTAATATAAGATAGAGGATAGGAAGCAGATATTTAAGGTACTTTTCACTTCTACGTAGTTGTTAACAATATTACAAGTGCAGATAATCGATAAAATGGCTACTGTTTTAAGTCTGGCATAATTTGCAAAGGGATATTATAAGTTCCTATTATCATTTGCACGATAGCCACATGGTAATACATTTGACTTATTAAGACTCTAAAGCTTAAAAGATTTTTGCTAATTTTTATTAAATTTAACCATAGTTGTGTAAATATTGATCCAAGATTAGGTTAAGTACTTAAAATTTTAAATTATAATCAGTGATGATAGAATATTGGCCACCGCTGGAATCACGACTGCCAGAATAAACGATAATTTGAGAATTGTGTTATGTTTGCAATCACTGTACAATTAAATTCTTAATTAGCTTTCTTCTCATTTATAGATCAAATTAGTTCAGTTTATTTTAGAAATGTGTTCCCAAATTTGCTAGTACCTAATTTTTTAAATTTTAACTAGTCTTTCAAAAGTAACCTAATTTGGCGACCTTGGTTAGTAAGGTGAAACACTTAATTCAGTCATTAGACTGGCATAAAGTGGAATGGTTATATTGAATCAAGTGCTAAGTCTGTGGCTAGGAAAGATGGTTCATTGTCGTGCTAGACAATTTTTCTCGCCAGAATCTATCTTGTACATTTATAATTCTGCCATTCGTCCGTGCATCGAATATTGCTGCCACATTTGATTTGGTGCCTCTGTTTTATGCCTAGAGACTCTTGGCAAAATTTTAAAAAGAATCTGCAATGTTATCCTTTCTGACCTGGCATCTCGGCATCAGTTAATTTCCCATCGTCGTAACGTGGCTTCCCTTTGCATCTTCTCTAAACATTTTCACGGTAATTGTTCTCATCAGCTTTCTTTGTTGGTACCTTGACTTCACGAATTTAAAAGCAGTACTAGATATTAGCTAGGTCTCATAATTTCGCTGTTGAAATTGCTAGTTGTAACCGTAAGTTCTATGCTAATAGTTTCTTCTTTCTCATTTCTCGCTTATGTAATTCCTGCTTTCCTATCAACTACGATCTTAAAAAATTTAAATGCAGTCAATCATCATTTTTTTGTCAATCATCATTTTTTGTTATTTTATTGTCCGCTTTCTTTCTTTCACTCTCGTATATGATAGTCGTCTTTATTGCTTTGTTTGGGGTAAAATGATTTAAAAAGAAAGATTGCATGGGAATTACTACCGTCCTCCGTGTTCAGCCAAAACGAAACTGAATCTCACGTCCGCCCCGTGAGCTCATCTGCGACTGTAGTATTCTCTCAAACGGGCTGTCAAGTGACTCTCAGTGGTGCCTTAAGAAATCAGTCAATTCTTCCTGACAAAAAGGAGGTAATTGCCTTCTGCGCGCCTTCAAGATAAATAAGTTTCTCACTTTTGCTAAGGTTTTCGATGCATCGTTTTTGAGTATTTTATTTTTTATATTTTTTATTTTTATATTTCTCATTTCTCTTTCTCTTCCCCTCCCCACATTTTCTTGAGCTCAGGCCTTCATAAACGTTTTGTATTGCGACCTCTTATTGTTAAAAAGAAATATGTTACGGCACCGCCTCACTGTTTTAGCAAAAGCTTCTCTGCCTCTGCCTATTCATCAATTACCTAGTTAACCTAGAAAAAGATGTTAGTTTTTTTTCTTTCTTTTTATGAAGAAATTTTTCACCGCGGTTATTATTAAATTTTAAAATTATGAATTTGTTTACACTTTAAATGTACAATTCGCAAAGTTTTATTTTTATCATGAAATGTACAAAGCTTTTTTTTCCAAAACAATTCCAATTATTAGAAAATAATGATCTGCACTATGAGTAGTTTCGCCCAATATAACAAAACCAAAACATTAGCCTAAAAAAAACTCGAGTCATGTTCTTAAATATCCTCAGATCAAAACTTTCATATGGTTGTCATGCGTGACGTCAAATATGTTCAGAAATAACTAAACGGTTAGCTGTATACAACCCATTTCTCAGATCGCTGGTTTACGGTGGCTCCAAGCGAGTGAAGCCCGTAGGTCTTAACGAGGACCATCTTTCTCCGAACCTCGCGGACTGGTGCTACATAATCAAAAACAAAGAACTGTAGAAAATAACAGAATCCCTAACACTCGAGGATTTTCAACAACAACTAAAATGGATATCACATGTAACTCGAAGAGAAAATAATGACATAATCAAGATGTTGACGTTCCACACGACCTTTTAAAAAAAGGTTAGGAAGGAAATCCCCATAAATACTGGAAAGACCGTTAACAGCTACTAGGTGTGAGAAACCTGTTTTCTTAAAAAAAAAAAAATGTGTTTTAAGAGAAAGATTTTAGAAATTTCAACTGACAATGGTATTGGCTGCTTGGTCGAGAAATGCCGAAATGTTTCCTTATATGGAATCGTTCTATATAACCACAGCCATTACCATAAACTTTTTTTTTTAATTCTCAGTTGCACTAGCGACCCGGCTAAATTTTTTCGTGACATCATCATGTGTAGAGGGCGCTCCCTAATTTGGGAGGGCCTTTCTAGCAGACGGTTCGAAATTCGTGATTCATATTTATTTCTACGGAATCTACAATTCAACAGATATCGGTAGCATAATAAGAGGATTCGATAGAACAAAGCTTTCTGTTATAAATCACTATCTTTCCATATCGTAACCACCATTGGCTAAGCATTTGCGACAGCGATGAACAAGAATCTGAGTACCCAAAACGTGACTTGTCACCGACATCGTTGCCGTTATGACCGAAATCCATGACTCGCTGGACCCACGTTCACTACTTAATCTCCGTTAACAATTAGCAAGCAGAGATGGATGTTAATAGACGCAAATTTTCCGTATGAAGGAATTATATGACACACCTTTGCTTCGTAGGTACGATCATACCAGACGCTATTTTTCCAGACTTGTATGTACAACAAGACAAACACAATTATTGACGTTTTTGGTGTGGTGGACCAAATTGTAATAAAGGAGTCATTACTTGTGGATTCGTCCTGGGTAAGACGATAAACTACATCCGCGTCCTGGGTAAGACGATAAACTACGTCCAACAGCAAGGCCACTGATCAAGAGGTTTTGAGGAGCATGGAACCACCTCTTAATTACTGGTGTTCCCAGGTCCACCCTGATTCGGGGTGGTAGCACCTGTTAGGGTCCCAGCTATGGGCAAATAGTTGACCCTCAATCTGACTCAAAACTCTATGAAAGTGTAAAAATAGGTTTTAATACCAGAAATACTTTATAAAAAAGAATTAATACCAGCAATAATTTTTTGAAAAAAAAATATTACCAGCAATAAAAATCTCGTCGGCATTAAATAACCAATTGAGGCTAATATGCCACAAAACAAACCAAACTATACATTTTTTTTTAAATTACCAGCTATACATTTTTTGACAAAAATATTACCAGCAATAAAAATTTTGTCGACATTAAATAACCCATTGTGGTTGATATGCCGTAAAACAAAAACCAAATCAAACCAAACTTGTGGATCTACCCACTTATACTAGCTTGTAACTTTGAAGGGTAAGAGGAATGGGAATTGATTTGTATGGTGACATCTCCCAAATAGGTCACCCTCCTTATCCAGTCATACTTATTTTTTACTCGATTATCCGCTAGTCTCACCTACGCAGTGTTATACATTTGTTATTTTCCTGTCTTATCTATCTTGGTTTTTATATAATCAGTTTCGATTGTGTTGTTCTGGATCGCCATTTGGCTGCTCGATCAATGAATGATGAATGTTTCCTTATAAGGAAACGGCTAATATTACCATTACCACAAATTCAGTCGCTCTCTTTCGATGTCTTCTTAGCAATCAGATCCAAGACCATTTATATGTAATTCATTGAATTTTTCCCCTCTAGACCGTTTAGTCTGAATGTTCGGCTTGGGCTCCTCGAGACAGTGTAATGGTTAGCAAGCTTGTCTCGCGAGAACAATCATGACTGAGTAGTGAGTTCGATCCTCGCTGGGTGCCCCCTACTTCGGCCTTGTGCCACATCTGAGCTACGCTTAGAAAATCATTATGAATGCTTGACTTTATCGTGTTTCCCGTTTCTGTATTCATCATTTTGATATTTTTTCTTTTTCTTTCTTGTGACGGAGTCGATACAGTCTTCAATGTTGACGAGTTTCCTTACTCACTCTTTTTCTCTTTTAATTTATTTTTTTCTCATACACTTTAAACTTTATCAATATCATGTCTCGGATATAAGTTTTAATGCCTTGTCAACATCTTCCTTCTTTTGCGAGCCAACTCAGTTCTTTTCTTGTCAAATTCAAGAAGACTCCTGAATATCTCATAATGCAAACTACCCAAGTATTTATTTATTCTATCAGTTTTCTGCTGTTAAATTTAGTTATTCATATTTTTCGTCGTTCTTTCTTTGCTTGGATATTTACGAAAATTCAAGTTCTTTTAAAATAGAAACTTACAGTATTTCGAGAATTAGTTTGCCGTTTTTTCAACCCCGGGCTAATTCTGAGGGGCCGGGCCATTGTTAACCCGAGCGACGACCGATCCAGTATGAGTTTTCGTCTGTAAACATTTAAGAGTTTGGTGCATTTTATCCCTGGCCATCAAATGATATTCGAGAGACAGACTCAAGAACAATAAGCAAGACTAAAGATCTCGTCTTGCTTATGAGACACGGTTATTCTTAGCCTGACGTTAACCCAGTATTTTTCGGCCACATGTATTATTATCATTACTGAACGTGACTGACCGCCTAATTAACTAAGTACAAGTTTACATATATAAATTATTTAATTAAATCGAAGAGATTTAGTAACGACAGAAAGATGTATATCATTGTGTGGGTATATGCCATAAAATGATGTTAGCTTTGTACTTTATACACGATTAAATTACATAAATTTTCATTAAATAATGTTTAATTTGAACTCCCTAAGCACTTCTTTCTTCTCGCGATAGGATTTATCGACATTTATTATTGTTGTTTGGATAGGCACAGTCGCAAACCACATGAAAAGTATTGCATTTTCTTAGTAAAAAGTAGATATCGGTCATGTCTTGTCCTTCAATAACAGTAACTTGATATTTTGTACTTAAACTAAGAGTCATTTTCGTTGTTAAATGAAACTTCAGAAGTCTGAACTGCTAAAATATGTTCGGCTCCCCACAGGTTGTGTCGCAGACTATTTTTTTTTTAATGCCTGGGGATGCACGAGGATATACAAGGACGTATACTTTCGTGCATCACTAGAGTAAACGAAAAATTTGCTTAAAGGAAAAGCGATTTGAGATTAATTAACATCGCTGCACAATAATTTGTGTGAGTTAGCAACCATATTTAATTTTTTACCCTTTATTTCTTTTCTGTATATGCATGTGTTGGCAAATTTCATATCTCGAGTTCCTTTTTTAGTCTGTTGTGGGTATAATCAGTATACGAAAGCATTTTAAAGGAACATTTTATCTACGCTTATTTACGAAATGAAGATATACTCCAAATTGATATATTTTGAAAGAAGCGATAGGCATTAATATCTGATGAAAAAAATAAAAAGAGTTAACATGTTTTTGTACATGTATATCATTTCACAACGTACACGATCAAGGTTCTCTGTTAATTTTGTTTCTTTCTTTGAATTGTCTTCATGAGAAAATAGTGGAGTTATTTCTTATTGCCTTTTACACGGTTTGGAATTCAGAGTAGTCCCTTCCCTAGATTGGCTGTCACCTAGTGTTAGAGAGCTCCGTTTACCCTCCTATCTAATCTATATATGGAGGAGAGGGCAAAGGTGTGAAAATGAACACAACAAACTAGCCAAAAGATTCTCTTACATTGGTTACCACTCAAAACGAGAGATCCCAGTCTACCTTGCTATTTAACCCACGGCTGGGAGAGGAAAGACGTAATCAATTCATTTTTTCAACGGTATTGATGTGAAAGAGAATGTAACAGACTAGTCTGGAATTTGAAATCGTATCACCGATTTTACTTCCCGCATTGACATCCGCTAAACACATCTACATAATTAGTAAATGCTAGCATTGTAAAGTAACGTTTTATTTACACTCATTTATATCATCAAAATATCATAAACTACTCCAAATTAATACATTTTGATAGAAGAGCGAGGTATTGATATTGTAGAGGACCGGGGGGGGGTGAATATGAGGATGAAAATCTCTGGACTAAGACTTCCTGCTGGCCGGTCCCGCTACATAGGAATGTTGGACTATAATGGTGTCCAAAGAAGATAAAGAAACAAACAAGACCGATATACATGTACAAAACAATTATATATATTAATAACAAATAGATTAATACACGAATTACAAATACATTGAAGACATGAATAAAATGTTACAGTGTCTGTATGGAAAGTTGTGTGTGTGTTGAGTTTCCGTACGGATGTGTATTTTGTTTTTAGCGTGTTCCCAGAATATGGGAAACGCTGGTTATGTGAGTGGTCACATATTGGTGTAAGTTGAAAAGAGAAAGTTTTATACCTCGCCTCTGTGCGAGGTTGCGGCTCGAGGCCTGAGTTGAAAAAGAGATTTTTTTATCTCATCTCCCCGCGAGTTGGCCGCAGTAGGCGTAAGCCGGAGGAAGAGAGAAGGGTCAGCCAGTATTTATACACGTGGGAGAGAGACCCCTGTTGAAGGGTTAGGAAATGAGGAGGAGATAACCCGATAATATCTAATGAAAAAACAAAAAGGAGATAATATGACCTAACTCACAATTACTATGGCGTCAAATTTACGAACCTAAACTTTAATTCAATTCAATCCCTGAGACGAGCAGTAGACTTAGTGGAAACAGAGAATCAATAACCGAACAGTACTGAATAAGACGTTATATTCCTAGACATGGACAATGGAACAAGAACAACCTCCTCCTGTAGATTAAATAAAGAGTTAAATTCGAAATTTCATGAAGATTACACTGAACGACAGATACCTGAAGAAGGCTGGAAGGCACAACTGTCGACACGTTATAATAATAACGGACATGAGGACATTAATTTTAATTTGAATAATATAAATAATTATCTATTTTTCCACAATGATAATGTCTGCTATTTTTCCGCGCTTTTAGAATTTCTGTTTTTCGAATTATAACGTGTCGTAATAATTCACAGGAAGCTAGTGAATGTTTATGGAAGAATGCATTTGATATGCATACAGAGTAAGGAAATAGGTCAGTAAAATCCATAGCAATACTAAAGACAAAGAGAAAATGACCTAACTGACAGGCTCAATCAATCTATCTATCTATCTATCTATCTATCTCTCTCTCTCTCTCTCTCTCTCTCTATATATATATATATATATATATATATATATATATATATATATATATATATATATAAATATATAGACCCGGATATAAGAGAAACTTGGATATAAGAGAGATTTTCTTTGGTCCCAAATTAGAGCCTGTGTTAATGTACAGTGTAACCCGGATATAAGAGAGTTGCCGGGACCGGAGAAGAAGTATCTTATATCCGGGTTTGGTCTATTACATATACATTAACACAGGCTCTAATTTGGGACCAGATAAGATCTATCTTATATCCGGGTTTCTCTTATATCCGGGTTACACTGTATATATAATAGACCAAACTCGGATATAAGAGACTTCTTCTCCGGTCCCGACAACTCTCTTATATCCGGGTTACACTGTATATATATTTATGGTGCGATTGATAAATTGTCGTCTAAATTTCGCAAAAATTAAAGTATCACTGACATCTCATTTTAACAGATATATTTACCAAATTTACATAAAATAATTTTGAAATACTAAAGAGCAAATTTAATCAATAAAATCGCCATTGGGTCAACCTCAGCCTTTAGACGACTTTAAGCTGGTGAATGCTGTCATAATCCTTGCAATCAGTTCATCTTTGGTGTTACAAGAAATTTTGTTGGTCTCTCGCTCAACTGCGCCCCACACATAATAGTCAAGGGGGTTGCAATGTGGGGAGTTAGGTGGCCAGATGTAAGGGGTGATGTGGTCGCAGGAATTGTCTGATAGCCATGACAGGGTTCTACATAATAAAGAAACAGGCTTCGACATTCCAAATGCGATCAGTTGTCAATATTCTCCTCTAAGTAAGTTGCACATTCTATTGTCTATGGCTTTCTGTTGTTTTTAAATTGCCTTTCTGTAAAGATTTTTATATTCTGTTATTGAATCTAATTGCGATTTAATATTTTTTTAATATCACTATTAATTCGAGTACAATTAAAAGAGTTTCCGTTGAATTTAAATTTTTAAAAATGTTTAGAAAATTACATTTTTTATGAAACAGAAGGTATTAATTTGCATTTCTTATCTAGTTTTCAATTCTCCTACCCCAACAACTACTACCGCAAGAAGAGAAATATATACATATATATTTTTTAATTAAGGTTTCTCTGACGACGATTTATCTGTTATCGAATGTAACTGTGATTTAATTTTTTTTTATATCACAGTTACCTCGAGAACTTTCAATATAAAAGTTATCTTTGAATCTAAAAAAAGTTTAGAATTTTCCATTATTTTCTATGACACAGACTAGCGAATGTACCGTCTACTTTGAAAGTACTTTGGATGTTCCATTTCTTTTCACCTTGATAGGACTTTACAAAAGTTATCCAAAGTTAAAACTTTATTTACTCTTAATTTATTGCCTTACAACGTATAGTCATATATCGATTAAGATTTAACCTAATGTGAATGTGGTGGGGTGGGATAGGGTGAACACCCTCAGCTTGGGTAAAGGCAAATTCTGATATAAAACCAAATAGAGAGAGTTCAATAGCTATCTTAATGGTCATCTATTTAGGAGAAGGAAACTCTTATATGAAACCAAGCACTGTAACCTCATGAAAAAGCTTAACAATTTAATTGTATACCTCATCATCCGTCACATGGGTTAGCAAAGAAGGCATCCTTCGTTGACACACCAGGCTGGAGTGGAAAAATCTGTTATTGGTAAGGAAAAGTCTAGTTAAAAACCTAAACTTTCAGTAATAACTAAAAAAATAGACCAAAATGTCTAAACTTAAAAGAAAAATTTCAAATGAAAAATGTGACAAAGATTTTAGGGAGCATTTCATTTTAGAACAATTCAAAAATCTAAACCTTGATGTTTTCTGTATGCAAGAGGTGCTTCGATTTGGTAGTGACTCTATTGCACATTTTGGGTAGAACTTATATTGAATTGGCCTAAATGAGAATCTAGAACATAGAGTTGGAACTGCAAAACGCAAATCTAACTATATTGTACACCAGTCAGAAAGACTAAATTTTTGTAATTCAAAAAATATTCCATCCTATACACATGGTCCGACCATCGCATGAAACACAGGAGATCACATAGCATAAATAATGTAACCATTATTGACTTCAACATTTCGGAATCTTGGCTTAGTCAGTTGGTGACAGATGTTACAGTATGCAATTAGTACTTTGAATCTTATCGCAGACTTATTTTACCAAAACTGACAGCCGTAACCAACAAAATAACTCGAAAGGCACCTATGTATAGCATCCAAGCTCTTAAAATGAAAGCGTAAAAGTAGAATTCTGTGATTAACTAGAAATCCAAATTAATATCCCTAAATTTTGATCAAAGCAACATAAAGGAACCAAATAATGTAATCTTATCTTCGTTAGCCGAAGCACGTGATACAACCCAAAGAATACCTGAAGGAAAAATATACTTCCTTGCGACAACAATTCTGAGTTGAAAAGGTTGATACTAGAAAAAAATAAACAGAAAAGGGATAAATTGGAAGGGAAAATACTAGACAATTAACAAAGAAAATTTTAAAAAAGTAATTACTGTTCTAAGAAACCAATATCTCCGGAAAATTGGAAACTAAATTAATGAAACCAAACAGCAGAGAAAATGTGTTGAAATGTGTAAAAAACACGAAAACCAATGTTAACATCATACAATCAAAACTGACACAGAAGAAATGTCCTGATCTCAAAAATACATTGAATCATATTTCAACCCTGACTGCAATAAATCGAAGAGGAAAACGGAAATAGAACAGAATATAGACCAATATACACTATATTCGATCATTACACACTCTCTCTTCAAACGTAAACAACAATGAGCCTAGTAATGAGAAAGTTAATAAAGCTATAAAAAAAAAAGCTAAGTTGGAGGCTAAACTTTTGAAAATAGCTTACTTTCTCCTCGTATTCAGTAACTAGTTTCCCAATTTTATGAAGACAGTCTGGACACAGAAGCGCATACCAAAAAATGGAGTACAGTGTAACCCGGATATAAGAGACCCGGATATAAGTGAAACCCGGGTATAAGAGAGACTTTCTCTGGTCCTAAAATTTGGTCTTCGTTCTAGTAAGATGTGTAACGATGGCATACATGTCATCAAACAACTCTAGAAGATTGCATATATCCCTAAAAGAAAATAGAAAAATATTTGCTATGTCGACCACGCAGCAGCATATGACCACATTAATAGAGACCTCCTCTTCTAATCCATTAGAAACTATCTTCTAACCTCTGACTCATCTAAATGTCTAGATCTGATAGAGTAACTATATTGGTCAACAAAATCATACATATCTGATGAGGACACTAATACGGAAACATTTCAAACATCATCAGGAGTACAACAAGGAAGAAATGAAAGCACTAATATAGTTAATCTTTTCGCAGACTGTGCTCTGTGCATATAGCATATACAAGCACAGATATGAAGAGCTGGTCACTGATCATTTAAGTATTCCATACCACATCCCAAACAAATCAATTAATAGAAAACTAGTTCTTGTTTTCCAACCAAAAGCAGTGTACTGATGATGTGGGGTGTTATGCATAGGTATTCATAGTTGGGATATGAAAATGATCTTGATTTAAAATGTCAGCATTCTTTCTTAAGGGTTCCAAGAAACAGAATTCAAGATTAAACTTTCCAAAACAAAAATTATGATCTGAAATTGGAATGAATGCAGTGATGCTACCTACCCCAAATCCATTATAAAAATTCAGAATATGTAATTAGTAAATACTAAACATTCATAAACCTTAGTGTATGGATCAGTAATAACAAATTTAATAGAGGAGATAATGAAATTGACCATAGACAACACTAGAGATAGTTTCATACAACACCGCAAATTGCTACAAAATCGAAACATTAACCTAAGAACTCGAGTTATGTTCTTAAATAGCCTCGTCAAATAGAGACTTTCATATAGATGTTATACATGGCGCCAAACATGTTCAGAAATATCTAAACCCTCAGCCTCTTTCTCAGATCGATGAGGTGGCTTCGAGTGAATGAAGCCTGTAGATTTTAGCGAGGATCATCCTTCTATGAAACTTGCGTACTGACGCTACAGAATCACAAACAAATCTTTACAAACCGCCAAAAGCCACATCACTTGAAGGTTTTCAACAACAACAACAGAAACCACTAAAACGAAAAGTACGCAGAGCTCAAAGAGAAAGGAATAACAGAATCAAGATTTTGACACTGCACACTACTTCAAAGAAAAGCTTAACAAGGAAACCCCCATCAATACTGGAAAGCGCGATATCAGCTATTGGACGAGAGGGGTTTATTTTCCTGAAACATTGTTTAAAGAGAGAGATTTTATAAATTTCAACCAAAAGTAGCAGTGGTTGTTTGGTCAATGAATACCGAATGTCTCCTTATAAGGAAATAGCTAATATTACCATATTCCGTATTTCTCTACACGAAAGAGTTTCATTACTCAAAAATTTGATCAGCGAGCAGACTGATGGCAATCAGAAATGCCACAGCTTTACTATCATTTTTTAGGCTAAAGTGCTGAAAGCTCTTGACATCAGAACGCCTTCTTCGCCGTGAAATACATACTCTAAATTGTTGGAAATTAAAAAAAAAAATTATAGTGTAATTACTATTCATTTTTTTTTTTAAATCCAGTCTTCGAGCCATAAAAATACTTTCAGAAAAGAAATATCACGAATGTAATAGACAACGGAATGCAAGCATTTCAAAACAACGAAACGAATTTTCCTATCACAATTAACGCATAAATAAGATACATTGAGTTCCAGCCTACTTTTGAAATAAGAATGAATTTAGTAAACGTGAATGAGGATAAAATAAAGTGATATTTAAGTTCCATTTAAATAAAGGTCCATTTCTTATAAATACAGCCTTTGTTGAAAATGTTCGTGTTGATGGACTCTCACATCGTCTCTGAAATATATTTTTTTTTAAATCGAGTTCGCCCCAAGCAAGGCAGCCACTAGGTGTAGAAGAATTAGAAACGGTAACATGACTAAAGAGCGAGAACAAAAGAAGAATCATCATATGCACAGTAGATAACGAGTGACATTATATTTAAATTTAAATTAAAGTTGGCTGGAAAGCATGGAAATGGAAGGGAGTTCCACAAGCGGGAAGTACGAGAAAAGAAACTGTTACCATAGAACTTACGGTTACATCTCGCTAATTCAACTGGGAATTGATGAAACCTTACCGCTCATCTAGTAGTGCGCTTAAATTCATGAAGTCTAGATACTATAGCGAAGAGCTCAATTACCATGAAGGTATTTATAGTAAAGGCAAAAGGAGGCAACCTTACGGCGGTGAGAAAGTGACTGCAACCGAAACGCAAATCAGGACCAATAATACTGCTGATTCTTCTTTGGATTTTATCAAGGGGCTCAAGGAAGGTTAAACAATTCAGCTCCTAGAACTGACCAGATTGCTTGATAATATGATTTGTGAAGGCTTGTGCAGAACCATCTACGCCTTTTGGAAGAACTGAATACAGTGAATTGGTGCACGTAATATGTCAAGATGTGCTATGACAATTCTTCTCAAGTTTTGAATTCTGAATTGTTCTTCTCCTCGAATTTCTGCCAAACAAGGCAAAACAGCCTAGTCTGTTTTATTATTTAACCCATATCTAGGGGGAGAAGACATTGATTCATACGTTTCTCAATGTTATTTGGGCGTAAGTGAATGTAAGGAACTCGACTGTAATTCGAACTCAGCCCTCCGATTTTTAATTCAAAGTCGCTGTTTATTATCCACCCACACATCGTGTGTGTGTGTGTGTGTGTGTGTGTGTGTGTGTGTGTGTGTGTGTGTGTGTGTGTGTGTGTGTGTGTGTGTGTGTTTTCATAGAAATAAGAAAGCGTGTAAGAGAGTCGCTTATCGTGAGTGATAATGAGAATTTTAAAACTTACAATCACTGGAAGCTTAAATAATGTGCTAGCCGAGCAAAATGAATTAACTGACTCGAACTCTCTGCGATATATCCTCTTCGAAAGACCTTTTCTCTGATAATATTAGTGGATCGTATTTTGCTTTTTTATATGATCTAATAGACTCGTTATACGGTATGCTTACGTCTATGTCCATTAAATTTGAAGTCATTTAAGTATGGTTTAGTGGAGGCCCAAAAAAAAGATAAGATAGGGACTTAATTTGAATTAGCCAGATGGAATCTGATTGGATGATAAATACAAATTCTCAGATAGATTTTTTTAGTTCTATTTTTGAAGTGACTGGGGGTACGACATCCGCTGTAACACGTCCTTGTGTTCAAAGTTCAGTTGAAATAAAGCGTTAACACTTGGCGCACATGTATATGTATCGGTTCATTTTTATATAATTCATTAGATATTGATTGCAAAATTTCAGCATGCACAATATAAAATACAAAATTAATTACTTTAATAAATACTTTAACTGACATTTTAAGCACTCTAAGAAGACTTTGCCATTTTAAAAATAAAACTTCATATATCGATTTTTATGAGTGAGTTTATAAATATTATTATTAGTAGTAGTAGTAGTTTTACGCTACCTTGCACTTTAGTTCTTCAAAGGCCTAAGCTTATAGCTGAATTGGATTTTGTTGGATTGTCAAAGATGAATTTATAAAATAAATCAACTTTTAATATTTAGTTATAATATTCAACAGTGTAATTTATTTACGTTTGCTACAAAGTGTTTGTATGTAAAGGTATGCTTGTGTGTTGATTTTTATGTACATTTTCAAGAATAGAAATTTTCATATTTGAAATAAATGCTTCGTAACAAAATATTTTTTTTAATTAAAATTTCAAACGATGATAATATCTCAATTCATGGTTTAGTCCCGGACGCTTTTCTTGCCAAGGGAGGGTCGTTTTATGTTACCCCACCAGCATGCGATGTGATGTAAAGGGTTTAGATTTTTGCACATGTTGTTTATGTTAGTGTGTCACTTCATGTGTAGCTGCACGCTTGTCTCAAATTGGTTAGGAAAGTAGTCGTGTCGCATAGACAAAATAGCATTCTTAGCTGCAGGTATTAATGAATCAATTGAACGGGTGGATTGCCAGTTGACAGGCTTGCTATAGAAAATCTTGTCTCTTTTTCTTTATAACCCTTAGGAGAATTTTAAATTAGATCTTTTTTATTACTTCAAATCAACTGTGACTGATTATCTTTATTTTTGATCATGTCATCTGCTCTCCACTAAGTCTGTGCCATTTTTAAAATTTTTAGTTGCTTCCTTCGGCACTACATTGAAAAACTTTGCATATCGCCACAAGTGGCATTTTTCATGTATTTTATTTGACATTAATGTTAATTATCGTATTGAGTTCATTTTGAGATATCTGTTGGGGAAAGATTCCTTGAGTCACCGTTTGAATGAAACAAAATGAGAGAAAAGTTTGTTGCGTGTTCAAATAAAATGATATTTAAACGTAGGATACACAAATTTTAACTGTAATCACTTATCATGAAATGAAAGTTAGAAAGTTCTTCTCTTTGACTGTAAGGAAATAAACATGAACAATCTTTCAGTGAGGAAGAGAGGAAGTAGAGTTGGGAGAAAAGATCAAAGGAAATCCGCTATTTGATGAGAAAGACAAGACGCCGAGGTTAACTCGTGTCTCTTTTTACTGCTGTCAGTTGAATGAATGTTTGGTTTTATGTTATGGAGGCCCCAGAAGCCTGTGTTAATTTACTGGCGGGAGTTGATTTTATTGGCTATTTATTTTTTGTCGTTTGTTCCTTTGACTTGATGTTGTTTACTTCCGCCTACTCTACATAACCTTGCAAGCTTAACGTAATTGTGCTATTTTTACAACTCAGTAAAAACACTTTAACTGTTTACTTTAACTGAAAAGCGGGAGAAGTTATGGTAAGTTGAAAGGAAACATGTACCGAACAACCGAAATATGAGAAAAAGAAATATTTTCAGTACATTTATATTAATAGTAAGAGAACAAGGATCGAACTCTGTTGGCCTTTGAGTCTGTCTTTCGGTGTCATTTTCTGTATTAACAGATCGGAACAGCTATTAGGGAGATGTAATTAAATATACTTTAATGTTTAAAAAAATTATTCAGTATTATTATTGTTTAGGTAATAAGCATTATAACATAGCACAAATAGTTATATTGTGGGAAAAGGAATTTTCGCCAATATACTCATGTTTTACTTATTTATGGTTATTTTCTAAGTTTTATCAAAAATGATATTCTTGTACATTTAGTTATGGATAATATTATACAATAATTACTACTTTTTAAAATTTTTATAACTATTTGTGCTCAGTTGTTGACATTAATGGCTATCTGATGATGTGTTAAAAGTTTGGAATAATGCAATAATAAAAATTTAAATTTCATCTCTCTGACAGATGTCGTGACGTGTAAAACAGGTTTCCAAAATCTTGTTTGTCTTTGCTTCGTGAAGTATACTTCATTGTTTTGTTAAAACTAGAACATTTCACGTCGTCTTGTAGAATTAGATTTCTACATTCTCTATTTTAAGCCTGTTAAAAGAGGGTCACAGCTAAGTATTCTCAGTTTGTGCTGAACCCATTAAAATCGGCTCCAGAGTTCAGTACAAAACAATGCTTTCTGATTGGTCCCACGTGATCAAGAAAATTCATAAATATGAAACGACTTACTGAGTCCTTAAAATAATCAACTCGTCACACGAATTCATGAAACCCAACTTCCTCACTAAAAGTTGATTTTTATTAACATCTACCTGGCTTGTGGAATTCAATTTATTTTCAACATCAACTCATCTAGTGACGAATTCAACCAAGACGAGATTCAGAAACCAACTCATTCAATACAAAATAAAGGAAATCGTAACTATATCAATCGAAGTAAGACAACTCTACAGTAAGTCAAGCAATCTATTTCATTCAGTTTCACTATCAACAGAAACTGTTTAATTCCTTACCAGATCTATAGCATAACACCTTGTAGAGGACCGTGTGGATTTGAGTGTTGTTGAATTAGGGACACGTGCTGTTTATTCCTGCTAGAAGAAGGTCCACCTACAAGAAAATGTCGAACTCAAATTGTCCAACCGAAGATGTAAAAAAAACAAACAAGACCGATATATATATATATATATATATATATATATATATATATATATATATATATATGTCAACAAATATATGTATTAAACAACAAGATTTTCAATGAACATAGACATCAAAATTGGTGTTTGTGTGTGGACGTAAAAAGTTTGTATTTTGGTGAATGTTCGTACGTACGTGTATGTGTGTTTAATGTTCACGGCGTCTTCTACAAATGGGAAGACGCGGATCTCTACTAGAGATTACATTTTTAGTCCGCTGAAATGCAAAGTGAAAAGGGGAACGAGGCAAGAAGTTGCCCAGTATTTATAGTGTAGGGAGAGCAACCTCTAGTGAATAATTAGGGAATTAAGGAGGAGCTAAATCCGACAACCTTTTATATTAGCCTTGATCGCACAACCAAGAACTCTAAAGTGTTTTAAACAACTTTATTATATCGTGTGTACTTGTGATATAAAAATAGTATTTGTTAAAACAAATATCTGCCTATTTCATTATTTCTCTTGTTGTTGTTGTCTTTGTTGCATTTGATTTAGTAAAAATAGTACAGGGTCAGTTTAACTTATATTTTGTCACCGATACAGATTGGCTAACCCACTACAAACTATAGCAGACACACAAATGCAATTCTTCTGTTGTTTGTTCTCTTAATTGAGGTTTTTCTCTTACTTCTCTTGTATCAGAATCAAACTATCATTGTCACTGCGACAATATATATATACCTCGTGGCTAAAACAGACTCACATTACCTGCTTCGATAACTCCCTCGAGTCTTACTCGTAAACCCCAATCTCCATTTCCACTTATGTATCGTTGGTTACACCCTAATATTTATTTTTTAAAATGACTCCGATAAAATTATTACCACTCTGCTTTGGTAATATAACTGTATATCATTTTTAACTCCGCCTGAGTTCATAAAATTTGCTGATTTATCAAGATTAATAAATGAATTTAAAAATACATTGTCTGCTCGCAAATAATCCAGACATCTTGAATATCACGGGAACTGTAACTACTCATACTCTTGCTCTGCAAGACCACTAGTTTTTATACATTTGTTGCTCTTTCCGCTAAATACATGCCCAAAAGGGACATTACAGCACATGCGTAAAAAAAGACTTCCGTGGACTTGTTTATCCAACGGTATGACGTTATGGATAAGTTTGCGTAGTGAACGACCGTTTCAATTGCATTGAATATGCATCACGTTTTTGCTTGAGATTTGTACATCCATTTTCAGAAAAAAATTCGAATTATTATGAAGACTTTCGAGGATAATTCAGTCAGTAATGATTGGGTAAACTTTTTATACCAACACTTCAAATTTAGTCACGAAGCTATTGAAAGAAGATCAACGTTCTGGAAGGCCTTCAACAAACAGAACACCTAAAAATATTGAACGTTCAATCAAGGGAAAATTAGACCGCACCAACATTCTTAATAAAAATTCATTTTTTATGGCTGCGAACGAGTTTTTGCCACCTGCAAAAAGTTTTAGTCATCAGACATGCTCTGCAAGATCACCAGTTTTTATACATTTGTTGCTCTTTCCGCTAAATACATGCCAAATGCTCAAAATTCCCTACTCAGTTGTGTAACAGAGAGAGTTTGGGAACCACACACAAACACACACACACACACACACACATATATTTTTATATTGAAATTGGAGTAGATTTGAACAGCGAAATTAGATCAGAACAATTTTGTTTAGTGATGGGAATCTGATCTAGCCCATTTTGGAATTGGGTCATTAGGAAGACAATGAAGGATGATCGACATAATTTTTATCGGTTAAAATTTGAAATAGAGCTTACTAAGGCTATGAGGAATTGACATGATTTTAGGTTGAAGGCAGCACTCGTGATAATCGAGTGCGGGCCAAGGGTCGATTTATGATCAACCAGGTTTATCTATATAAACGCGCACTGAAATCTGTTGAAAATATTTAAGTAAGTTATAAACAAAGCATTTACTTAAATATTTGTATCTATGAAAAGAAAGTATAAACATAAAAATGTCTTAAAATAATTGTCGGACTTTGTCCATTTCATAATGTGTGATGTCATTTGTTTACATTTGGATACAATTTGAGCAGATATGATTGTACGTGAGAGATTCATGGAAGATTGAAGTTTAAAGGCAGTAAATTCGACCTTCCTAACCGAACGTTCCTCTGTGGCCAAATCGGTTAAAGGCACGTCAGGCTATATGACGGTTCCATATAGGATACATGTTCGATTCCAGGCAGAGGACGAATATTTTCTAAATTCAGGCCGTAAATGTTGTTTAATACGGTTTATAATATGTTTATTATAAACAGAGCATTTCCTTAAATATTATATTAATTATAATAATGTGTGTATATATATATAATATACAATTATATATATATATATAATGTGTATATATATATAATTATATATACAAGTGTGTATATATATATAGTTTTATGTATATAATGTGTATATATATAATTATATATACAAGTGTGTATATATATATATAATTTTATGTATATAATGTGTATATATATAATTATATATACAAGTGTGTATATATATATAATTTTATGTATATAATGTGTATATATATAATTATATATACAAGTGTGTATATATATATAATTTTATGTATATAATGTGTATATATATAATTATATATACAAGTGTGTATATATATATATAATTTTATGTATATAATGTGTATATATATAATTATATATACAAGTGTGTATATATATATAATTTTATATATATAATGTGTATATATATAATTATATATATATAATAAGTGTGTATATATATATAATTATATGTACAAGTGTGTATATATATAATATACATATAATTATATATATATAAGTGTGTATATATATAATTATATATACAAGTGAGTATATATATAATATATACAATTATATATATACTATATATTTAATCATATATATATAAGTGTGTATATATATAATATATATATAATTATATATGTAAGTGTGTACATATATAGTATACATATATATAATTATATATATATAAGTGTGTACATATATAATATAAAATATATAATTATATATATAATAAGTGTGTACATATATAATATATATATATATATATAATGAGCGTGTACATATATAATATATATATATATATAATTATATATATAATAAGCGTGTACATATATAATATATATATATATAATTATATATATAATAAGCGTGTACATATATAATATATATATATAATTATATATATAATAAGTGTGTACATATATAATATATATATATAATTATATATATAAGTGTGTGCATATATAATATATATATATAATTATATATATAATAAGTGTGTACAGATATAATATATATATATATATAATAAATGTGTACATATATAATATATATATATATAATAGATATATATAATTATCTATATAATAAGTGTGTATATACAATATATATATATAATTATATAATAAGTGTGTATATATATATATATATATATATATATATATATATATATATATATATATATATATCATTATATATATATAATAAGGGTGTATATATATGAATATATATATATATATATATATATATATATATCATTATATATAATAAGGGTGTATATATATGATATATATATATCATTATATATAATAAGGTTGTATATATATGATATATATATATATATATATCATTATATATATATATATAATAAGGGTGTATATATATATATATATATATATATATATATATATATATATATATATATAATTATATATATAATAAGGGTGTATATATATGATATATATATAATAAGTGTGTGTATATATATGATATATATATATATATTTATATTTATATATATAATAAGAGTGTATATATATAATTATATATATATAATAAGGGTGTGTATATATATGATATATATATATATATTTATATTTATATATATAATAAGGGTGTATATATATAATTATATATGTATAATAAGTGTGTATATATAAAATATATATAATTAAATATATATATTATATATATATACACACTTATTATATGTATAATTATATATATATATAATATATATACACACTAATTATATATGTATAATTATATCTATATATTATATATATACACGCTTATTATATATATATAATTATATATATATTATATATATACACGCTTATTATATATATATAATTATATATATATTATATATATACACGCTTATTATATATATATAATTATATATATATTATATATATACACGCTTATTATATATATATAATTATATATATTATATATATACACGCTTATTATATATATATATTATATATATACACGCTTATTATATATATATAATTATATATATATTATATATATACACGCTTATTATATATATATTATATATATACACGCTTATTATATATATATATATTATATATATACACGCTTATTATATATATATATTATATATATACACGCTTATTATATATATATATTATATATATACACGCTTATTATATATATATAATTATATATATATTATATATATACACGCTTATTATATATATCTATAATTATATATATATTATATATATACACGCTTATTATATATATCTATAATTATATATATATTATATATACACACACTTATACATACATAATTATATATATATATTATATATATACACACTTATTATATATATATAATTATATATATATATTATATATATACACACTTATTATATATATATAATTATATATATATATTATATATAAGACATGTATCACTAAAACCCTTATTATCTAAAAAAACAATCTTACAATCTAAAAATATTTTCTGGCTTTAAATAACCTGCAATGAGTTGATAAACCGTAAAAAACGAATCAATCAATATTAAAGCAATAGGTTAATTTTGAAGTTTAAACAGTTCTTTATTGCATATGCATTCGGTCGAGTGTAGAACGTCGTTTATTAGCCACATGAAAAACGTTCTGACATTAGGAAAATGGATCCCACGTGAAACACTTGAGTCAGCATTCTTCTTTCTTTTTTTTCTTTTTTGTTAATAAGATTGTCACTGGCGATGAAAATTAGATTTATTATTAAAATCTAAAACAAAAAAAATCGTGTCTAGATTCAGGTCATGTTACAACATAAAGACATCTTTCAGGAAAGATGAGTTCTCTCGATATGAGATGTGAGTTAATGTCTCATCAAAAGCTATTTATTTATTCTCACTTCGTACTACCTTAAGCCTCAGACGAGATTTGATTTAGAAATATAAGATACTAAAGCAACAACAAGATGTATAAAAAAAAAACTAGCTAAAATTATTAGCAAAAATGCTTCATCTCCTAGTTCAGATAATTTAAGAATATTATTAGGCAGTGAAAACGCAACATGGCATGAAGATTTGGAAATGTATAGAAGTAGCAATATGACTCTATATTTGTGCGTCATTTAACTATAGGCTTGTCGCTTACGTCCACATAGCACTGCCAGATTCGCCAAGACGCCGTTAGGTTGCATTGTTAAATAGCTATAAAAACGAGAAACTCATTATTTTCTTTCTCTTTTCCTTCTAACCTGTGGTAGAAGCAGCACCAGCACGAGACTTGTTCCCAGTATGGTAATATTTTTACCCTCAGTGACTGGAGGTACGGTGGAGTAATGGATAGCGGCTCGGATTGAGGAATCGGAGAGCCGAGTCCAGTCGAATCCATTACATTCACTTACGTGCTAATACCCATGGGAAAGGTATGAATCCTCTTCTTCTCCCTCCAGCTATGGGTAAATAGCAGGATAGACTGGTTTCTATAGCCTTGGATGGCAACTGGTCTATCGCAGAAAGAAATGGCAACCTACTGCGGGAACAAAATCTGCCTCGATACATGACTGAGGAAGACAGAAGAATGCTAACTCAAGTGTTTCCGTAAGTTTATGTGGGATACATTTTCCTAACGTCAGAACGTTCTTTTCATGTGGCTTATAAACTACGTTCTACACTCGACCGAATGCATATGAAATAAAGAACTGTTTAAACTTCAAAATAAACGTATAAGATTTCTTTAATATTGATTCGTTTATTTACGGCTTTGCAGGTGATTTAAAGCCAGAATTTTTATTTTTATTTTATTTTATTTTTTTTTAAGCGTATCACCCCAAGCAAGGCTGGAGGCCACTATCACGCAAGGGGTTAAAGAAGGGTTGGAGGAAGAGCAGATAGGAGTGGTAAAGGAGAGGATGTGGTGAAAGAGAAAGACAGTGGATCGATCAAGGCAAGGGGGTTACAGTAGATTTGGAGCGAGAGCAGATAGGAATGAAAAATGAAAGGATGTGGAGAAGGGAAGTGGATAGATCAAGGCAACTGGAGATGTCATTGACGCTACATTTAAACCGTTGGAGATTGTATTTGTCAGGGAAACAGTAATAGGGAAGGGAGTTCCATAGGCGAGATGTGCGAGACATGATGCTATTGGAGTAGAAGAGACGTCTACATCTAACAGTTTCCACGGTGTAGGGGTGGGAGCGGGAAGCCAGCCTCGTGCGGCGTTTAAATTCACGAGGTCTGGGGACAAGCGAAAGCAGCTCCCCGGAGCAATTACCGTGAAAGTACTTGTAAAAAAGGCAGAGGAGGCAACATCGCGTCTGTGAGAGAGCGACTGCAGACGAGATGACAGATCAGGGCCAATTACGTTGCCTATCCGTCTGTGGATCTTATCAAGAACCCTGAGGCAAACAGCAGGGGCCCCAGACCATATATGGCAGCAATTCTCCATGCAAGGGCGAATGGTTGATTTATAGACTTGGAGGATCGATTCCGGGGAGAAAAATTTCCTGGCTCGGCACAGAGAAACAACTTTCCTTGCGGTGGCTGATGTATTTGTTCCATCTCAGATCAGCAGACAGCGTGAGACCGAGCAGCCGCAGAGAGGAGCTCTCGAGAAGTTGGTCTTCAGACATTCTAATGGGATGCAGGGATAGATCCTTGTGGTGGTTAATCGAGAGCACTTTTGTTTTAGAGGCGTTAAAGTTAACCATCCATTTCTCACCCTAGTTCACAACCGATTGGAGGTCCTTTTCAATTTGAGCTGCCAGGTTAACTTTGTCCGCCTCACTAGATTTGTGTTTGAGGCAGGAGTAAATAGTGGTGTCGTCAGCGTAGATGCCGACTTGGGAGTCTATGGCGTCAGGAAGGTCGTTTATAAATATGAGAAACAGAGTAGGGCCTAGGATGGAGCCTTGAGGAACACCTGCGTTAGTGGGATAGGAGCTGGAGATGAATCCACTGAGAACAACCTTCAAATCCCGATTTGACAGGAATGATTGTATTAGGTCAAACAATCGACCTGTGATACCATAACCCTGGAGCTTGCGAAGAAGGCCGGCATGCCAAACTCTATCGAATGCTTTGGAGATGTCAAGGGCCACGGCACGATCTTCACCGTTATTATGGATAGCTTGGTAGACAAATTCAGTGATGGCCGTAAGTACATCGGCAGTAGATCGGGCAAAGCGGAAACCATACTGCTTGTCTGAGAGCAGATCGTGGAATATCAGGTGATTAATCACTTCGGCGTTGATAATGGCTTCGAAGACTTTGCCGAAGAGGGGTAGGAGACTGATAGGACGGTAATTGGAAGGGTCGGAGGGGTCACCAGAGTTCTTAGACAGGAACAATGGTTGAGGACTTCCAGCAGTCAGGAAAACAGGATTCCTTGGGGCAGCAGTTGTACAATTTAGAGAGGGCAGGCGCCAGTTCAGGTGCGCATTTCTTCAGGACAATGGCTGGTATTCCGTCACCACCAGTAGCCTTGTGGTGATCTAAGTTAGAGATAATGCCCAATACCGACGACGGGGTTATGTGCAATCCGTCCAGGAGGACCTCAGTTCTGGGAGGGAAATCGGGCAAGGGTACCCCGGAAGAATCTAGCGTAGAATTGGAAGAAAACTTCCGAGCGAAGCATTCGGCCTTGTCGGCAGAGGTGGTCAGGACCTCAAACTGATTGAACAGGGGAGGAATGGAGGGTTTGTTATTGTTCAGAACGCTCTTGCAGATGCGCAAATAATCTTTGGAGCCAAATTTGCGGGATGCAATACGTTCCTTCATCCGAGCAGCAAATAGTGACTTGGCATCGTCAAGGATACGCTTACACTCGTTGCGGGCAGAGGTAAATAGACGTCTATTGGAGTCGGACATATCACTACGAAAACGGTGGAAGAAGTGGTTCCTATGGGCAATGGCGGCTGAGCAAGCAGCTGTGAACCAGGGGGAGGAGCGCGGTTTGACCTTGAATTTCCTGGAGGGGATGAAAGCTTCGATACCGGCTTTAATCCAGGAAGAGAACTCAGAAGCACAATCAGGAGTGGGGAGCTTAAATACAGCATCCCAGGGGACATCGCGGAGGAAGTCACGAAACGAGTCCCAGTCAGCCCGTTGGTAGCAGAATGTGGTTCTGGTGGTAGGAGGCTCCTTGCAGGGGGTGGGGCTGAAGGAGATGCTAATAGACACTACAGCATGATCGGAGTTACCGAGAGGACAGAGCTGCGTGGCACTACAAGACTCAGGGATGGAGGTAAAACACAGGTCGAGCAGTGAGGCCTTACAGTCACGGTTGTAGGCAAAACGCGTGGGGAAATCGATTATCTGAGTGAGGGATTGAGAGACTGAAAAGTTGAGAGTATGAATGCCTGCGAGGTCGGTAGTAGCGTTCTTAAGCCACTGAAGGGTTTTAGTGATGACTGATGATCGCCTAAGCGTGTATCACGCATAGGACATAACTGACTGACTGACTGACTGAACTCTCTCTCTCTCTCTCTCTCTCACACACACGGGTATCGTTCACGCATAGACATACATGATTCCTAATTGATAACTTTTAAGCTATTCCTTCTTTTCAGCTATATTTGCACGCATATTATTGTATTTTCTCTCCTTTGTTAATCAGTCACGTGTTATATGAAAATATCATCATGTTGAAATTTATTATATTTCTTTTCACTTCTACTAACAGTAACGACCCATCATTTACATATGTAAATTTCGTTTGCCATTGCTTTTAGTTTGTCATGTTCATAAAGAAATACATAAATAAAAAAAGTCAATTATACCATCAGTGTGTCGTGTCCATAAATAAATAAATAAATAAGGAATTATATTATCATATATAATTTTTTAAATAATTGTAATTATCGTCAATTCACTCTTTCTCAACCAATGAGAATCGACCCCACTTTTCTCCTCTGCACATACATATACATGATACTCTCACTATCAGACAGGCAGTCAACACGTGCGTCAACGAAAATTTCGTCTCCTTTTTCTTTTTCAGGCCGTAATAATATTTATCTCTTAGCACTCAACAAAAGTTTGAGGTAAGAAAAACCCAGACACTTCTTGTATCTTCCAATTATCTGGACACTCATTACATACATCTATAAAAATTAAAAAAAAACATACAAGAAAGATTGTATGCACATTACTTATTCCTTATCTTATCATTCACTCGGATTCTGATCCATGTTTGATCTATATTTGATCCCAAACTCACAATTTTATTCATTATTACTGTCTCTCGTGTCTCCAACAAAACATAACAGCCAGATAAAAAATAATACTAGTTTTGTTGTTTCCACATCTTGCTATTTCTCATTTTTACAAGTATTGTTATATATATATATATATATATATATATATATATATATATATATATATATATATATATATATATTGGTGGTTTATAATTATTTATTCAGTATTATAACACCCCTACAAGTTCAATTGGAAGAAGTACTGTAACAGATTTTTATTACTAAACTAGTTTCAAGTCTTATTTAATGGTACTTCTTTATTTTTACTTCACACTATTTACTTTAATAATGGAGGTGAGTAGTCAACCTAGAGAACTGTAATAACTAATCAGTAATAAGGTGAAGAAATGACTGATCATAAATTAATGCTTTCAACACCATTTCTGGGCATGATTTAGGCTAAAAATATAACAATATGATTACCCAGAGACTAAATAGTATTGCTGGTAAACAATTATTATTAGTACCAGTAATGTACAGAGGACAAAATGAAGACAATGTATGAATTTAAAAAGAGGACATTAATTAACAATATTTAGCACTTAGAAGATAAAGTAGTGACAATGTTAATTACTGCCCTTTGACACTGAATATGTTAATAGTGAAAATATTTTTTTCAAAATTCAAATGATTTATACAAGATCCTTTTTGATGGTTTAAGTCACGATGGAGAGAAACTGAAATTAAGATGACAATATACTGGTAAAAGTGAATAATACGAGGGTCATTCAATAAATAAGTTGAATTTTCCGGTATAAGGACTTCTAATACAGATAGAAGCTTACTCTTTTTTTTTTTTTTTTTAACTTCTTTTTCACATGGATTTAATTTCTTTTGCAGATTAAAAAAAAACTTTGAGAGTTTTGGCGATTAACAAAGATGGCCGACCAAGAAGCACGCTCCAGGATTGAACAGCGGTCAGTTATCAAGTTTTTGGTTGCTGAAGGGTGTAAACCAGTTGAAATTCATAGGAGAATGTCAACTGTGTATGGTGCCACATGTTTCAGCCAAAAATGTCTACAAGTGGGCTAAATTGTTTAAAGAAGGACGGAGCAGTGTTGAGGATGAAGACAGGCCTGAGAGGCCTACAAAAGTGAGGTCTCCTGAGGTGATCGAATCAGTCAATGACCTCATTCAGTCTGACAGAAGGGTGACAGTGGATGACATTGCAAGGACTTTGAGCTTATCTGTTGGGACAAATGCAGGGGTCATCAGTCAGAAGGAGTCATCTTGCATCATGAAAACGCAAGGCCTCACACAGCAGCCCAAACGGTGCAGACCATCAACGAGCTGGGCTGGGAATTGCTCCTTCATCCCCCTTACAGCCCAGACCTTGCCCCTTCAGACTTTCACCTGTTTGGTCCCTTGAAAGCGTTCACGAGAGGCACGAAGTTTAAAAGTGACGATGAAGTCAAAAGTGTTGTGAGCGACTGGCTGATACATCAGTCCAAAGATTTTTATGCTGAGGGAATACGGAAGCTTGTGCACAGATGGGAAAAGTGTGTGACAGTGCTGGGAGACTACGTTGAAAAATTTTTTAAAAAGTAAGCTTCTATCTGTATTAGAAGTCCTTATACCGAAAAATTCACCTTATTTATTGAATGACCCTTGTACTTCTCAATTCTTCCTCTAATAAAAATCCAATATATTACAATTGATTCTACTAGAGTGTTTTATTTTTCTATGTGTTGTGTCTTCTCATGACATGGGCGATTATGGCTCTCTGCAACTTCCTATCCTTTGTAGCTCTTAACAATGTTTGTCTTTTTACAATCCTTCCTTCTCTCTACTGTCATCCATTTACACAACACTTTAAGCAGGTTAATTGCTATTTTCCTCTGATGCTCTTGTATTTAATATTTCCTATGAATGTCAAATTTTACAAGCTTTCTTTCCTCATTATGTCTCCTAGAAATTTAAACTATGTATAATTTTAATTATAATTGTTTGTTTTTTTTGTCTCCATTTTTAAGCTACCTCATTGCTTACATATTCTGTCCGTGGTATTCTCAGCATCCTTTCATAGGACCATATCAGTATTCCTTCAAATCTTCTCTTCATCTGTAAGGAAACTGCCCAGCATTCACTGCCATATAGAAGGATTGATATTAAATAGCAGTTCATCACTCTCTTCTTTGTTTGTAATAAAATGTTTCTGTTTCTTTAGTTTTTGGAAACATCTATTATTATTCCAGTGTGCCTTTGTATTTTAGTGTCCTATTTTCAACCCTTTATTAAAGCTGTTCCCAGATATTTAAACTTCTGTACTTGTTTAATTTTGACATCTTCAATATCTAGCGCATGTCTTGGGCCTTTTCACTTACTGACATGCATACATTGTGTCTTTTTACAATTGATGGTTTGTCCTTTTTTCTTACTTTCCTTTACTACATTTTCTAAGAGTTCCTGTAGTTTTTTTCTGCATCTGCCATCAACAGTGTGTCATCAGCATATCTTATGTTGTTAAGATTGTGCCCACTGATAATAAATCCTGGTAGGACCTCCAGCTCCTTTAGGATAGTCTTACTTATGATTGCACATTGCATTCAGAGAAAAATAAGGAATAAGTTGATATAAGATCTGATTTTCTTCCAAGCATAAAGCTCTCATCATAACTAAATTTAGTAAGAGAAGACATCATATCATGATATATTTCTCAGTGAAAAATGGGATGTGGCTTTGAGTGCCAAAATATTATTTTTTTTTGCAATCTCTACAAAAAGGCTGAGAATGACAGTCTGAAGAGTTACAAAGAAATGAATCTGACATTAAGATGGCAGAAATGCTAGTCAAAAATTTACAGTGTTCCAATATGTTTCCATGCCAGATGAACCTTAATAAGGGATGTATTTCTAAGAAATATATATATATTTATATATGTTTTAAGACATTTTTATGTTTATACATTCTTTTTAAAATAATTGTTGGACTTTGTCCATTTCATAATTTATATATGTATATGTACATCAGAGATTGTGTTTCTCGGAAAAATTTATTACTACAAGATGGGGAGAGCTATTTACTGCAGTTAGTTTAGTCTGTTACATGGAATCAAGTTGGAGTTCCCTATGAGGATTACAACTTACAACAGAATCTTACTAGATTAACTTGCTGATCTTACACCACAGTGAGAAACTGACAAAAATGATGTAGAAAATACAAAATATCAGAAACATTTTATAATTTATTCTGACTGACCATGCTTTTTTGGTTGGTTGGATTTGTTTAACAGCATATCAACATCTACAGGTTATTTAATGCCATAATCTAAATATTTTTAGACAGTTTTATGGATTCAACTACAGGTATTTTGTACATAATTTTATACTTTCAGGCTAAGTGTGTGTTTTATAGATATACATTTTGTAAATGGTCTATGCTTTGGTATAAACCTATTTCTTTAAGTTAGAACATTATGATGATGGTGGTTCAAGTATTCACTAAGATACAAGGAATTACTGGGTGTAGAAGAATTAGAAACAGAAACATTACTAATGAGCAGGAACAAAAAGAATAATCAGGAGGACAGTAGATAACGATTGGCATTGCATTTAAAGTTTTGAAGATTAAAACAGAGGGTGAGAGAATTAACAAAAGGAGAAAAATTGCTAAGAACCACATGGAATAGGAAGTTGTAGAGAGCCATGATCACCTATGTTCTGAAGGGATACAGCACATAGAAGAAGAGAAAACATAGCAGTTCAAAATTTTATTGTCAGTGTTTTGCAAGGACTAGAACATAGGTTGAATATAATGACAGCGTATGTGACAGACGTTACCACATAGCAAAGAATAGCAGCATATGTAAATGATGTTATATTCTAATGAATAATGGCAGCATATGTGACTAAGGTTACTGAAGAATGAACAATCACTTACAGGTCAAAAGCTATCTCCTCCCCACCAACTATGGATTAACAAGTAGGACTTTATATGAAAAAATCATTATTATTCTAAAAAATATTGCTAATGAAATATTCACTTGCACAAAAAAAAAATTATTCTTACAATCCAAAACATGTTTCAGCTTTAAATAAGCCACAGAGGGTTGATAAGCCATAAAAATAAAATAACATACTGAAGAATGGCAAAATATGTTACCATGGTTACCATTGTGTGAAGAAGAGTATCATATATGCCTGAGGTTACCATCTGCTGAAGAAGAGTGCCATATATGTTCGAGGTTACCATCTGCTGAAGAAGAGTATTATATATGCTTGAGATTACAATCTACTGAAGAAGAGTATCATATATGCTTGATATTACCATCTACTGAAGAAGAGTGCCATATACGCCCGAGGTTACCATCTACTGAAGAAGAGTGCTATATATGCCCGAGGGTACCATCTACTTATGAATAACAGTATGTGTTAGTGAAGATAGCATTTAATGAAAAATGAAGAAAAGTTTGATCATATTTGCTCTGTGACTGGGACATCTACTGAAAGGAAGAAAGTATCATTTTTTAAGGAAATATTCAATATTTTTATAAACCAATATGGAAAAGTAATATGCCCAAAATTATTTTTACCTCTGTCAAAATTTAAAAGTTTTTATTTTATTTTTGTATTTGCATTGAATTTTTATATGGCTTGAGTTTTGTAATTACTGCATGGAGTTGATCATTAAAAAATATGATGTTTATATTAGTCTGGTCTCAGGGATTGAACATTTAGACTCTCATGATAAGTTTTTGCAAAACATTTATATGTTTTGCAAAATTGTTAGTAATTATCATTGTCAAAATAGTATAAGTTTAATGATTATTCTCTCTTGTTAATTATTTTATCTATATGTATCAGTCAGTTAATTACCATATGTGATATACACTTGGGCAATCATGTCTCTTTCATTTCATTAGTGACTAGGCAGAAGATTTTCCTGTGGTAGACTGGTTCCCAACCAAGGCTATAAGACCAGGTCTGTCCAACTAATATAATCGAATTTATTACAAATAATTTACTTAAATAAAGTAAGTGAAAAAGAGATAAAATATGATCTAC
Source organism: Acanthosepion esculentum (assembly GCA_964036315.1). Lineage (NCBI taxonomy): Eukaryota > Metazoa > Mollusca > Cephalopoda > Sepiida > Sepiidae > Acanthosepion > Acanthosepion esculentum. Next base: position 126,295,041 of record OZ038475.1, read on the forward strand.
TTATAAACACAAATAAAATCAATTTATTTTTTTATTTTTATCTGATTGCTAAGTGCAATCATAGACAAGACTATCTTAAAGGAGATGGGGGTCCTAAAAAGATTTATTTTCAGTGGACTCTATCTTAAGAATATAAGATATGTTGATGATACTGTGTAGATGGCAGATGCAGAAAGAAAACTACAGGAACTCTTAGACAATGTAGCAAAGCAAAGCAAGAAAAAAGTAGTAACCATCAATTCTAACTCGATGGAATGGTTGTCACTAAAGATGTGCCCAATGGCCAAATTTCAGTTTTCTTGGTGCAAAATTGTGGACTATAACTTGGAACATATTCTCAAGGCAAAAAATTTTTCCTATTTAATCCATATTTTCAACTTTCATATATATATATATATATATATATATATATTTATTGTCATCCACAGACAGACTGTTTCGCTGTATCACAGCTCATCAGTGTGGTAGACTCCGGTTGCCTCTAGCTAGGATTGAAACCGGACTGAATTGGCGTCAGTAGGGGATTCTACCACTAAGCCATTGACACAACAGTTTTAGTCAGGTATTCTTCTATGTTGTATTATTATTCATTGCAATAAGCAAGGTTTAAAATCTTAACTTTTGAAAAATGTAGATATTTCAAGAGAAGTCAAATTTGTCTTTTTAGTATGTCTATTTACTAAGCACTGGTATAAGGTTACATTTTTGGTATATCCACTGAAGATTATTTTGTTGACTGACTGATTTTTTACAGTTTATCAACCCTTTGTAGATTATTTAAAGTCAAAACTTATTTTGGATTGTACAAATAAGAGTAATTCTTTTTGTGAGTGATATTGCATCAGAAATCTTTTGAGAATAGCAATGGTTTTTCCAGATACAAATCCTACTATTTAACCCATGTTTGAGGAGAGGAAATAGATTCCCCAAGTGTAAGTTAATGTAACATATCTGATTGGAATTTGAACTCAGCTCTCCAATTTCTCATTCTGAGCCACTATCCATTACACAAACCACACATCCTTAACGGAGGATCAAATTCTCTATGACATTAATGGTTTGTTTGGCAACTTTTGCTCCACCCGAGATTTTAGTGTTTTTTGGAAATATACTATGATCTCTGTCCTGTGAATTTGTAACATTCAGTATATAAAATGTATATGCAAATGTAACATTATACAACAGAGGTAGTGTAAAGTAGATTTATTTATTCGTAATGTTGACTATAATCTGGTGTGAATAGTGTGTTTAATTGCATACTTTAAAATTCTTTTTAATCTTATCAGGACTTATTATTTTATCTTAGCTTGAAGATAAATGTAAAGATTTTAACTGAATTTGTTAATATCCTTTTGCATTTGGGGGTCATTCAGGAGTTTGGCATATTGTAATTTGGGTGCTGCTATGGTTTCGCTTTAATTTACCATTTTTATTCGGAAGTGACATATGACCAGAAGGTGGTCACTCCCACAGTTGACACTTGGATAGTTAATCAATTAGACAATCTGGTTTTTATTTCTCCTCCTGGGCTTCTTCATATCTATAAGCATCTTGGGTATTATAGATGGCAGAACAGGGACTAGGAGGTATAATCAAATGACAAACCTTATGAAGAGCTTCAAAGGACAGGATGTTGTGGAGGGCCATACTCACCATATCTTGAGAGGACACAGCAGAATATCACATATTGATTAATGTCAGTGGACAAAAGTTTAATTGTTAGGTTTTAGAGGATTGTTTTATTTTTTAAAGGATTTTTTTATCTGATATTATTTTTTTTTTACTATAAACAATTTTTAGTGAGTACTCATATTTCAGTTGCAATCCTTTTTTTTAATTTTTAAAAAAGTAAAATTAATAACAACTGGACTAAATTGAGTAGTCCTACTAAAGAAAAATTGTACCTCTAACAAGAATTGAATCTACAACACTTTTTTTCCCCCCATCAGGGAAAACACTGCTAAATTGAGTAGTCCTACTAAAGAAAAAATGTACCTCTAACAATCATTGAACCTACATCCCTTTTTTTTTCCATCAGAGAAAACACTTTTTTTTAGCTAAAGTGTACTGTTACCAGTTTTACCACAGTGACTAACCTGACAGAGCAAGGTTTGAATTACCTATTTAAAGAAAGCTCATTTCTTGTTGGGACTTCTACAAATCTATATCTGCTAACTTCACAAATGTAAACAATAATTTTTCCAAAGATTTTTTATCTGATATTATTTTTTATCCCACTAAAAATAATGTTTATGGTAAGAATTATGATATGTATAAAAGAAATAAGATTTTCTCTTTAACATTAATTGCATCCCAAACTTATGTTAAAAATTAGAAATTAAACAATTTCAAGGCAAACATTGCAAAATCTATACTTCATATGATTTTCTTTCTTCTAAATTCTGGTGCTCCTGCTGTAATATCTCGAAACTCTTCACAAAATTCAAAGAAGGGTCTGTAATGTAATCGATCCTGACTAGGCATCTCGAGTTCATTTATTTGCTCACTAATGTGACGTGACTTCCCTCTGTTTTAAAACAAATATTTTCATGGCAACTACTCTGGTGAGCTTTTTTTCCCTGGTGCCCCAACTACATGAATTTAAGCATGCTATTAAATTAGTAACTAAGTCTCACCATTTTACTATTGGACTAGTTAGATGCAACCACCACTTTTACTCTAACAGTTTCTTTTTCCACACCTCCCACCTGTTAAACTCTCTTACAATTTCTTGTTTCCCTGATAACTACAGTGTTCAAAGATTTAAGTGCAACATCATCGCAACCTTACATTTCCTTGAACCCTGTTCCTTTTGGTCTTTTCCTCAATTCTCCTCATTCTCAATCTTCTCGTTCTCTTTCATTTTCACTCCCTGTAACCCTCTGTATTTTGGATGAAATGATTAAAAAAAATGCATGATCACTTCAAGTGATTAAAATTGTATAATAGTTTAAAAGTAATAGTCCTAATTTTAATTCAGGATCTGCAATGAAATTAATTTTAATGTTTTCCACTTTTATAAAATTTTATATCATTCTGAACTGAACAATGAAATTTTTGTTGAGATGAACAAGTTGTTTCATTTATTTTTTTATGAAAGATTTTTTTTAGTCATTTCACCTCCAATAAAGTGACTAAGACACAAGAGGTTACTCAGAATGTAAGAATCTGAGAAAACGTTAGAGAGATAGGACAATAAATAACCAGGATTCAATAGACATTTGAAGGAATTAACTGTTTCAATGCATCACTGAATATATGGTGACATCAGTAATATTTACAATTAATATATTAAGTTGGCCAGAAAGTCTTGACTCTCTTAGGAAGTGGAAAGAAAACAACAAAATTTTATGGTGCAACACCAACATTTATTCTTCCAATTAAAGTCCATCATTCTCAACGATCTTCTGCCAGCAATCAACCGGCATCCAAATCTGTCCCAGATACCAATCCACTGGCTTTGAATCAAAAACTGTAAACAAGGTTCTTGCACTTCATCAAAAATGTTAAATCGCTGGTTGTGTAGGAACTGTGCCATTGAGTGGAATAGGCCATAGTCACTTAGAGCAGCATCAGGACTAAATGGTGAATGTGGAAGAATCTCAACACCGTCCATTTGTTTGAACTTCTCCTTAATCAAGTTGGTAGTGTGTGGCCTCACATTGTCTTGCTGAAACAAAGCTCGACCTCGGTTGACCAAAGCAGGATACTCCTCCTTTAGTTTGTCGTACATGCAATTTAAGTGCTGGCAATACAGTTTAGCATTGATGGCACAACCATGTGGAACAAGCTTGAAATGCACTACTCTTGGAAATTCCATGAGATAGAGATCAATATTTGTTGTTTTCTTTCTACTTCCTAAGTGATTCAGGATTTATTTTGATCAACCATGTTACTTAGAATGATTACTTTGCTACTTATATAAATGTAAAATGTCTTAATTGGCATTAATATGTGACAGATGGCAATAAAAAGGAATAAAAGGAATTATTGGTTATTTACAATTAATTTGTTTAGAAAATGCACTGACTATTGTTTGTGTCATGTCGCAATAAATGTAAGCAAAACGATGCACTAAAATAAGTAACTAAGTAATCGTTTTAAATTCTCTGAAAATCGATGCCTTTTCATATGGAATACTTCTATTATTTTAAATATTTATAGAAATGTATGTTTCTGATATGGAAAACGTTTATACACAATAGTAAATGATATGACTCAATTTACAAGGGAAAAGGAAATATTAGTATTGACTGCAGTGAAGTTTCAGTTGTTGGTGAGTCTTTTGATCTGTAGCCACTTTGCATCTCTCTTTGGATAAAGGGAGTTGCTTGGCATAGATTTGTGTAGAGAAGGTTTCATTTTCATTTGACTGACCATAACCTATTGCAAAGGTCATACTTATCTGTTTTCAACAAATACAACTTCAAAGGATTATAATTTACTGAAATCAACAATCATTATGCAAAATTCTCTTTTGATACTATGTTAGCAAATTTTTAATTTTAGCAGATTAATTAATATTCATTTTATTATGAGTCTTCAAACAGTAAAGAGAAATATATTGTTCAACAAACAAATGTAATAAACAAAAACAACCAAACAATTTTATATCACAGATAACTGCACAGAAATAAAATAAAAAATACGTCTTTTTTGGTAAAAGAGACTAAGAATAAAATAACTTTAGCGAGCTTTAAGTTTTGCCCAAGAATAACTTTTTTGTGGCTATAACCCTCATTGAAAATACAGTGTGTGTGTATATATATATGTGTGTGTGTGTGTGTGTGTGTGTGTGTGTGTTGGGATCCGGATACCCAGGTTTTTGTTGCTATGTGTCAGGATTCCAAACATTATGAAACATACTTTAATTATTTTCTGGAGGGAAAGTAGAAGCAGAACGTCAGTTGAAATAACATTTATATATTCTTCTGAGATATACTATGATAATAAAATGTTCAATTTTTCTTGCAGTTTGTTTTATCAAATAATTAAGTGTTCAGACAGACTTACTTCATGACGGTCAGCCTAATGTGTTTGTGAGTTCATAGACAAAAGGCTTAGTTGGCAGTTACTGGTTAATCCCTTCTATTGTGTTTGTGGACAAAGCCATAGTCGGCAGCTGCTGTCTTTCTTCCACTGTGTGTTGATGCGTGTGTGTGTACGCAAGTGTAGATCAAACTGGCCTCCGAAATAGTTGTGAGCCTCGAGAAGCTGTAGACTTCTATTTTTATATCTCTAAGGGGATTCAAAATCTAATTTCACATAGAAGTGTGGACATTTTGAATACAAGGTTAGAAAATAATTTTATATTGGCTCGCGAAAAGTTTTTGCAGGAGTGGTGAAGGAAGTTATTATTGTTATTTCCTAAATTATCCCAAAATAACACGTGGTAGGTCTACGCCTGCAAGTATTTTGTCAGTATTTGCTCTTGTAATGAGTGCCTTTCAAACAAAAACCTTCTGGTGGGATTTTATTGGTTGAAAAACATATATAGAATCTAATTCCTATATGTATATGTGCATGAATTGTTTTTATAAATGAAAAGGAAGCACTTGCCTATATATATATATATATATATATATATATATATATATATATATATATAAGTCATTTATGATATTTTTAACGTTCTTTTTATAGATACAAGTATTTAAGCAAATGCTCTGTTTTATAATAAACAGTATTAAATAAGATTTACCAGCCTGAATGTCCGAGAAATTTTCATAGAAAATTTTCGTTCTCCGACAGGAATCGAACCTGTATCCTATACGGAACCGTCATTTCGCGTGACGTGCCTTAGCTGTTCGGCCACAGAGAAGCGTCTGGTTAGCAAGGTCGATTTTACTATCTTTAAACTTAAATCTTCCATGAATCTCTTCTATTCATATCTGCTCTAGCGTATCAAGTGTAAACAAATGACGTCATATATTTTTGAATTGGACAAAGTTCAACAATTTATTTAAAGACATTTATGATATGTTTAACGTTCTTTTTATAGATACAAGTATTTAAGCAAATGCTCTGTTTTATAATAAACGGTATTAAATAACATTTATCGGCCTGAATGTCCGAGAAATTTTCATAGAAAATTTTCGTTCACTTTTGAAATTAATCTCGTTGCTGCTCGTCACAAGATTATTTATTAAATAAAGAAAATTTTAAAAAGGTAAAGTTTGTCATTTTTGAATGCAAAACTTTTTTTTAAAGAATTTTAATTTTTCCTTTTAACAACTATTAGATTATTTTTTGTATGGATGTACAATAAGAAAATAATTCTGATATCTTGCATTGACTGCTTACTATTCAATAGAGGAATATTATGATATTAATCTAATTTCACATCTCCCGTTCCGTCAGTATTAAGAATAAAATTATTCATTATACTAAGTTTAATAAAAACGTGTCGCATAAAAAATTATATTCTTAAACTATTGTTTATATAAAGTTAAAGAAAATTTAGTTTTAAACATAACAAATTCTTGATTATTACACTGTTGGTCTTCCGTACTTCATTACGTCTTATTTTTATTTTTCCCGTGCTTTTTTCGGACAGGTGTAGAATGACAATATTTCTATATTGCCCTTTGACCTCACAGGTTACCGTGCGTAAATAAAGTGTTATTTTCTTCTTTTTTTTTTAATAAAAGTTTAGAAGTTAATTTTTTGTATACTGACGGCTCCATGGGTGTAGAAAAAAGTACTAATGCTTTAAAAATGCCTAAAAAGTTTATTTCTATACGGAAATTAATTTTTCTTTTAATTCGGATTAGCTTTAGACCATTCTCTTTCAAATAGAACCGAAATTTAAGTTCAAAGAAGGCATTTAAAATATTTAAAATGTGTTTTTCGGGGGTTTTTTTTAAAGAAAGCCTGTGATAGTTCCTCATATATTCACTTTGTGAAATTAACTGCCTAATTTCCAATAAACCGCTTTCTCGAAGGTTGAATTATACTAATTTTCAATCGTTATTGTTAGAAACTGCCGGCTTAGTCTTTTCTCTGATACATTATAAAATGTACAGATATTTGCATGCATGAATTTTGGGGCCATAATTCCTTTAGTTTATAGGTGTGGAAAACCTTTCTGTGCATGAAGGGCACACTGAAATTCATCATCCCTCATAGAGGTCACATTCAGTAAGTGACTTTTTTACAGTTACACATTTTATATATTACGTACATAATGCGTAAATAGAATTGTTCAAACAAATACTTTATTCACCTTTGCTTCTTTCGAGATAGCATTTTGATATCAGGTTCTAACATAGTGGTTTTTAGTTTTAATTAGTCTTCCAAATGCTCATCTGTCAACTATGTTCTCAACCAGAATGTGGATTCACAACTGTATTTTGAAGAAAAACATGAAATAAGTCGGTGTGCATATGTTCACGAAGGCAATGATATTCTACCGCCCTTTTTCTTGCTGTCAAACAGAGTTTTCAGGTTATTATCTTCAGACAATTCAATAAGCTCTATTTGTAACTACTCGGAATCCTCTGATACGTTAACTAAGTGAGGCTGAAAAGCAAGTTTCAGGGTGACGTTATGCTTTTCAAAATCACTGAATGTTCTGCTGTGTTCTTCTGAAAATTTTGACTGAGCAAGAAAGGACTTGAAATAATTTTTTGTCACATATATTGATTTATTTCTGCCTTTTAACGAAATATATAACTCATTTTGTTTTGTCATTACATCATACTCAAATGTGGCATCTCTGTGAAATTTTATATTTGATAATTCACAAAACTTATTGTTTTCTTTGAAAAAGTCAATTATTTGCTCTCGTAAAGACAAATTTGATCACTACATGTTTTTGAAGTAACCAGCGTATTTTGCGTGATAGAGCAAATCTACACGAATTACCTCGCCATCTATCATCAACATGTTTCGAAACTGGCGATGCCTCATAGCATTTGCTTGTATATAGTTCACAATACTTATTATCTTTTGTAAGGTGTTATATAAAATAGCAGATTTTGCAGGGAGATGTTGCTGGTGCAGAATACAATGAAAAGAAATCAGTGCAATTGGAACAGTAGTTTCTCTTTTTAAATGTAAAATGAATCCTTCATTTTTAGCCATTCTAACTGGAGCACCACCACTTACCAATTTAGAAAGATTCGGCCCAACCTTTTGACATTTCTCTTGGAAGTTATTAAAAATATATATTCCCCGTGTCTTTCCTGTAAGGGTACCTAAAGCAATTCTTCAAATAATTGAAAATCGTCATTTATTGCATGACTGAAATACAATATTTGTGCCGATTCAATGGAATCTGTCGATTCAACTAAATCTAAGGAGAAATCTACATTGTCTTTTTTTATTTTATTTTGGAATTGCTCTGTTATATTGCTGGCTAATTCATGCTGTCGATCTGTATTTATCCTTTTTGAAAGAGGCACATGTTTATATTTGTTAACTTTATCTGGATCTAAACATTTTAGGACTTCTACAATGCATTATTTTATGAGATCTGTGTAGTGGACCGGCCGTGTGAGAATGGAAGAAGTAGAGAAGATGAATTATCTCTGGCCGGTCCAGCCACATTAAAAATGTTTGGACCTTAATGGAGTCCAAAGGAACAAACAAGACAGAAATATGTATGCGAACAAATATATATTAACAAACAGGTTAAAACAGATTGATACACGAATTTACAAATACAAATTTAAAACATGTATAAAACGTTTAGTGTCTGTGTGGAAAGTTATTGTGTGTGTGTGTTTGAGTCGAAATGTCCGTACGGTTGTGAAATTTTGTTTTAGCGTATTCCCTGAACATGGGAAACGCTAGTTGTGTGTGAGAGTTCACATACTGGAAATACCTCGCACCACGTGCGACGGTTGCCGACCTCAAGCGAGGCCAGTTGGCCGCCCCGTGGGCGCAGCCGTGGAAAGAGCTGTGGAAAGAGAGAGAGCGACAGAGGCGAAAGGTCAGCCCGTATTTATACTCCCGGGAGGGAGAGACCCCTGGTGAAGCGTTAAGAAAATGAAGGGGAGCTAACTGCGACATCTGCATCGCTGGGTGGCTTACTTTTTCTCCAAGCAAATATGCAACTTTATAGCTTGCTTCGGTTGCAGCATTTCCTGAATTTAATACAGAATGGAATAATTGTCTCTGCTTTCCATCCTTTAGTTTCTGCAATGCAATCCTTCAAGCTTCACCCTCCAATTTAGCATATTTATCGTCTTTATGATCAGCAAAATGTTGATGCGCCTCGTATTTTTTTATTTTTTAACTGTTTAAATTGCCTATTTACATTATTCGGACTATTGTCCTCATCTTTGTCGCCATATTTATCACGGCGTTTCGGCTTTTGTAATGTCGAACGGAACCCTTTATTTCGCTCACTGGGGTAGACTGTTCTAGTTCCACGTGCCATGTTTATTGGATGTCAGTTATCAGATCTCCTGTTAATTCCCCTCTCCAAGTTCTCCACTGCCTTAACCGGGTATTGAACTTACACTCTGGGTCCTATCACTGCATCTAACCAACGCCTTTATCCACTGTGTCATGTGACTTAGGATAACTGACATCCATTAAACATGGCACGTGGAACTAGAACAGTCTACCCCAGTGAGCGAAATAAAGGGTCCTGTTCGACTTTTCAACTACCTGAAGAAGGCCGGAGCGTATAACGGCCGAAATGTTGTGATAAATATGGCGACAAAGATGAGGACAATAGTCCGAATAATGTAAATAGTGTACATAATACCTCATCTCAGAAATATAGACAGATGTTGAAATTGCCATGTCACAAAGTAATCAAGATATTTTACCGCTGTTAAACACTAAAAAATATTGCAGTTCCCAACAGCCACTGAAGGTCTTATTTTCTTCTGTCAAAGTTCGTTTTATTTTTTGGACATAATGGGTTAAAATTAATTGAGAAATGATTTTATTCTGAAAATATAAATAGATATTAGCAAACACAAAGAATTAGGCGTATATATGCATTGTTATTGAAAATCTTACTAATTATCTGCATCAGAGGTCAGTATACATAATGAAAATTAGTAAAGATACTACGAGCAGTTAAAATATGCAGGCATCGTTATTATTAAAGTTGTAAAAGTGTTGTATTATCGCCTCAAATAAGAACGGGAAATTTTATGTTGAAAAGGGAAATTTTGATGGCTTGACTGGGGAAATATGGTTGTGGGAATCTGGCAACGCTGCTCAAAAGCAGGGTTGTGGATCTTCAGCTCCGGCTCCAACATTTTGAAAATTTTGGCCCCCGCTAATCTCACTGTAATAATTGATACACCTTATTGAAATTGGACCTTGCTCATTGCTATTCATAGGCCATAATTGACGGCTCTTAAGCTATTTCTGTTTTTAATGTCTTATTATGGATTATAATATAATCAAATAATTGCGTATTTATAAAATATAAATTTAGTAACACATTTTAGTACAACACAATTATCCTTTGTACTATAAGTTCAGTACTGAAAATTCCAAAGAACAAATAATGTTCCAAAAATATAAAGTTCGTTGTTAAGTGGTGTGAGATTAGTATTTGAAATGCAATATAGATGAAAAGAATCAGTGTTGAAAATATTTATTTACTCAGGTTGAGAAGTAGTAAGTAAGCTGGCAACAATATAATAAGTATAATTTTTACCAATAAGCGTTTTTCGCTGGTCGAAGGGAACGGTATTCGATTTTTTGTTTAATATTACAGCAGTCCTTCATTCGGTTAGCGTTCTTCCTATGTAGTAGAAGTTTTCCTTTGTAAGTTGAGCCTGAAAGGCCAACTGATGAGTTATATTTGCATCCTTCTCTGTCCAAGTCTTTTTTTTTTTTTTGCTGGCTTCTGTCTGTTAGCACTTTGTATCTGTTTATATGCCAGTTTATTTTCTCGTATCAGCTCATGAATTTCTTTCTTTTCTTTTTCTCGAATTTCCCAAAAGCGATGCTTCTCAGTGGTTGAATATTTATTTCTAACATAGGCTCGAGAATTTCTTTCTTTGTTTCTCTAGTTTCCCCAAGGTGAGACCTTTCGTTGGTTGAATATTTACTTCACACCGAGCTGCGAATATCTTTTCTTGAATTGGCAATTTCGTTAACTAAGCTAGGGAAGTTTTATTTTTTAATTTTTGCTCCCTACAATAGGCACACTTCCGGTATGCAAAAAAAAAAAAAAATAAATATAAACACTAATAAAAGATGGTTTGAATTTTGTGATCTTCTTTCTAACTAAAAAAAAAAAAAAAAAAAATTATACAGTATGTACGACTTTTTAAAAAAATATTTTTATCGAGTTTTTCTTACAGACAAAGAAAAAGAAGCAAACCAAAACAGCCAGCTGAAATTGTTAATAAGGGGGAGGTGAAAAGTTAGCCAAGGCGTAACCAACAGACACGTCACTAACTAACGAAGACTGTTGTTACAAGCAGAATAATATTAGTGTGAATAAAAAATAATATATATAATTTCGCTATAAAGATCTTAATGGTTCCAAGTTAACACCAGAGAAGAAACCTTAGCCAACTCAAACCATGCCAGTAATGTGTTTTGATCACCAGTAACACAAGCTCTGAAAGATAGATTTAATTATTGCTGATAAAGAGGAAGATCTATTGTGAACTTTTAGTTTAGGGTGCTGGAGCTAGTACATTTTTTGCTAGCTTAAGCTCTGGCTCCTAATTTGTTAAATTATCTGGCTCTACAGCCCAGCTCAAAAGTTGCAGAAGGCTGCGGGTGATGACACATAAGGCCACAGGCCCTCCCCCCCCCCCCGCACCTCGGGTTTAGAATTTAAGCTCCGATAACGTCGTCTGCTACGATATGTAGTTTCGTATAGATAGGTGTTTTTTTATTTACTAGGTTAAAAATTCAACTTGGTGAATTAGCGTTTTAATTTCGGTCAAGTTTGTAAGAATATTTTTTTCTGGAAAATTATCACTGGATAAACTGGTTTGATGTCGAAATATCCACGATCTTATTATCTATGCAATGTTAAAGGATTCTTGTCATAATCTGTGGATACCGCAGGCCAGTGCCATCTTGATATGCCGCGGATAGAAGTCTCAAACTTCGCAGAAGTTGAGTAACTTTTCTATCTCCTAATACTTTCCACTTGAAATGGACGTTCGTATAATAATTTCTTCATAGTTCAGCTTACATGGCGAAGCGCCCAGTCTGTTTCCAATTATAGATCTAACTTCTGTTGCAATTTCTCTCGGTAGCAAAGCAGACGTACGCAAATTTTAGGGGTGTGAAGTAATTTTAGCGGTTAGCCTCTACTTGTGCAAAATAGAGTAGAGGATCCGTCTTTGTAAAACAAGAAGTGTCCATTACAGCGGTTGAGTTACAGAAACGTTTTGTTGTTGTTGTTTTAATGCTTTTAGATACTATTTGGGAGAAAAAAAAGATTGATTACGTAGAGCAGTGTTTCTCAACTTGTTTTTTTTTTCAGGGTGCACTTTTAGAATAACTAAAACTCTGAGACAAACTTCTAATTTTAATAAGGAATAATTAGTCATGAAATTTGAAAATAGGAAAATAATAAAGAAGTTTGCTGAAATAAGCATTTATTTTTAAGACATTAAAATACATTGTATACTTAAGTATGCTTGCGTGAAACCTGTGCCTTTTTTAAAGATAAAAATACTAAATTACTCTTCTGTTAACTTGGGGCACACGTAGTTATCTTCCAGGATGCATTAGTGCGCCTGGGCGCACTGGTTGAGAAACACTGACGTAGTGTCCGACAATCTCTTGGAAAAATAAAATACGGAGTTTTTAAGTCATCAATTTTATTTTTCTACTTGATCGTAGTTTAGTTACTAATCCTCTGAGGTGTAAAATATTACAATACATTCATTTTCGATCCAACTTTTACACAAACTATTTTTAGCATTTATAAAATAATGTGTTCATGAGATTGCGTACAATGTGATTGTGTAGATATGCTTTTGTTATAAAATCACCGATTGGGTAATTTTTCATCCAATCAGATATTTTTTGTGTTCTCTCGAAATTTCTCCCGCCGTTGTCCTGGGAGCCTACCGATAGTAATATAAACCAGGATTCGTTCCAAAAATAGACAGTAGAAGCAGAACTCAGCAACTCACATGCGTCTACACAGACTATTCATTCTACTCACTCTGCACACACACACACACACAGAACTTAAATATCATTCACCATCAGTTCTATGTAACAAACCAAGTTGCAACAGCTCTATTAGTTATATATAATCCACAACTGAATTACTACATGTTCTTCTGAAAACATCATCCTATCTAATACAGAACTTTGAACATTCTTATTCAGAAAACTTGTTTTATTACATTTAATCTTTCAGCTAACAGATAAAGGGAAACTACTTCTTCTTTCTTATTGTTTCACACATTACAAAAAATGTTTTGTATTTGTTGATTTTAATATATATTTTATCGTTGAAACAAAAATCGGTTTTCCATTGTTTTTCCTTAATTCAAAATTGTATAATTGTTAAATGCTATTCAACACGCAGCCACATCAATCTTTTCAACACAACCAGCATTTACAATATATATACTTTTCAGGAACTTTATTTCAGGAAGATTAGCTGATTTTTTAAAAATTTAAGTAATCTAATATTTTAAAACTAAAAGTAATTTTAAGTAATCTAATATTTTATTGAGTTTTAGGTAATTTGGCTTTATAGTCTTACTTTAGTCAGTTGTGTGCCATGCGTGATACACGCATAGGCGATCATGTATCTTTCGATACATGACTGATGAGGCAGATTTTTTCCCGCAGTAGGTTGCCATTTCTTTCTGCGATAGACCAGTTGCCATCCAAGGCTAAAGAACCCAGTCTGTCCTGCTATTTACGCTTAGCTGGGGGAGGAGAAGAGGATACATAAGACGTTTATAGAGGAATTTCTTTAAAATTACCAATAAATTATAAATTTACTATAGTTACCGCTCTTCTTTTCTGTTAATGTCGTGTATGGACGTCCGTATTTACAAAAGATGTCACATTTGTACACACACACACACACACACACACACACAAATCGAAATTCTTTTTAAAATACTGGGGGTTGCTGAATTGTAGTAATCTTTTCCATTTAGTTTTTAGTAGTATTTTTAAATGTACATTTTACTTAATAACAAAATCACCTGACCGCAACAAATTAATACAGAATTTTAAGAGATTTAGAATTTTTATAAATTATTATAATTAAAATTTAAAAACATGAAAACAATTGTAAAAATTTATTACTCATCGAATTTTTTTCCTTAAGACAATAATGTCCATGATATATCTTATTTATAAAAGCAATTAAAAGTTTTTTTAATTAAATAATGTCTTAGTTTTATTGCATTTTTTATTTTACGATTTGGAGAAAATTTTCTGTGACTTGGTGTCCTGTTTTACAAAAAAAAAAAAAGAAAAAAAACAAACCTGATGATGTAAATTCTCCAAGGACTTGTGCTTATAACTAATTATAAACTTTAGGTGCTACAAAAATGAATTTCTCGAAAATTCATAAAATTAAATAAGTGTGAAATAACAGATGTAAAAAAAAAACCAAAAAAAAAACTACCATGATTTTCTAAAAAAGAAACATTCCAAAAATAATTTCATTCATTTTTAAATAAGTCCTGAAACTTTCATTAAAAACTGATAATTATCTGATTTTTGCAAGAATTTCCAAATCAAAGTGTTTTTCGTCGCCAAAAGACTAAAATTTCCGATATTAATTTACGGTTACCCGCTGACACAAGAAAAAAAAAATTGAAGGTTCTAAAAAGGATTAAAAAATATAATTTAATAAATAAAAATAAACCTTTGGTCTTTTCTCTTAATAATAACTTGAAGATTTTGACGATAATACTTTGTTTTTATTAAGTTTTGGGCATCTTTTCATCATGTATACTAATTTTTTAGCGACTCTTTAGGAGGTACCCACTCTCTCTCTCTCTCTCTCTATATATATATATATATACACACACACACAGTGCTTTTAGGTTAAGAAAGAAAATATATCCATTGATAAAATATTTTTGAAAGATTAATTTTCATTTATTTTAAATAAAATGAAAGAAGATTTATTTTAAATTATGTATCCTTCGGATGTTCTACAGAAGGATACTGAGAATGGTAGTAAAACATAACACTTATACTCAGAATCAGAAAGACAGCTGAAATTTCTGGAATACATAATGAGGAAGCAAACTCTTGACGATCAGAGATTGACAGCTGACCTCTCTTCCGATCTACCATTAACTTCCCAGTGGGGAAAAATAGCTGGTTACATTCAATGTTTCGAAATTCCAGACTAGTTACTTTCCATCAGACCCTGAACTACCGCCAGTTATGATGAACGGTGGTCCCCTCGAGAAAGCACCGTGACTTGAGAGAATATTGGGTCTTAAACTTACACCCGATCTCAAGTGGAACTCCTATATACGATTCACCGCTAAAAATGCAGACAAAATGATCGGCTTCTTATACCGCTCTAGTAAGTACATGACTCCTCATGCTATCTTCTACCTTTATAAGAGCCAGATCAGGCTTAAAATGGAGTACTGTTGCCATATTTGGGCGGGAACTTCCTAGTCTTCGCTTTTCAGTTTTGATAGAATTCAAAAGCGTCTCCGAGTCCTTGTGGGAGAAGAATTATTTTCTACCCTTCAACCTCTCTCTCACAGGAGGGATGCGGCGAATTTCTCACTGCTCTATCGCTACTTACATGGAAAGTGCTCGGACGAACTACATTCCTTGGTTCCGCCATGCTATTTACATAGTAGCAAACCACCCATGTTCCCTCCGTATTCCATCAGCGAGAAGTAAGTTCCACTCAGACAGCTTCTTCTACGATCACTATAATCTTAACCTCTTCAGGTCCTAAAGTTAACCGTTATCTTCCCCTCCTATCCATTTAAACTACCCCTTAACGTAACCCTCTATCTAGAGTCCCCCCAAGCCTTGTATAGGGTGAAATTTACTGTGAAAAAAGTAGAAGGGCTTGGAAAACATAACTCTCACAGTATATACCGAAGGCGACAGAGGAAGGCGGGGAGCCACTCGCCTGACAAACTTGTGTGAACGGATGATAACGGGAGAGGGGCTAAGTGAAGGGAGAAACGTTGTTATGGGCCACAAGGGAGAGGAGATTTTGGAGAGTCATGATCGTACACGAAGAGAATCATTCGAAGACACTTCTGTAATTTAATAACAATTGTTTTAATATTTGAGAAATATAAAGTCTGGCAAAAATTAAATATTGGTTTGTTTTAATAAGAACTGATTTTTTTAAAACATACTGACATTTTGTACTTATCTGTAGAAAGAACGTAAAGAAATAATTAATTCGTTACCACTTTTGTTAACAGGTGCGCTCATTTGCCTATCCCTGCGTAATTGTGTGATGGTTTTTTTTAGACATTAAATCCGTGAAAAAATATTAAGTAAAAATAAATAAACAAATAAATAGGGTGTCGAGGGTAGCAAGTTGAATAAAATTAAATGATTTCAATAATTTTAGAAGTTTTATATTATTTGTCTTTATGCTTTTTTGATAGTATACAAAGCACCTTTTCAAGTGCCGCGTCCCTTCAGGAAAAGGCGATCACTGCTCTTCGCAAAATTCTATTTCGTGTCTCTTAGCAGTTTTTCTCTTTGGTAAGGTCCGCTCCGCCATGCCATCCATTCACATAAGCTCATCAGCTAAGTGACTCGCTGCCTTCACCTCTCTGGCCTTCAATATGCCATGTGAGTGTTAAGTTTTCTAAGCCCTCTTTTCTCATGTCAAAGTAGAATTATTCGATCGTAGAAATTATAAAAGTAAAAGATTATAGTTGTTACAAGTGAAAATGTAAAAAAACGTTTTCCCATTAAATATTGAATTTCCATAAATCTTTAAAAAAAAAATTTTTTTTCATTCATTAAAATTAATTCATAAAGTATTTAAAATTTTATTGGTAATTTTTAAAACTTTTGATTTGTCTGTCGCCGCTTATCATAAAATAATTGTCTCTATAAGAAGAAAAGTTATTTTTTGTTTTCCCATAATACCAGGTTCGAAGATACGATGAAGTAATGGAGAGCGGCTCGGAGAGCAGAGTTCGAATTTCAGTCGAGTTCATTACATTCACTTACGTGCTAATATCCTTGGGAAAGGTAAGATTCCATCTCTTCCTCTCAGCTATGGATAAATAAGCAGTGCAAATTGGTCCCTAGACTTGGTTGGTAATCAGTCTAAGAAAAGGAAAACTCTAAATTCAAACCAGCCTGGAGAGAGTTAGACTCCATCAGGCTGTCTTGCCCAGAAAACACCACTGCTGCATTGGCTGCAGTAGATATGGTGCCCCTACCGCTCAGAGGGGTTACGGGATTCGTGATCATGAATAGCTGGTAAATTTAGGCGGGTAGACAGGGGAGAGTAAAATAGTTGACAGGCAAACAATCCCATCTAGCTGTTATATTTTGTACTCTGTTTTAACTTAAGTACAAAGTAATCTTTTGAAACCAAGTTAATTAATAGAATCTAAATAGATTAACAATTTTTCTTTAAAAGATATTTACATGAGATATTTTATTTTTCAAAAGTTTCATTTTTCTGTTGACAAATATCAATTATGTGTTGACAGAAGAATGTAAAACTATTAAAAAACATTTAGGAAATTAAGAGCAATAACAGAAAATAACTTCAAAGAAGCTATTTAAAATCAAAACAATACTTCTTTTCTTAGTACTCTACAGTTCCCACACCTAGATTTTTAAATCCAGCGTGCTTTTAAAAACCTTGGATTTTTAGGAGTAGGTTAAAGTAAAATATGTCCAAACGGTATTGAATTAAAAAAAATCATGGCAGAAGTTAACAACTGATAGGAAGAGATATTTTCTTTGGGCATCTCCCATTTAGGATTCAATTTAAAGGTTCCAAGACTACATTGTGTACGAAGGGACATTTTATTTTGTTTGTAACAATATCTTTGCGTCACTCAGTCAAACTGAGATAATTCTATCGAGCACACATAATCGTCTTAATAGTGCTTAAAATGAACCCTTTTTTTAGCATTTCCTTTGTGACGTATACACCTACTCTTTGCCACTGCTAAGTAGTGGCAAAGTAACTAGGAACTGAAGGCATAAAATATTCTTCCTACCTACATTAAACAAATAAATTAAAAAATGCGAAGGGAAAAAAAAGTATTTTAAGTAGCACATTCATATGCGTGATTTTATTTGTTTCAATGAAATAAATAATAGAAACTAAACTTTTTTTTCTTAACAACACGTAATTAAAAATATGTGATAAATGTTAGGATTGATTAAAAATATCGAATTATATTTCGAGTAAAAATCTGAAGATAAATTAATTAGGAAATTTGTGAAATAAATGGAATACTTAAAAAAATAACTGAGAAAAGAAAATAGTTCACTAAACTTGTACTACTTGAACTTGACTCAGTGATTTATCCGCATGGCTGTTACAGAAATAGCAGCTTTTGTTATGCTTGCTATAAATGAAATACCGCCTTCATTCATTTTTTAGCTTTTAAGAAATTCCAAATGAAAATTTTTTGTCAGTTCAGAACTTAACTCATTTATTGAATGAATACTAAATAACCTACTTTTTTCTATCATTTTTAAATGCAGTTTAAGATCATTTTAAAAGAACATTATGTATAAGGATGTCGATATTACTAGGAAAACACTTTTAAATTTTCCCCAACTCATTAATGAATACGTGTAAAAAAATAAAGCAAAAAAAAAAAAACCACCTACAAATTGCGCATCAAACTAAACTAAAGGATCGGTAATTTTTAATTTTGAAGTGAAAATGTGAAAGAAAATCGTTTGAATAATATGGAAATCTTGAAGCATACTTTTTGATTTATGAAAAAAAATCTTATTTAATTTATGGATGTCTAATGTTAAGAGAGTGCGTAATTAGAACGATCAACCAGGTAAACATTTACTTTACATAAGAAAAAGGAGAGTACAAAGGTTGGGGGGGGGGGACAAAAAGTATCACGCTTCCATTCGGAAGTAACAAAACGTCAAATTTGTGAGTTTAATTCGAAATTCAAAGGTGTAATCAAAGTTTTATTACAATTAGCCAAATCTAATCAACACAGGTCACTAACTCTTCAATCGTATTAACGTCAATTAGCAAGGTTACTAAAAATATTCGTTGTAGAATTAAAAATGCTCATTTAAAGGATTGTCGAAAGGTTATCAATGTAAAAATGATATAATTGTTAGCAAAATTATAATACTTTATTTATTAAATTTATATTGTTAACTATCAATATCTACGTACATTTCCCGCCAAAAGAAAGGTACAAAATTAAAAGCGAGAGTCACTGAGGGTGAAGGAAGGTTACTAAAGGGTTAAAGGCACTGAACACTAAGCTTGATTCTTCGTTAATTGGGGTGCTTTACCAAGAGGTAGTGATTGGCAAGCCTATTTAATTCACTTATTGAGTAAATGAGTTCACTCACTAGTCACTACTAATATTCTAAGTAAATAACGCTTCCTTAAAAGTAAAACTGAGAACTAAAACAAAGATTATTAGACACTGTCTCATGAATGAAGAGATTAAATACGTCAAAGTAAAAAGATTACGATATTTTTCTTTCAACAATAGCAATTTTGAACCTAAATATCTCGCATGCAAGTAAATACCTCTTCAAGCAAGAGTATAATGAACTCTTACAGTCGCGCACATATTAACTATTTAAAGAGAAAATAACTTTTTTATTATTAATTTCATTGTGTCCTGTTTCGTAAGACAAGTTTGTTTTTAGCTTGGGTGGATATTACCTTGATTTCACATATAGCAGATTTTTTTTCTTGCTTATTTACACCTTGGCTGATGGTAAAGAACAGATTGATTAAAAACTGTACCAAAATTAGAAGAAAAGCGTAAATATCAAATCGTTACTTAAAAAAAAATAAATAAAAGAACCAAAATTATGATACCGGCTCCAAATTACATCCCATCGTGCATTGTAACCGGAAGAAGACAATGGCAGTTGACGAAATTGTAACGGATTGTGAAACTGAATCACTTCACCCATTTAAATCTTTTTCTAAGCGAGTAAGTGAAATGAGTGTTGAAAATATGTTCCTGGTTATTTAATTGATCTTTTTATTGTGTTTGTTATCTTCCATTAAATGGGTGACAACAAAAAGAAAGAAAAAAATAAGAAAAAAATGAGATTTTAATAAAATAAATGTTGAAGTGGACAAAATGTTTTTAAAGTATAAGGAACGAGGTTCCTTTGATGTGACATGTCCTTTGAGGATGCCGGCTGATCATGACTCCGCAACTGTAAGTGTACTGTCTATCTTAGAGATGATCTCCAAGCTTAAATCTTTAAATGGGCCAATCCAAAGAGAAGTAGTGTACATCAAAGTAAAAAGATAAAAGAATTATCAATAACATTTAAGTGAACATTGCATACTTAGCAATGTCTTTAAATAAGAGTACTAGTAAAAGAAAAAACATAGAAAAGATAGTTACGTATTTTTAAAATTCTTTTTGATAGAAATGCACAGATCATTTAAAATGCATTTCAAGAAATAAAGTTTCTTGAAGAAAACGTAAAAGTTGCTCTTATGAAGACATACAAAGTTATTGATACAAACACCTGTTTTTGTTTGATTACTATTTGTGGACGAAATTTGTAGCTACAATACGTGCAGCGAATTTGAAAGGAAATCTTTACATAAAAAGCCTTTCATATTGAGCGAAAAGTGGCTTCACAGGAGAGTCCCAAAATCAGAACTTATCTCCTTGATCAGAAGTGAGAGGTAGTTCTCTCTTTCTTTCTCAATGCTAATATAATTGAAGCAACATATTTTAACAGTAGGAGAAAAAAAATTTACTTTCAAATTTAAATTGGGTTGTGTAAAATTTATAAGACCACACATATTCGAAATTTAATAAAAATGTTTCAACAGCTTTCTTTATCCACGTGAAAGTTATTTGTGTAGTGAATTGTTAAAATGTTATTTATTAGTAAAAAAAAAAAAGCAAAAAGATACAATTTTGGCTTAAATTTTCGTTGTGGGCTATAAATCCTAGGCAGTTTTTAACTGAGAATTCAGTGCATTTAAAGATTTGTTGCATACTTAATGGAAATATACATCTTGCCGGCTTTGAAACGTGTTACTGGCTTGGATGGATACACACAGGGGAGATTATTTTCTAATGATACATTGTTTTTATAAAACTAATTACATGCACATTTACTTTTTACTAGCTTGAGAAGGGTTTTACAATCAGAAGCTTCATTATCCCCCTCTTCCAGAGGTAGTTCGCACAAGTTGTGTTTTTTTTTTTTTGCAATTTTTTTTTTCAATATAATTAAATATCCAATATTTAAACGATATAAATAGAATATATAACATTTTCTAATTAACATTATTTCTCAATGTGTTTCCTCTTCCGTCAGATATCAATTCTATTTTTAGCTTTGTTGGTTATTATTTATTTACAATACATTTACCAGTACCTTGATTTACCGAACCTACCGGAGATTTTTGACTCGTATGTACCTTGATCAATAGTACCATACACTGACTAAAACGTATTAAAATAAAAAAAATGAAAATATATCTTTTTTTTTTTTAATTAAAAAAATAAATAAATAAAATAATTTTTTGAGACCGGCTCCAAATTACATCCCATCGTGCATTGTAACCGGAAGAAGACACAATGGCAGTTGACGAAGTTGTTGCGGATTGTGAGAGTGAACCACTTCACCCATTTAAATCCTTTTCTAAGCGAGTAAGTGAAATGAGTGTTGAAAATGTGTTCCTGGTTATTTAATTGATCTCTTTATTGTGTTTGAACTGCAGGCATTTTGTCCCTTTTTACCTTCCCTTCGATCTTCCCTTCCATGGCTGAAGAAGAGAAGGGCGATAAGTAATATGACAAGAAAAAGACAAAGAAATAAACGAGAAATATTAAGATTAAAAAAAAAATGATGAAGTCGACGTAAAAGATTCATTAAAAATGTTACCCTCCTTTCAATATTTTAATATCTAATAAACTAAAATTCACATACCGGACCAGAACCTAAATTACAAATTTTAATAAATAAAAATGAAAAAAAAATGATGTATCTACTTATGAAAATTATAGCACGGTGAGTTTCTAAAGTACTGTGAGTATTTAAAAAAGAAAAAAATGTTTTCCTATGAAAATAATGAAATCTTACAAGCGATTTTCAAATTTTTCTTTTTCATTAAAATTTTAACTAAGAAAATTTAACTAAAGCTCAGTATGAGACCAGGTAAAAAAAGGTAAGAGAAGCTAAAAAGCACGAGTTGTTAAAAAAGCATTTAGAGAGAAAAAAGAAACTATAAAAGTATAAAACGAATTTTTAAAAATACAGCTGTCATTTGAGAATGAAATGAAATGCTTGGATTAAAAGAATTCTAAAACTGGAAAATATTCCAAAAATAACATTTTGAATTCAGAATTTTCCGTACCGCTGAAAATTACTTAATGCCCCCCACCCACTTAAGGCGTATGTGGGGGGTGGGACAAAGATACCTATTTTCAGTTTTGTATGCATTGAAGTTAAAAGTAAAATTAGGTGCATTTAGAGTGGAGTTAAAAAATTAATATTCTATATTAGGTTTTATGTTGATCCTTGTCGGCTTCGGATTAAGTCCAACCAAGAAGAAAGTAACGTGCTGGCTAATATATATTTTTGAATCTGCCACCTTTTGTCTTTATGTCAGAAATATTCAAGATGGCGGCTTCAATGCACTGTAATTAATTTGGCACATTTTAAACAAATATTGAATGCAAATTACTTTTAGTAAAAATTATAAGGAAGTAAAATAAGAAAAAAAAGGGTTTATGATTTTAGCAATTTGTTATGGTGACTACATTACACTAATTATAGAAAAAATAATTTTGGATACAAAATTTAAATTCACCCTTAAAAATTTAATTTGCATGTGCTCAGTTTATATATTTTACTTGTCAGTTCATCTCTTATATAAAAAAAACACATTTTTAACCCAATTATATGAAATGAAATCATAGAATTAGCTTCCTATAAGTAGCGAATTAAAATAATTTGAAAATCGGTCTTTCTGTAGTTTGGTATCGAATTGAACAAAAATTGCTTATTCTGGTAGTCACCTGGCTTAGTGGATTTGTCCTTAATTGATCACACAAATAAAGTCTACAAATTAGTAAACTTGTAAAAGTTTTTTTTTTTTCTGATTTTAATTTACTATGACACCCGTCTCATCCCCGATTTTATGTTGTCTAAAAACAAAGAAAAAGCCCTACGGTGACGGGTGTAATAGTAAAATAAAATGTACTTTTTTTGTCGAAATGAAAGATTATTGTTTATAATGTGTAAAATGTATTGATTATTATTTGGTACGTATTTTACTCGGATATGATTTATGAAATTTCCTTTTGCTAAATGATACTGATGCATAAAATAAAAGAATGAATGAAAAATGGGTCATCTGGTAAAGAAACGGTTCATTATCTTTTTAATAGCGCTGTAAAAACTTTTTTATTGAGAATGCTAATTTAAAAAAAAAAAAGTTAATTTCTTTCTTTATCCTTAGCAAAACCTGTTGCGTTGAAATACGATATTGTGAGAGAAACTTCCTCCCTAAGGACCAATTTACAATTTTTAAAATAATTTAAATTTAAAATGTTTCACAATTTATTAATTATTAATGTACCTTTCTGTTGCATTAAAAATGAAGTTATAAACTAAATAGAAAAATTGGCCTTTTTAGAAAGTTACTAAATGTCTGAAGCAAATTAAAAAAAAAACTTGATGCGCTAATATTGCCCACGATAAAAAAAAAAATAACTAAATACCTTTCTTGTTAGTACACAATTGTGAAGTGGAGAAGGAGATTGAAGTGACTATATTCTGAAAATATTTTTTTGTCTATTTTTTTAGTTTAATAAAAAAAACTAAAGAATTCAAGTTAAAAAAAATCAATGCTATATAATTTTTTTTACAGCTTTGGAAACAAACTTCAGAAAATTTAAACTAACTAAATAATTTTTTAGTCACCTTTTTTTTTTTTTGTAAGCAACCCATCTCAATTTAATGATTTGTCTTGACACCCCTCATTATTTTATTATTCGAAACAATCCTGTTTTCTAGGCTTTAACCATATTTTTCATTTGAACTTTTTTGCTGTTTTCCCCCCCATTCTTTCTATATTTGCCTGTTCAACCACTTCGTACATCGCACCTTGCTTTTCGTCTGGTTCTTCCGCTATTTTTACCCCTGCCCCAGAACCATTTATCGCATAAGAGAAGCTGCTTGCTTGCTTCCTTCCTTCTCAAGAGAAATAAATGAAAATTGCCAACTAGCCAGCCAACTAGGCTATTCTTAAGTTGAACATTAATTGTTAATCTTGTCTTTTAATTCATAGAATTTATTTTTAAATTATCATTTATTCTGATCAAATTCTCAAAATTAATAAAATAATTTGCCGTACTATCAGTTTTTTATTCGGTTTTCTAAAGATTCTTTTTTTTTTTTTTTTTTTGAAAATAAATGATTAATCCCGGTCTGGCTCAAAGCCAGTAGGAATAAATTGCGAAAATAATTTTTTTACCAACCAGTACAACTTCAGGAAAGGTTTAATGAGTGTGGAAATTCTGAACTTCTAGCAGCTACAACCAAATTGTCTTTGTTTGCACGCCTTAACACTGTTCAAACCGCCTAAAAAGTGCATGCTTCACTATCTGTCCTTCAACTAACAATAAATGATCGTGGTTATTTTCATTGATAAGTAAATTTACTTTCCTAGTTTCCTTTACGAAGCTGAGAAAACATTTTTTTCTCTTCTAACGTAGTCCAGTATTTTCATCTGGATCAACAAAATATAGAGACGAGTAAAACAATTTTTAATCTCAAAAAAAAGAAAATCCCTTTACCCAATAATGTTCACAATAGTCCGTTCATCCGTTGTCCTGTAGTAGTTAACTATAGTATTGACAGTGACACAAAAAGTGGTGGTCGGCGTGTTGCCCGAATAGAGAGCATGTCTAGTAATTTCAGTTGAGGAGTGTAGTAGGCGACGACGGTGGTGCTTTACGGACTCTCATCTTGGCCCTATAACACGATAGAGTATTTATCCTTGTTTCTCTATGTTCGTTTTATTGTTCACTCATACTGATTGTCAGTACTGAAAAATAAGACCTTTAGTATCAATTTTCTGGCGATCATTTCCCATATACAATATACTCTATTCTGAAACACAACTTAGTGACACTTACGGAAGGGTTGGCACTTGGCAACTATGACGATGCAGCGACACGGAAAACAAAGTAAAAAGAAATCTCAAGAAAAATCGCCTACTCTTGTGAGTTTTTTTTTTTTTTAAGTGACATTTATTATTGTTATCACTTTTTCATTTGTTATTTTATAATCCATAAAATATCTTTTCCAATGAAACTTTAGAAAACTTTAAAAAATTAGTTTTCCTCGTGTCAATTAATTGATTATAGTCCGTTGATTTCTTTCTTTTTTTTTTTAGCTGCTCTAAGACTAAGAGAAATAATTTTTTTTTTTTTTTTAACAGAATTTTTCTTTTTCAAAGATCTTCTCCCAACTTCATGTTTCATAATTTTCCCTTATTCTCGAGATATTTAAATATTTTTATCCTAATGTAATAAAAAAAATGAGTTTGTA
The DNA here is from genome assembly GCA_964036315.1 of Acanthosepion esculentum. Classification (NCBI taxonomy): domain Eukaryota; kingdom Metazoa; phylum Mollusca; class Cephalopoda; order Sepiida; family Sepiidae; genus Acanthosepion; species Acanthosepion esculentum. The sequence continues at coordinate 126,320,706 of OZ038475.1, forward strand.
CCCTAAATTAACATTTTTCTTTTCTTTATGAAGAGTTAAACTTAAAGTATGACTTCGTTTTTTTTTTCTTTCTAGCTAAAAAAAGGCTTTTAAATGAGAAAAAGTGGAAGCAATTTTGAAATTACAGAGAATTTCCTTGTTAGCTCTTTTTTTGCATTTTGGGCTGTTTTTCGGCAGTTGAGGATTAAAGTAATTAAATATATTCTCCTACCGCCGGTCATCTTTGTTCATCGCGTTTTTATTTTTTTCGCGATTCTTATTTAAAACTTTTTTTTTTTTTTTTTTTTTTTTACACATTTTCGGAGCAAAAATAACATTGCAACTTCTTGGCTTTAAACCGCCTTGTACTTATTTTTACTGCAAGATACTCAAAACATCTTTTGTTTCCTTGAGTGGTTTCGTAGTGCTATTCATTACAAATTTATTCTAAATAGCGAAGCTAATTGTGTTTTTGTAATTTTGAGTGAATTGAATTGAAAATTTTAATCCGATAGTTTGATTTATCGTGTGAACTTCTCAATGTTTGTTGTTTTAAATGCTAAATCTCAATTGATTTAATAACTTTTCTGTTTGTGTGATTTGGGAGGGGGAGAAGCACGTGTTAGCAATTTTGATCACAAATTCTATAAATTTTCGTCTAAAACTTTTATCTTGAACTTTTTTTTATTGCCACTATTGATTGAAAAAGTAATATTTTATTGTAGCTGAAACTACTTGTATACTAGTTTTCATTATGTTTTGGGATCTTTTTCTCTCTATTACTATCCATAAATGAATTGTATCAAGAATGAAAGGAAAGTGAATAAACTGGTTTTATTGCTCTATTGACCACCCATAGTTTCATACATAAATCCTTTTGTCGACACTTGCTGAAAAGAGTCGGAAGTATTTTACGAGCAAAAAATAATTAATGTAAATTAAGTAATTTATATATAATATATATATATACATACATATATAATATATAATTACATTTAAAATTTACATTAATTTCTCAGGATGTTTACCGACAATCTTATGGCGTAGTCTCCCCTCCTCTCTCTTTTGTGTTTGTGAGAGAGGAGAGAGACTGGTGTATTTTTATTACAAAGATCATGGCGCCTCTTTCTCTTAATTGATGTTAGTGCACGATCTTTCTAACTAAAAACTTGTTTCTACTGGGGTAAAAAATAGAGCTTCACTTACACACTTATTTGTTCTATTATAAAATAATATTAATAGGTTTTCCTGAAGCTACCTGAGTATTTTCCTCCGTTGTGTGGTAGTGTGATATTTTCAAATATTGGTAGAAAGAAAATCATTCTTCCGTTCCTTGCTTGCACAGTCGAAAAATGTCGCCGATTTCGGTAAGGCTTTCTTTTTAACATACTTAACATATTTTTTTTGTATTCCTAAATATAATCATATAAAATTATTCTGTGATTCCTCTGAAAAAACTTTTGTTATAGAGATCTTGTAATCTGCACGCTTACTTGAGAACTGTTCATCTGTTCAATCTTTTTTTTTTTCTTTATTGAAATATTTTTAGAAAATGATCAGGATTTCTTGAGCGAACGAAAACTTATTGACTTTAAGACCACCTGCAATGAATAACAAAATATTGTCGAAAATATATATGTATTGTAAACAATTTGATAAAATAAGCTTGAGAGCGCCACCTTGTATGTATCGATAGTAAACACAAAGAGAGGTATCATTTTAGTAGATGATTACAAATGCAAACGGAGCCCCCTTTTTGTGGCCTTGTTATAAATCGAGCTTTGTCTCTTTCACTCGCTACTCGTGTCATTTTGTCATCAGCTATTTGTCTTTTCTTTAGATAAAGCGAGGGAAAATTTCTTTTCTTTCTATTTTTTTCTCTCTCGGCGAATAGACTTCTTTTTATACATGCTCATACATTAAAGTAAAACTATAACATTTAAATCCAGTTTATTTTAAATGTTTGCAAATAAAATAGGTGTCTTTTTTTAAGATTGTCATTTAACAATTTTTATATTTACAAAGAAATTTAATTAAATGCCTTATTTTTTAATTCTAATTTCAAGCCCCCATAATGAACTGAATTTGCGAAAAATAAGTTTTTTTAACCAAATCTCTGGAATTTTTTGATTTTTAAATTTTCAAATTTAACTTTTCACAACAGAGGAGAAAATTGCTATTAACTTTGCTTCTTTTTAATCTCTTAAATTAGCAAAGACGAAGTGGTTTGTACCTACGTCCTAACTGACCTCAATTTATGCACATGGAATACAAACATCACTGCCTGAATTTTTATTTAAAACAAAGTATTGAATCTGTAAATCTTAGTTGTGCTATCTATTGTGAAGCCGTTTAAAAAAAGGAAAAACATTTAAAAGCTTATTACAGTTTTTAGTTTTTTTACTTTCTTTTTCTTTTTGTAAAAATAACTTGTCAATTTAAATTCTGTTTCTAATCACTGAACGAAAAAATGTAGGTCGAAGATGCTGATTAATGTGCAAGTTTTTACTTTCCAGTTTTATTTATTTATTTTTATCCCATTCAACTAAAGTTCTTACGTTTTCAAATTTTTGATTGCTCAAGTTAATCTTTGCTTTGGCAGTGTTTAAATTTTTCACATAGATCCAATTTTTTTAATTCTTAGTAATAGCATTTTTTATTTTATTTTTTACAACAGAATCTTGTAGTTTATGGAAATTTTTCTCATTATTTCTAGACACTGCAGTTTTAATATTAGAAAAATAATTTTATTATAATTTGAAAAGAATTAACAGAGATCAAAGACAAAAGTGAAATTGAAAATCTAAGATTCTCTTATTTATTCAACCCATTAACTTTACCAAGATAAATGAAACATTTAGTAGGAAGTATGTAAAAAGGTCACGGCCTTTTCAGTGTTTTCTTGGATGTTTTATTTTTATATATTGAAGAAATAACATCAACATAAACAGCTTTGTCGATGTTTTTGCATGAAGTAATTTGCAAGACTAATTTTCAAGTTTCAAACATAAAAATAAGTCCAACTTTAATGCAATAATGATTAATCTCCAGTTTTGAAATTCAGCTCGCAGTTAATGATTTAATCAGTATAATTTGAAGTGTTTATGTACCTCCACTAATTTTAAATACCTGGGTTTAAAAATGAATTTTTATAAATGAAAATGTTTTCTTGAACTTTTCATTTTAGCTTTAATTGAAGGCTAAAGGATTAAATTTTCTATTTCCATTAAGCAAAATACTCAGATATATTCTAAACAGAAATTATATTGATTGGAATCGATTTTTTTAAATGTTTTTTAAAATAGCTGATTAATTCTTTGTATTAAAAAAAAATCTTCAAAAAACAAAATATATTTGAGGAATATTAGCTGGTTTAAAGTATAATTAATCTGATTTGAAAAATATTTACTTTAAATTTAAAATAACAGAAATAAGCAAGTGATTACGTACTTGTCATCATGTGTCAATCATGTAACAAGTGCTGGTAAAGGTGTTGACAGATTTCTTGTTGTTCTACGGAGACTTTATCTGTTAAAAACAATTTAAGAAAATGACTGAGCCCCTTTTTTTAATATAATTTTTAATTACTCAGTAATCTAAGAAATGTAAAATACTCTCTTATCTAATTTTAGCAATGTTGACTTTAAATTTACTATAATCATCACTCTTATTTTCTGATAACATCCTGGTGTTGACCATACTTTCAATAATGAGCACATTACATAATATACATGAAAATTTAAGATTATTTTAAAAATCTTTATACAAAATGATTTGCATTAAGCTTTTCAATATTTGATTAGTAAATATAGTTATCACCTAACTGGATGAAAGTAAACATTTTTTATGAAAGTAAAAATAATTTGGGAGGAAATTTCAAAATGACACGCAAATTAAAAAGTAACTTCAAAGAGAAATTGAATGAGAAAAATTCAAGCTAAAGCAAAAATTCTTTTTTTTTTTTTTTTTTTTTTTTTTTAGAATTATATTAGGTTTTGTCTCTTGGTCCGTTTTTAACTGAAACTAACAAAAGATAATTACTTAATTGAAATCTGACCCACACTAAAATAATTACATGAAATAAAAATATAGGAATTAAAAAAAAGTAAAAATTACTTTAAATTCCAAATTTTAAAATTTTGAAGGTATGATTTGCAAGAGCCTGTTGAGATGTAAACACAGAAATAAAAATGAAAGAATTGCTGAAGACCAAATTTTTCAAGGGGGACACATAATGGACTCCATACTGAAGAAAATGGGAATGTTTCTACACTTAAAAAAAATCAAATATTATTTTGAAAATCATGATGCAAAATGACTTAAGATTTTCAATTTTTGATTCATAAATGTAGTTTTCACTTAACAATATCACCTAACTGGATTTAAATTATTATTATTAAAATTTAAAGAAAAAATAAATTCTTGTAAAACTTCATTTTTCTTAAGACAATAGTGTCCTTAATAAATCTTATTTATAAAGGCAATTATCTTATTTATAAAAGCAATTAAAAGCTTTTCTAATTAATGTCAGTTTTATTGCATTTTTTATTTTATGATTTGCAGTAGATTTTTGGGAAATGTGTAATAGTTTGGAAAAAAAATGAAATACATTCTTTTTAACTAATAAAAATGACATTGTGATTGCTATTTAATTTCTCAAAGTTAAGTAAGTGGTGGGTAATGTGTTAAATAAAAATTAAAAAATCCTTTCACCCATTTGTGGATAAGTGCTGAAATTTTTATTAAGATCCGACAATTTGTGTTGTTGTTTTTTTTTTTTTGTTTGTTTTGTTTTTTGTTTTTTGCAAGAATTTCTAAATCGATGTATTTTTCACCTGGGGTGTGCTAAAACACTAGTCATGAACATAACGTCGACTGCTGATGCAAAAGAAAAAATGTGTTAAAGATGATTAAAAAATTTGATAAAATAATAAAAGAATACTTTGGTCTTTTTTTTCTTCATAATGCCAAACATTTTGATAAGGCTTTTTATTATGTTTGGGGTTTTTTTTTCATTATGCTTTGCTGTTTTTTCAGCAACCAAGTGGAGGTGCCTATTTTGCATTTCAAAAAATAATTTAAATTCACTGTAAGGTATTTTAAAATTTCTAAAAAGTTTGAATTTAGCACCATTTTTAGCAAACTTATAAAAGTGTTTCTTTATTAAAGTCTTCTAAAAATAAAAATATATTTTTTGAAACTTTATTTGGGGAATATTAGCTGATTAAAAGTATCTTATTTAAAACAAATATTTACTTTAAGTTGAAAATATTGCAGGGTGAATTTTTAACCCAAGTAACTGTTTTGGTGTGTTGACAGCCTGATCACAAGTCTAATATTCTGACATTTTATGTGTAAAACATAATTTAAGAAAATGACTAGTGCTTTTATATATATATATATATATATATATATATATATACACACACACACACACACACACACACAAGCCTGTTTTGCTGTATCACAGCTCATCACTGGCTAGACATCTGATTGCTTCAAGCCAGGATTGAAACTCTGCTGATTTTGGCATCAGTCAGAGACTCTACCCCTATGCTGTCAGGGCATGGCAGAGAAAGGGAATTTTTAATGTCTGTGTGTGTATTGCACCCAGTAATCTTAAAAATTTATAGATTCTCCGTAATGTTTTACTGACTTTTAGAAATGTTGATTTTAAATTTACTATTGTTATTGCTCTTATTTTCTGATAATACCATGTATGGTGACCTGTACATAGAAAATCAGCACCTGCAAAAAAAAAAAACATTCAAAATCCTTTTAAAAATGTTGGTGTTTGATGATTTGTATTAAGCGTTTATATTTATGATTAGTAAATATAGTTTTCACTTAATATCATCGAAAAGGCTGAAATTAATACAGAATTTTAAGGTTTAAAACTTTTTTTCTAATTAAAATAATTCTTGTAAAACTTCATTATTCATCAAAAAATATTTTTTCTTAAGACATTAGTGTCCGTAATATATCTTATTTCTAAAAGCAATTAAAAGCTTTTCTAATTAAATAATGTCAGTTTTATTGCATTTTTTTTTTTTACAATTCAGAGCAGATTTTCAGTAAATGGTGTTTCTGTTTGACAAAAACATTGATTGAAATTCTTCAAGTTCTGCTTTTTAACTAATATAAATTTGAACAGGCTGAATTAATTTCTCAAAATTTCATAAAAATTAAGAGTTGGTAACATGTCAAAAGCAAAAAGAAAATTTTATTTTTATTTTTTTATACCAAGATTTTCCAAAAAATAATTCATTTGACCATAACTGAAAATTTCATTAAAATCAGCAAATTATTTGATTTTTGCAAGAATTTCCAAAACAATGCATTTTTTTATGCCAAAAAAGATGGTAAAAATCCCAATACTAATCTTTGGGCCACCTCCTAACAAAATAAAAACAAGATTTTTAGCCAAAATTTCAAATGTGCTAAAAAAGATTAAAAAAAATTTAATAAAACAATAAAAATATACTTTCTTTCTTAAACATTTTGATAATAAAACTTACTTTTTGTCAAGTTTTGGGCCTTTTTTCATCACAATATGCTCTTTTTTAGAAAATGTTTGGAAGTACATAATGTTTTAGTTATAAGGACAAGTCCTTGCAGAATCCAAATCAAAATTTTTTTTTTTTTTTTTTTTTTTGTCAACCAGGACCCCTAGTTACCAAAAGTCAGCTCTGAATGGTAATATTAAAAAATGCAATAAAATTATGATATTATTTAATTAGAAAAGCTTTTAATTACTTTTATGAATAAAATATATTATTGACACTATTGCCTTAAGAAAATTAAAAAAAAAAATGTTTCAAATTTTAATTATAATAATTTATATTTTCAAATTTAAAATTCTGCTTTAATTTGTAGAGATAGGTGATATTGTTAAGTAAAAATTGTATTTACTAATGATGAAATGAAAAGCGTACTATTCAGCCCCCCCCCCCCCCGGCCACTATTTAAAAAGACATTTTAATATTTTTATGGGTAAATGTGCTGATTTTTTTATTAATATGGACATCAATACATGACATGGTCAGAATACAAGTGATAACTATAGTGAATTTAAAATTTATTGGTAATTTTCTAACATTTTCTCAACAAGCATTTTCATAAGAATATAAAGCCAAAATACCTAAAACTCAATAAAACATCAGAATGTTTTAAATATTTTAAATTTTTCTGATTTTTAGGTAGTTAAAAACCTATTTTAAAAAAGTTGTTCACCTCTGCATTAAAAAATGCTTTCTGTGATATTTAAATGGAAAGTAATATTTGTTTTAATCCGGATCGATTCAACTTTAAAATAAGTTAATCTTATTCAAATAAAGTTTCAGAAAAGTACATTTTATTTTTTAAGTATTTTTTAATAATGAATTATGCTGTGTTGACAGATTTGTCAATATGATCAATTTTAGTGGGTTTTTTTTTTTTTTTTTTCTTATAAATAAATAAATTCCATTCAATTTAAATTTGCTTTAAAATACAACAAAGTATTGGGAATATTAAATTTAATCTATTTGCTTGAAAACTAAAATAAAATCTATAGGGAAGGTTTTCATTTTTAAAATTAATTTTTGGCTTTAAATGTTTTTTTTTTTTTTTTTATGTAGTGTTAATATACCAAGATGTTAATAAAAGGGAAATTAATGGTGGCATTCATTCATTTGGGTAAATGTAATTATTCAAAAATCCAGAACTGATTTTTATTGAGATATTTAATAGCTGAAAGTACATTTAGCCAAAAAAAAACAATATTCCATCAAACTTTATTGGAAATTATTAATTGAACTTGCTTTACTGAAGATAGCTTAAGGAAACAATTATAAAAATAATAAATGATAATTATGAATTATATTTTATTTTAATTTGAAGACTTACTTTTTCTGTGTATTAACAGGAGGAATATTTCAAGATATGTGACTTTATCATCACCTATACATTGAGCAAAGTTTGATGTGTGTAAAAGATCAAGCAATTAAATAAGAGGAAAGTTTGCTGTTAGCAGCTCCTAGGGCTTTAATCCAGTAAATGCTAGTAAAATAAATTGTTGGTTAAGGTGATATGTTTTCTATTGAATCTGTCTGTAACTGACAGCTGTTCATATTGATCAGCAAATACATTTTATCGCAGACATTAATTTTATCCTTTTAAGCTACAATATACAAAAAAATATGTTATTGGTATAACAACCATATTTTCTTTAGCTTTAAAATAATAAATGAATCAATATTTCCTTTAAATGCTTTTTTATTATTTTAAAGAATTTATACAAAATTTCTTTTGCTTTAAAGAAATCTGATATATTTTTTCTTCATTAAATATAAAAGCAAAAACTGAATGTTAAATAATTTTATTCCTCAGTGAATATAACTAGAAATAGATATGTAAAACAGCTTAGCTCAGGTAATATATTTTTTTTTTTTAAATAATTTCGTATCAGCTGAAGTAATTTTCAGTAAAAAAAATACAAAGCTGTCTATTATTATTATTACCAGAAAGTAATCCAGTTTGTTTTTAAAGACTAGATAAATTTACCACTCTGGTGAGACAATTGGATTTCTCAAATTTCTCTCGCTTAACTGGAGTCTGAAAGTCTACAAAATTACAAATAACAATAATTTCATAAAAGTTAACTTTTCACAAAATGCAAACCAGTCAAGTATTGCCATTCCTTCAATGAAATATATCATAGTCAGTTGACTATGAAGAAGTGACCAATTTTTTATTTTTTTCAGAGCTGTTTGTTTTTATTTGTAGATATTTTAAGAGGTTAACTCTACTTGGATATTAAAATGAATTATTGTAAATATATGAATATCAAATTCATGTCTGCAGATATCTATAAAATGTGTTTTGAAAAACTTGGAATTTGGATTTATATTTGAACTAAAAATAGAGACCATTAAATAACTGTCATGTCTAAAATTTGATGGATGGCATGACAATTACTATCCAAGGTAGTTAAACTTTTTAAATCTTAAAGAAGCTCTTTTCAAATACTATAGAGTAATATGCTAGATTTTACACATGGTTAATCGCCATTGATGGATAATAACCATCCTTCGCAATATTCATTTGCATCAAGTTTTGTTTTTGATTATGCTTAATGAAAGTTGATAATTGTTTCTGTTACACTTTACAAGTAAATAATTAAATTGGTACTTGTTGAATAATTGAGAATCTTAATTATAAATTGTTTTACTTGGTGTGTTTGGCAAGTTGTAAATTTCCCCCCTTTTTAATGAGTATAGATTATTTTTTTTTATTTTTTCTTATTTAATCAAATTGATTTTTTTTTTTTTCATCTGAAAATGTTATACAAGTATGAGATTTTTCTATTGCAAATCTTTTTTTATATCAAAGCAAATCATTCTTTACATGGTGAAGCCCTTCTGACAATTTAAGGACATCTTTTTACAAGAACTCTAACACTGATTAGAAAATAAATGAGTAAAACGTTTTTTTCTGTTGACAGTTGTTTTGGGCTTGAATTCTAAGCTCTGCCTCATAGATTTTTGTCCATCTATCTTCCTTAAAGAATTGGTAGCCAATACGAATAAAATCAGATTTGCTTGAATTATTGTTGGCAGTCTGCTATAATAACCCATTATTATAAAAGGGATTTTATTTTCATAGGATTGTCTAAATGAATGAATTCTGAGTTGTCTTAAAGCAATTACTATTTAACTGAAAAGTTTACAACTAAAAATTTTGATGTGGAAAATCTGATTTAATATCAGCTCAGCCCCCCCCCCCACAAGCAGCGCTTCTCTTTTGGGAGGGGGCTATGGTCATTACCCAACACCTGAGGCATCACCAAAAGGGAAGTGCTGAAGGGGCTTGAGCAATTCTTCTATGGTATTGCCAGTAGACCCACTTAAAACTGGCCTTGTGTCACATTTGGTTTTAACATGGCAAATATTGAATACCTATGTTCCTTGCTTCCTTTCACCTTAATAAGACATGACTTCCATAAGACTTAACGTTCTAATCTAAATGGATTGTTGTATATATGACTTGGTATTTTATTTGTTTTTGATGCTTAAAAGTCTATTGGAGATTTTCTTTTCCAGGTTAGTATTTTGTACTAATGATGGGACGATAACAATATTTTTACCAATTCTGATAAAATTCCTGATACTGTTCTAACTTTCTGATTCCAGTACCTACAATGATTAAAGTCCATTATTTTCAGGCCCTACAGTTGGTTTGGGAAACTTAATGAACAAAGTATATTTATTAATTAAATATTTTGTAGAAAATGAATCCAAAAGCTTACGAAATAAAGTTAGATATCTTTTTTTTTTCTTTTTTTTTTTAATTGGATAAGAGATTAAACAAAGAACAATTTCTTTGCATTAATGACTTAAGTACCTAGCTATAGTTGATATTGCTTTATTTTGATTATTATCAGAAATCTCCCAAACTACACTTTTCTACTTGGTATTGGATAGGTGACTGAGAATAAAACATTGGTTAAAATTAAAATTTTTCAGTTAGATAAATGTTTCTAGTTTTCTAATGTGTATAATTTGTAAAGGTTCAACTAATAATGGTTTGCTGTTAATTGTAAAATAAAAAAGGGTCTATTTTCTTGTTCACCTTTTTATATATTTTAAGTTTTGACAAGCAAAGGCGTCCTCTAAATATTTTGCAATTTCCTTAAAATTTTGTGGCCTTTTTCAATTAATGGAACAAATTGTGAGGTGACAATTCAATTTAAGCATGCACTTAAAATAATAATACAGACAGACATACATACATACATATATATAATTACATGCATATATATATATATAATTACATGCATATATATATATATAATTACATGCATATATATATATATATAATTACATGCATATATATATATATATATAATTACATGCATATATATATATATATATAATTACATGCATATATATATATATATAATTACATGCATATATATATATATAATTACATGCATATATATATATATAATTACATGCATATATATATATATAATTACATGCATATATATATATATATATAATTACATGCATATATATATATATATAATTACATGCATATATATATATATAATTACATGCATATATATATATATAATTACATGCATATATATATATATAATTACATGCATATATATATATATATAATTACATGCATATATATATATATATAATTACATGCATATATATATATATAATTACATGCATATATATATATATATAATTACATGCATATATATATATATATAATTACATGCATATATATATATATAATTACATGCATATATATATATATATAATTACATGCATATATATATATATATAATTACATGCATATATATATATATATAATTACATGCATATATATATATATAATTACATGCATATATATATATATATAATTACATGCATATATATATATATATAATTACATGCATATATATATAATTACATGCATATATATATAATTACATGCATATATATATATATATA
>OZ038475.1:126337194-126359192 GCA_964036315.1 Acanthosepion esculentum
GTCCAACAATCAGTTAAATTTTAATCTTTTTGCTGTGAAGGAAAGATAAGGTAAAGCTTAAAGTCTGGGGGAATACTGCAGCAAATGGAGGAGGAAGGAAAATTCTCCACTTGAAGCAACTTTTTAAGATTTCAATGTATTAAAATATTTTTGAACAGAGGTCAAATTTTAATTAATTTTTGAGGTTGTCTGTGCACTTTGCCTTGTAGAAATGTTAAAATTCACCTCTTGGTTTTCTGTCTAATTAACATGTCTTTACAAAGCTTGTGACACTGGCTTGCTATTGTTGGTTGATGCACTTAAGTTGGGGATTCTTCCCTGTTATTGGTACTGTATAACCCAGTATTACCAGTCACTTGTTTGGTGAGGAAATGGGTGTTGCCAAGTAATCCTCTTCTTGCTCTAGTGATGCCATGAAACAACTAGCACACTTCCCCAGTGATCTATCAAGAGACCAATGAAAAGATTTTTTCTAATAGTGATTAATAACAGTAACTATTAAACTAAATGATACTTTAATGTAGTGATCTTAAAGGACAGTCGGTCTGTTTATTTTAATTAATTTAATAACTTAAATAAGTTCTTTTTAGAATTCCACAGGAGAACAAAAGATTAACATTTGAGAAAGTATAAGTCTTTTAATTTCTATTTGCATAATATGTACATAATGTCATTTTAATATAAAGGTTAGTTTATTGTCCTGTCTATTTATCATCAGGTTTGGATTAATGTATGAAGAGTTAAGGGTTAAAAAAAAATGTTCTTTTAAGAAGTGGGTCAGGTTGAGAACATTTTAACACCACCTTGTTCATTTCACTTGTACTTAGTACTACAAGTATTTGTGACTTATAATGTATAACTTTAGGATTGTACTTGGCCTAAAATTGCTGCTGAATAATGTTATTGTACCAATTAAAACTATTTCTCTAAATTTAAAACTATTTTCTTATTAATGAAGTCTAATAAGAATTATCATTCCTTTGTAATTGTACATTTTATCCGATGCAACTGTGATAAAAATATTTTAAAATAAGTTAATTTTCTTCATTACACCTATTTTCTCAGATATCCATTGTTTCTCCTGTTTGGCTTGTATTAAAATTAGTTTTATATGGAATGATTTGCAGTTGTGGTAGGACATTATTATTATTATTATGTTAAAAAGTTCTTGGTTTGACCTAATTCTCAATCTGTACCCCTCATATTTTTTTTCTTAAGAAAGGTCTTCTTGGTCCAATAACTTTTAACACTCTTCCATATTCTCTCTATAATATCAAATTAAGTTTTCAAGCAATTGCTAGAAAAACTTTTCACAGGCATTGCATTACTAACACTTTATATTTGATATATTTTACAAATAACATTTATCTTTAAAAGCATACAGGTATCCAGGAAATAAATACAATTTATTTACTATAATGTGAACACCTAAATATTTGATATATGAACTTAAAATATTTAACTCTTGTGAACTTCAAAAATTGTTTTTAACAGTGGTTCCTAAGCATTTTAAATCTATGCTCCTAGATACTAAAAAAACAAAAAAATATGATTTTTGAAGATTAAGAATTAATTCTCAGTCATGGGAGGCTTTCTGCTTTTCTCAATGGAATTCTAAATTATGCTCCCCTCCTTGCATACATTCTCACTCAAATTGCCCATCTGGGGAATATGTGCCCCATATTAGAAAGCACTATTTTATGTACAATTTTTTAAATTTATATTTTAAGAAGTTAAATTTAAATATGTTGGCTTAAAAAAAAAAGTCACTACTTTTGAGATATTTACTATGTAACTGGGTTCTTTACTTGATGTCAGCTGAATAGCTAAAGAAAATTGAATATGTAAAGGAAAATATCACAAGGCAAACATAATCTGTGAATGAATTAGGAGATATCCTGATGTTAACTTCAATTATGAATTCTACTTCATATTCACATTCTTGGGAACTTTATTTTTGACAAATATAAATATTACTATTAAGTTAATTTAGATTAAATTGAAAGCATAACATCAATATTGTAATAAATTTGATAAAACAGCTCTTTTCACTAAGAACAAAATCATAAGTCAGCTTTTATTTTATATACAATTGGTAAATCTTCTCGGCTGCTAGTGGAATGACTAATTGTAAGTTTCAGTCATCTGTTATAAATTGTCTAAAAACATATGTAGCAGAAGTTCTTTGATGCTTACAAAGTAATTAGATTGACCTTCACTCACATTTATGCTTGATTTAAAGGTAATTTGGGTACTGAAGGTTATTTATCAGACAGTTGTTCCTTTCTACAGATACTGGGCTATGGGGCTTTTTTTATATAGATAATAAAAAAATTACATTTAAATTCATTGAATTCTCTTTAACATAGAGTTTCTATTTGCTCCTATCCTCATGAGGCACCTTCATTTAGATAGATTCAGTTGAAACTTACTGTCTCTACCATTATCTTTGCTCCTCTTTAAGGTTGCTGCACCTGTTTTATGACCTACAAGTTTCATAACATTTATCTTCTCATCTAAAAAAAATTCTGCTTCCTTCTTACTTACTGTAATTTATTTGCTAAAAGTTGTAACTAAAATAGCATGTGTAGATTCAGAAGTTATATTTAGTAGCATTCATTCTGGAGTATGTTTCCTTTTATTAAAAGTAAATTCTTGACAGATCTACCTGATCTAATGTGAAAAATAGGGTTTTATGGGTGCATTGTTCAAATTTCTAATTATTTCACTAGGAGTTTAAGCTTGTTTCTGATTATAGTTGAATTTTTCTCTTTATAAATTAAAGTAGTCTGAAAAAAACTTTTATACAAGTTAAAACTTGTTTTTAAAAAAAGCTTTCTTAAAATTTTTAAAACTTATCAGTAATTATTCTAACTCGTATACACACATGGCAAATGGTTAACTGTATCTTTTGTTTGCTCTGCCTTAGAGATAATTTTGTCTATATTATAGAACTACTTACATGACTATGAATACCTATAAATTTCCTGTTTAAATTCTTTGAGTGTTAAGGATCATCACTGTTACATTTCAAAATAAATATTTGAAATTTTTTAATTTTGGTAATACTGGTTTAACTTTATTCCAGGGTATGAGGTTATGTATGAGAGGGATTTTCTACAGTAAAAGTTGAATTTATAAATTAAAAAATTATACTCAATATTTCTTGCATCATTTTTAATTACGTTTTTTTAAGTTGAGTTTGTATTGATTTATGGGATATTTGTATAACCTATTTACATATAAGTAAACAATTTAGTTTTGAATTTAGTTTTTCTAGTTTATATAGGATCCTGCATAAGTTTAAAGAAGGCTACATAAGAGTAAAATTTAAATATATTGTTGTTTAAAAAGCAGTCTCAAACTCTGCTGATGAAATTTGAAAGATTTTATATGGCCACATTGATGTGTCAGTGGCTCAATTAACTTTAAGAACTATTCCATGATAAAGGTACATCACTTGATATTGTTGAAGAACTACTGGGAATATCACCAGAAGAGCTAGAGGCTGCAGTAAACTGGTTAACAAATGGTAAAGTTACTGCTGAATACTGTCATTGCTGAACTGCTAAAACCACTTGGGGCTTCAGGGAAACAAGTTATTGGAAATATTGAAGATCTACAAATCTTGAGTACTGCCTGACGACTTCTTAATCTGTTATTCTCATTGCCAAGAAATCAAATGCAATACGATTTAGTGACCACCACACTTTGTCTGATGGTACATACTTTCTAAAGATTGCGATGAACAGAATAGAACCAAAGATAATGCAGAGATTGCAGATGTGCAGTTTTAGATTTTGTAAGGAGGCTGGCACTTAAGCAATTTTTTGCCTTGAGGATGATATGTGAGCAATGCATTCAAATTTGGGAAACCTTATGCCTTTGTTTCATTGATTATGGAAAAGCTTTTGATAAGGTGAATCACGATAAACTGATAGTTGTTTTCATGCAGAAAATATTTGAGTATTGTTGAATTTGTACTGGAATCAGAAAGCCACGATGCAAACTGGCAACCAGATGACAGGTACTTCAAAATTTGCCAGGCTGTAAGATGGCTGTGTAGCATCTCCAACACTATTCAGCATGTACTCGGAGTGGATGTTTAAACAGTGTAAAGATAAGCTGGAAATATTGGTGTCTGAGTAAATAGCACGAGAATCAATCATCTCAGATATGCAGATGATACTGTGTTAATTACAGAAGACCTAAAACAGATGCTGAATGCAATTAACTGGAAAAGTTTGGAGTACAGACAAAATCAAATCACTGGTGGTCTCAAAGGACAACACATTGTGCAATTGTAATTGGATCTGTACAACAATGGTAAGAACATAGAGCAAATCAGATCTTTTGCCTACCTCAGGTGCCTTATGACAGCCAGTTGTAACAAAGAAATCAGGCAGAGGATAACAATATCTAAAAAAAACAATTCACAAAGTTGAATCTATTGGTAAGCTTAAGTTACAAACATGTATGTGCTTCCTAAAATGTTACATATGATCTGTATTTCAGTATGGTTCAGACACTTGTATGCTCAAGTCATTTGAGATGTGCTATCAACACATCTTGTAAATACTATGGACCAATAAGAACTAAATGATGCAAGAAGTTGGCTATCAACAATTTTGTCTCTATCTGACAAAAGCAAGGGTAAAAAGCAGCATTGTTTGGTCATAGAATACAGCATGGTCAAACAACACCAAGACATGAACTGGCTATGGTATGACAAGATTAGTCACAATGGCAAGAGACTGATAAATTTTCCAACATGGTCTGCCAACTGCAGTTACGTAATGATACACACATTGCACAAATGGATTATAATGCATGTTTCTCTTGGTTGTGGCAGATAGAGCTACATCAGTCATTATTATTGGTTAATATTCTGAAAGTTCTGTAAATTTCTCAAAATTACATTATCTTTAATGTTTCACTTGTCACACCTTTCAAATAGGTCTTGATTTTAGTTAAAAAATACTGTTCAAAATTTAGTTTGTTCTACAAACTTCGTCTGAGATCAATGATTTTGTATTGTCAGTGTAAATGTACACCTTTATTTATTTATTTATATATATATATATATATATAGAGAGAGAGATTTTAAAACTTGATTTTATATGTATATCTAAATCACAAATACTTGACAATGGTAAACATTTTATCAGACTGAATCCTCTTCCAAGTTAGCTCTTTTGTGATTACTTAGTAAATCAAAGTATTTAATGAAAAACTCAAGATGATTGGCTATAAGAGAACTGTCTTAGTTGTGTAAAGAACTCTTTTTAATAGTTACAGGAGTCTTTTCTTTGTGACATTTGAGCTTAATGTAGAAACTATTTGCTACACATTAAAAGCTGGAATAGGAAGAAAAATGTCTTTGTATATCGTTGACATTGGTTGAAATGGGTGAAAAGGACCACTTATTTAAAAAATTTTATACCTGTAAGTGATTTTAGCAGTCTAGCCTTCTCATTGCTTGCATATTTGATTTTTAAATGTGTTTTATAACAGGATTTAATTTTTTCTATATTAAGAATATAAATAAATGAATTGCAGATTTTTGAACTGCAAGCTGTCAGATATGTTAATTATTTTGTAATATGTGATTTCTTATCTATTAAGATGCAATCAATTCCTTCTAGTAGAAATGTGATTTAAGTAAAAGAAATGAGTCCATGCCAATGAATTATCAAGTTCCATTTATGCCTCACAAACCCAAGGAATCCAATAAAAATTGTTAAATGTTTTGTCACTTAAGCTGGAAAAAAATCTCTACTGTATTTGTAATCTTTGCTTTTCTTCAAAGTATTATAAAAAAGGAAAATTAGTGAAATTAAATTTTCTCTATTTAAGGGAAAGGATTATATAGACTTTATTTGATATACAAAAAAGGCTTTGTATTTAGATGTTTATTGGCTAGCTAAGCTTGTTAGTGTACTTTATACACTGAAAATCACTTTAGAAGGTAATTGAATAAAATAAGATTAATAATAAATTCATACTGGGTAGGGTTTGTGGCATTTAAGATTTACAATGTCATTTGCTATAGAACAAACAAGGAGTGTTTGTGAAGTAATCATGAATCTGAGAGGTTATTAATGAGATTTTTGCAGTTAAATTTATTCATATTTTGCACTGATATGATGACCTATATACTATAATACATAACTTCAATTGAGCATTATATCACGCTACAAAATACAGCTAGGTCAGCATTAATGTTTGGCCTTCTGCAAAATTGATTACAAAGCATAATCACTATATTAGTATGACACTAATAATATTGATTTTAAAATTATGATTTTGAGTTAATCTTGTTTGCTGACACAGATCATTTGTTTTTTTGTTGATGAAATAAATGCATATTTGTTTCATTGATTAGTCTAGTAGGTAGATCTTAACAAATTTGACAAGGAAACAAAACTGATTTTAATCTAAGACAAATGACTGTCTAAATTGAGATTTGCAAAATCATCTCTGATATCTGATGTTAAAAAGCTATCTACTTGCTAATGGACAGTGTTTGTAGAGTTATCTTCCAAAGAATAACACTAAATTTATCATGCCACCAGCTTCCTGGACTAATTAATGTTCATGCTTGACATGTTTAATAAGTACGCAAGTCTTAGGTTACAAATTCTGACATGAAATGTTCAGCATTTTATCTCTTAAACTCAGACCTATTGATAACCTACTGCATGTATGTTTTAAAAAAACTTTTAAAGGATGAAAAACTTGCTTTTATTTCTTTCTAGATTTGATTCTGATCCTTGCATTAGTTTTTTTTTTTTTTTTATGAAGAATCTTTAAAGTATTTCTACCTTAGTTTCATTTGAAACTTAACATTGATGATATAGTCATCTTTCAATAATCATAATAGATTTGAAGTTAATGTGATAGGCTCAGTTTGCATGTCTTTGTATTACACCATTAGTTTAATTAACTCAAACATATTCTTTGTTTCCTGATTCCCCTTTTACATATATACATTATCCTGGTGTATAATTCAAGCTTGTTTATCATTCCTCACGTCAATAGTTGGAAATAGTTTTTTAATAGACTATATTTAGTCAGATGATTCTCATAAGTGTATAACAAATTTGTTGAGCATGAATTAATAGTAGGTACCTCCACTTGTTTGCTGAAAAACAGCATAAAACAAATCTTTATTGTCAAAATGTTTGTTATTATAAAGAGGAAAGGCCTAAGTGTTTTTTTTTTTTATCATTTCATTGAATTTTTTTAATCCTTTAAAAAATTTTTTTTTTTTTTTTTTTTTTTTTTACGTCACTGGTTGACATTGATTTATCATGTTTGTTTTTTTTTTTGTCTTGTTTTTTCATTTAAAATACATTGATTTGGAAATTCTTACAAAAATAAATTATTGTTGGATTTTAATGGAACTTTCAGGACTTATTCACAAAGGAATTAAATTATTTATGTATGTTGTTCCCTACTTAATTTCAAGAAATTAATTTACAATCTCAAAATTTGTTTTATTAGTTAAAAGTAGAACTCTTTGGAGAATGTAAATCATCAATTATTTTTTCTTTTCAAACTACTATTCCTTTCCTGAAAATCTGCTCCAAATATTAAAATAAAAAATGCAATTAAACTATGATTAGAAAAGCTTTTAATTGTTTTTATAAATAGGATTTATTTAGGACACTATTGTTTTAAAGAAAAAAAATTGGGGGGTGAGTAATGAATCTTTACAAGAATTGTTTTCATTTTAAAAATTTTTTAATTATAATAATTTTAATAATTTATGATCTTATAAACCATTTAAAATTCTGCATTGCCTCAATCCATTCAGTTGATATTGTTAAGTAAAAAATAAATTCACGAATCCAAAATTGAAAAGTTTAATAAAAGACATTTACCCCCAATATTTTTTTAAATTAATTTTTTTATGCATATAACTATTACATAACTTGACCCTCTTTAAAAGTATGATCGACCGTACCTGACATAATCAGAAAATAAGAATGATGACTATAATAAATTTAAATTTACCATTCCTAAAATTAGATTATGGAGAATATTTTCCAACATTTTTATTACTTTTTATAAGTACCTATTTTTTTTAAAATTATGTTTCAACAGATAAAAGTCTCTGTAGAACAACAATAAAGATGTTGACAAATTTTATCCTCGTTTGTGAAAGCAACCAAAAAGTTGATTCCAATCAATATAATTTGAAATGCACCAGAGTACTCTGCTTATTGGAAATAGTAAATTTAATCATTTAGTTTTCAATTAAAGCTAAAATAAAAACTTCAAGAATGATTTTCATTTTTAAAAAATCATTTTGAACCTTAGGTATCAATCAAAAATTCAGTAGAGGTGCTTAATAGATAACTGTTGAAATATTTGCCTATATTGTCAACTGTTACCAAACTTTGAATTCTTAATTGTAATTTTGACTGGCTGAAATGCAAAATGTTTACTAGAACAGCTACATAAATCATTATTAAGATATAATAAAAATAATACATGTGATACATGATAGCAAATGTCAAAGCATCCAATAATTTTTACCATATGTGTTTGTGCATAAAAGTTTTAAAACAGGAAAACTTTTATTTGAGCAATTTGTTTTTCCTTATTGATCAGGCCTCTGAGCAGATTTTTGGGAATTACGTTATTACAGTTAGAAGTTGGCATCTTGAACACCTAAAACAATTTCAACTGAAATTGAGTGCCAGGTTGCTGCAATTTAAATATATAGAACTGATATATAAAACACTATATTTTGATGGGATGCCATATACAGGAAGTAATATTTATAAATGATGCAGTGTGCTAAATGTTAATAATGTAAACACTTGACAGGAATGAAAACCATTCTGGACAGTTGAACAAAAATTGTCATATCTTAGGTGTGTGTAAAAATTTGCAGTTTGTCTTATTAGTAGTTAATAATCACTAGTACATATATTATTGCAAAAGATTTTCTATGATTGAAAGTTTTTTAATTGTCTTGGGCAAAATGATTCTAGCTTTGATGCCATTCCGACAATCCAGCTTCTCTATCCTATTTATTAATGACTTCCGCTTTTATTTTTTTCCTTCCCTTTTCAAATACTGTTCTATCAGTTTTCAACAGGTTTTCAAATAGCAATAACTTTTTCTTTTTTTTTTCCCTAAAAGGTCAGGTTTTGCTTCTTCTGGATGCACCAATGATTTTCAACACATTTTAACCCCAATGCATTGTCAGGAAAGGGGGCTTCATTTGGGTTACAACATGAATGAGTTGATATTTTCAATGTTTACCTCTTTGTCAATAAATCAGTTTCTAATACTACAGAAAAAGATGACCTTAGTAGTTCAGTGGGTTATAATAAAAGTACAAAGAAAGCCTTAATTAGAGCCAATGTATTTTATGTTTATTGCTATTAGTCATCAACAGTCAAGACATTTACTTAGTCTGGACAACCCTCAAATGAACTAATGAAAAAAGAAAGGTTCAAAGCAGCTGTCAGTAGAATAGCTGCTTTTGTTTACAGTCTATAGTAGTATAATGCTCTTCGGGCAGCTATTCAGTAAAAATCTAAAACTAGTCTTAAAGATAAAATTCTAACCTTGAATTTGGTGACATTCGTCTGACTAAATTAATGTAAATAGAATTATTTTTTTTATTTGTAACCATGAACTTTGAAGTATTTTTGTAAGTTCTCTTTAAATTTAATTGCTAAAAGAAAAAATAGATTTTTCAAATGTTAACAATCTTTAAACTTGTGACCCTTAAAATAATTTAATGTACCTTGTTCCATGTTGTTTTTCCAATGTTTTTTCTTTTCTAGCTGATGTTTAAGGTCATCCTAGAAAGCTGTTTCATTTATATAAATTTATTTCTATCTATGCCCACATCTCCTATTCAGTTAACTTAAAATAAAATTTGATGTTTATGTAGTTTTTAGTATAAAAAATGTATAACCCCTATTTTTTTTTTCTGTTATCACTTCCCCTACAAACTTGTATGATAAATACTTGTTAGAAGTTTACCTGAACGCAAGCTTCACGTGTCAATCCTAGAAATGTAGTTTTGTATATATACTCTTGCAAACTACTAGTTTACCCACCTATTAACAAAAAATGAATGCAATATTATGGTGGATTTGCAGTGGTTATATATTCCTGATGTAGGATTTTATCTAGATAATGGTATCTACTTTAGAGTGCAAGAAAGAATACTTTGTAAATCATTTAAAGTAAAAAATATCTGAAGAAAGGTAGCATGAAGCAAAAATAAAAATGGCAATGATTTGCAAATGGTATTGAATTTTAATAACAAACCTTCCATTTGGAAAATATAACATTTTTTGCTGACTTGAAAGTTTTCTTTCCTTTTATTTTTTAATGATAATATATTAAAAAAAAAATTTTTTTTCTACTTATGACCTAGTAGTGATTGTAGAGATAGAACAATGCAAACATATTTGTTAGATCCTGCCCATAAAATGTTTTGTGTGTGATACTGTCTTTGTTGGGAGTCATGTCAGTAATATTATACTTCAAAATATCATTAGAAGCCTTATACTTTTTTTTTTTTTTTTAATTCAGCATTGAGTTGATAGGATATGTATTGTAAAAGGTATTCTAGGTAGAAAAACCCATTGGTTCAATTTTTTTTTTTTTATCTATTTATTTTTCAAAAATTATTTGAATATGTGTGATAGATGTGTAATTAACAAGCAAATAATTTAAAATGCTTCACAGGAAAGAATAGGTAGTCAGAACCACAAATGTATATAAATTAAATGAATAAAAATGTTAAATATAATTTTATTTTAATTATATAAATTAAGTTTATTTGATTGCATAAATGAATTTTTTATGAATGGAAATTTTAAGCAGATGCTCTCCAAGTTAGAAATGAAATAATTAAATTAATATGTAAAGTTGGCAAAGTTAATGATGCCATGTGAAGCATTGAATTATGGATGTCTCATGATGTATTAGTAAACTGGTTTTGAAGATCATTATGACTGAGTAGTGAGTTAGTTGCTTTTTCAAAAATAGATTAAGCCTAGTAAATACCCACTGCTTAATTTCAACTTTATTGCTTAGCCTCAGCTGTAAATAAAAATGAAGCAGTTTTCATTTTTAGATTCATTCCAATTTAGAAATTTTAATTTCAAAACTATTAAGTTTACATGAATTGCATTAAGATATCACATAACACACAAGGAATAATTTTGTAGGAAAAAAAACTTGGCATTTTTATGATTTATTTATTACATACGGAAGTTGAATGTATTAATGTTTTCAGTAATATATATTTAAATTTGAAGCTAGGTTTAAAAATCGGTCTGTGTTGTATTGTAAAATCTTCACTAAAGTTTAACAAATATATCTGCATGCAAAACTGGTGCATCAAGAGGACGGTTTCTTTTGACATGAATATAGCTGTATAATTACATGGCAATTTTGTATTGTTTTAAAAAGCTATTTTTAGAATTTTAGTAAAATCCAAACATGAAACTAGGTTGGTTTTTTTTTTTTTTTTTTTTTTTTTTTCAAAAATAACAAGAATGTTAAGTATTATAAGATTATTTACAAGAATATTGCATTTGAAAGTTCATAAAAATGTGAACCAACTACATTGCAATATTATTTTTCATATTATAAAGAAATAACTATGAAAAGAGTTTTTCTTTCTTATTTATTTATTCATAAATTTCTAAAATATGCCTGAACTGTAGAAAAAGAATTTAAATGAAATTAATGATGAAAACTGTATTTATAAATTTTGAAAAAATGCATTTCCCAGTTGCTTCTTTCGTTTGTTTTGCAACTTCACTAATTGGTTGCAAACATCACAATTTATAAATTTTCTTTAAGATTGCTGAAAATGTTAAACACTACTTAATAGATTTATTTATTAGAATAATTTGGCAAAGTTGAAGAAACATATCTGCAAAAGGAGGAAGTATATAGTAATTTGTGTCAAGAGAAACTGGATATGTTTGTTAAACTTTGTCAAATTTTTATAGAATATTTGAACAATTTTCCCTTTTCTGATAAAAAAAGTAGTAGGGTCAGTTGGGCACCGTCTATGAGAAAAAGAGCACCATGACACAATTCACTTTGCCAGAAATTTGGAAATGGCATGCTGTACTGCTTGGCATTTATGTTGGAAGTTACAATACGAACATTTCACTGTTTGGGTGTCAAACTGAGGACAGTACAGAGGATTCAGAATGAGTTGAATGTGTCTAATGGTGATTGCAAAAGTCTTTGGAGTGAACACTAATGATGTTGGAGTTATGCTTCCATTCATCTTCCCACAGGACCTCAGGCTCAACACAGGTTTACATCAAGTGGCTTGAGGAAGTAGTGCTTCTCTGGGTTAAGAGGGTGGCTACTGGAAGACCCTATGTCTAACAGCAGGACTCTGCACCATGTCACACAAACAGGAGAATCCAGTTATAACTGTCAGACAATTTCTGTAACTGCATCACCCCTTACATCTAGCCACCTAACTCCCCAGACTGAAACCCTCTTGATTATTACATGTGGGGTGCAGTTGAGCGAGAGATCAACAAAACTATTTGTAACACCAAACCAAAGATGAACTGAAGGCAAGGATTATGGCAGCATTCACCAACTTAATCAAGGAGACCGTCCAGAAGAGTTGTAGGAGTTTAAATCATTTGCAGGCCGTGGTTGAAGCCAACAGCGATTTTTAGTGAATAAATTTTTACTTAATTTTTAATATTTCAAGATATTTCTGTGTATTTTTTAAAAAATGAGATGTCAGGGTTATTTTCATTTTTGTGTAATTTAGACAACAGCTTATTTATCGCACCCTGTATATAAGATTTATAATGTATCCAGTGATAGAATTGCTAGATTAATTGGATATTTTAAATTATTGCTAGTAATAGTACTCTTAAAATCAAAACCTTTTCTTTTTTTATAACAGTGGCTTCATGCCATCTACAGAAAAGCTTATTTATTGTTTTGTCTGACCTTTTATCTCTTGTTTCTGGTTAAGTCTGCATCTTTTATCAGACTGTTTTCCTTTTGCCCATTATACTACTTATAGAATTTAGGTAGCTTTGCTTGTGTTTGTGTGCTGCTTATTCAGGCAGTAGGCCAAGTATTTTTGCATTTACCTGGACTTTTTTTACATTACAGGTAGACTGACTGCATGAGTACTACAAATGTATGCAGATGGTGGATTTCTTTTCTCTAAAAAGTAATCTTAAGCATGTCATTTGTACATTAAGTTGTTCAGCATGAAATTTCTAATCTCATTTTGAACTTTGTGCTTTTTCAAAACAGTTTAAAATTCTGTTTATTTTTTTATATATTAAACTTGCATTTTTGTTTGGCAAATACAAAATATATGGATTTCTGATTTTCTTGTTTTAGTTCAAATGTGAACAATGTTGACTTTGAAGCAGCAAGAAATAAATTCTATATTTGTGAACAAAACTGTTTCTCCAAAAAGAGATTTTTTTAAAAATAGCACACAATGCAGTTAAGAAAAGTTAGTCAAAATTATGAAACAATATTGGAAACTGAAAGTTAAATAAGGAACTAAAAATTAGCTAGATATAGTCTTGCATTAATTCTGTTTAGTAGTACAAAATTGATGTTATGCAACATATCATTGGTGGTGGTGGGGGGGATTCATTTGTCTAAAACTTGTACAATAAGAAAATGAAAAACTACACCGTTTCATGTAATAGTGAACATTTAGTGGAATTGAACGTTTTCATACGTCATCTGTTCAGCCACTTTGAAGAAATTTAATGCATATGCATATATTAACCAGTTTGAAATGGTGCATTGAAAAGTATGCCTTACTTGAATAGAAAGGTTTTCAGTTTGCTTGAAAACACTTGTTAATTTGTTGCAAAAACTACTAATGAAAATTGAATAAGTTGAAAAGGTGGGCTTCCTCTCACCATGTCTAATCACTTGGCCTTTCTCAAGATTACCATTTTACAGTTTGTGATAAGATGTTTTATTTAATGTATATCAGTATATTTTTTCTCAGTGTCCTAAATGTTTTCTTCACAAGTGTGCTATAAGATTATTTAGCATTGACAATTCATCATAGAGCTGTTAAAACTAATATTTGTTGACTTTTATTGTGTTGTGTGAGTTTATTAACAAGAATGTTAATGGAAATGGTGATATTAAATAACATTCAAATAATTTTAGCATTTATGCTGTCCACCTAAACAGTCATTTTTGGTCAGGTGGGAGTATAATGATTTCTTTTTCAAATGTGTAGTTTGAAGGAAGAGTAAAATTGGTTTATAATAAATTTTTCCATTATGCTATTTTACCAAAGTAGAAGCTCTTGGGAACCACAAGATGGTTTATAATTGGAAGAATTACTCATTGTGGTCTCTGGAATAGAAAGGGATACTTTATAATTGCAGCAGATCTTTTGATAGACATGGCATGCAATATTTAGAACTAGTAACAAGGATCACTTTGTCATTGTTTTATTATTTTTAATAGATTTTCTATATATGTTTATACATAGCAATGTTCTGTTTTTATTTTTGTTTTTGTTAAAATTTTGTATTTAAAAAAAATTGCATTTCCATTGGCTCATATTCATTTTTATTTTTAACAGCAAATGAGGCGCCCTGAATCCTCTGATGATAGACATGTGATGGCTAAACATGCTTCCATCTATCCAACAGAAGAAGAGGTAAGTTTTGTTCAGTTTTGCAGGAGGACTTATCAGAAGCTCCTTTTACTTAACAATTTCAACTCTCTTTTTGCCAGTCATATTAGCTTATAAACAAAAGAATACTTGACACTTTGAAGGGATAATGATTGTGGTAAATAAGATCACTAAATGAGAAAAATGTTTTGATTTGTGTAACTGTGAATATAAAAATCAATGAGTTCATATTTGATGTGTGTGAAATGCAGAAATGGTTATTAGTTTTGTTGCTCTCAAGATTGTCCTTAGCAATAATTCTAAAATTTAATTTGTATTTGGTACAAGGTGATATTTATAACAGGCCTAGCAGGCATATGGGGACCAAAATTACTACTTAATTACTTACAACTGAGAATGTTCTTAGCAAGTAATTTGTTGATAATATCCAGTAATTTTAATAGTTAAAATAAGTTTACATTAATAGGATAATTTGGTGAGTTCATCAATTGATTATGTGGAACATTTAAAAAATTGCCTGGTGAATGGATAAGTATGTCATTTTGTAATGTGGCTTCTTGAACATAATTTTACTACTTTGAAAAAAAAAAAAAGTATTTTTACTATTGATTATTTAGTCTTGATTGGAATTATACAAGGGAATTGTATAAACATTTTCATCTTCATCATAATAAAACTAAGACAATTTCAAAGCTTTTACTGCTGCTCCTTTAATTGCCTTAGTAGAATGTAACAAACAAAAATATATTTGACAGTATAATCCCATGAACTGAAATGATGCATTTCAGAAACTAACAAAGATTTTTGTCAAAGAATTCTTGCAAGTTTTCAATTTAACAATACCAAACATAGAACAGAAAAACATCCACTGAAATGTTGTATCCAGAGGAATTTTTTAATTACCACAATCTATTTCTTTCAAAATATTTTCATATTATTCAAAATAACAAGTTGTATTAAATATTTCTTCTTCTATGGGCCAATCTTGTAACGTAAACTTGTTGACATTTTAATATCTTTAATGATGTTGGTTTCCAGCTCTGGTAAATTAGCGAATGTTTAGTGTGCTATTTCATTCAGCAAATAACCACATTTTGAGCAATTATAGCCAGGATGAAAGTTGTATTCTTAAACTGAAGAATTAATTTAGTCTTTTCAATATGAAAATTTTCAATACTTTGTATCGTTATAAAATATGCACTGACAGAATGTTGTCTTAATTTTTCAAATTTAGTTTCTAAATAATCTGATAAATTCAAAAAACAAAATTAAATTCACTGCTTAGCAAATATCTACAAACATCAATTAAACAATGTTTCCCTTGTAAATGATTTAACTTTTTTTTTTCTTGCTTTACTTCTATTATTTTTAACATTTTTTTCCCTCCAAATTGGAAAGAACCAGATGTTCGTAATCTAAATCTGATGTCACTTTTTTCTATTTTTCTTTTCATTTCTTTTATTTTTTTCAATAAATCATTTTTCTTGCCCACCGTGTACTAACAATTTACAATTTTCCAAAATTGCGACACATAATATTCTATTATATATATATATATATAAGCATGGTAACATTCTAACCAAGTTATCAAAAATTTGAATTAGAGCAGTTGAAATAGTTCTAGTGAAAAAAAAAAAAAAAAAAAAAAAAAATCAACAGGCTGGATGAACTGTTGGTTTGTTTGATTTATGGCATGTCATGGCTGACAAAAACCTGTTAATCAATATTGTGACTCAAATTTTAAAAAATCTGATGACATTGTCTTTTTCTAGTAATTGTTCCAACTCATCTGTTCTCCAGATATCTCAGTGTTTTGTGAAAATAATTCAAACTCTTCTATTGCTAACAATGCATTCTCTGTTCCAGTCTCTCTCCCTCTTTGTAAAAATTCTTCTAAGATACATATGACCTTGTGTTTACATCCAGGATAATTTTCCAATGGTGAGTGTCACTCCAGATAATTATTTCATGTGCTTTTATTGCTCTATTAGCCATCTCCTTTTTTTTATTTTTTTAATCCCTCCCCTTCTTCTCAGAGCTTTAATACATTAGAGACAATCTGACAGGATAGAAATGGTGCATTCGTTTTCTCTCTATCTCTCTCATCAGGGAACATCGTTTTTAGTGGGAATTTTAATGTTCATGTCAAGTGACTTAATCATTCTAATATTAGTGATGTTGCTGGTATTGAGACTTTCAATTTTTCCATTTCTCAGTCTCTCACTCAAATAGTAGATATCCTTACTTCTTTCTCTAATAATTCTGATCAATATACTTGATTTGTTCTTTAACTCCTCTCCTAGTGTTTGTTGAGTATCACAACACTCCTCTTGGCAATTCAGATCATGCTATAGTATATGTTGGTATTTCTTTTAACTTGTCTATTAGGCATAAACCACTTACTCACAAGGTTTCTTTTTGTTAGCAGCATTCACTTCATGATTTTCTTTGTGATACTCTTGGAGTGAAATTTTTAAACCATATTATTGACAATTGTGCCACTGAAGTTTCTTAGCTAAGAGCTGGCATTGATGCATTTTTACCTTCTCAGAAATACCAAGTGAAACCACAATCTTATTTCACACCTGCCTGTTCATCTGCTGTAGCCCACGGGAATAACTTTTTCCAGCTGGACTGATGTAATCATTCCGATCACAACAAATATCTGTTAGTGTCTGCTCATAATAATTTTAAGCATACCCTCAAAGAGGCTAAGTCTTTGTTCACTGACAATGAGACAGTTTCATGGACTCTTATAAGTTTGGTTCTCATAGATAATGTCGCCTCTGTAACTGTGTTAAATGAAAATAAGTCCTCTATCACCCCTCTCTTCATTCGGTTGGTGGTATTATCATCTGCTGATAAAGTAGAATGTTTTACTTGCAAATTCTGTTCCGATTCTACTCTTGACTCATCTGGAATATCTTTGCCTTACTTTCCATTTAGAACTTAGTCTGTGTGGTATGCATATAACTCTGTCCATGGTTTCTGCTATCATATCTAAACTGGATTACCCCGCCTCCCCAAAAGCATGTGGACTTAATGGCATCTCTGCAATAGTCCTTAAGGAATGTGCTACTGAACTAGTTCCTGTTCTTCCTAAACTCTGCAATAAATGCCTGGTTACTTTTTGCTTTCTTGCTTGTTAGAAATCCTCTTCTGTCTTTAAGAACTCGAGTGAACTGTTTAATCCTTCTACCTCTTTTTGGCAAAGTACTAGAGGCTCTAATCAACACTGAATTAGTTAAGCATCTCATATTGCAGAGTCTTCTTTGAGACCAGCAATATGGTTTTTGCTTCTGTAGGTCAACTACTGATATATTTACAGTTATTGCTGAAAAAGTATCAAGCTTTAGATAAAAATATTAAAGCTCTGGCTGTTGGTTTGGATATATTGAAGGCATTTAACGTGGTTTGGCATGCTGATTTTCTTCACAAGTGGATAGGTTATAGTATTTCTGGATGAACTTCTGATTCAAATCGGGAAATGAAGGTGGGCTTGAACAGCCACTCTTCTAGATGTTTTCACATTGATGTGAGTGTTAACATCCTTTTTTTCCCCCAAGACCTCTACCCTTGGACCTATCTGATGTCATCAGTTTGAAACTCTATATCTATGCTGATGACATAAATATTTATTCCTGTCTTAATGGTAAGTTTGATTAGGTCAAATTGGCCTGCATACAATCTGTTAACTTTAGCAAGAAGGGTTTTTTTTAATTTTAGCACCTAAAAGGAAACTGCAATCTTAGAGAACCAGTTTGCCTTCCATCAAAATAGTGACTCATTGCACCTTCTTGGGCTAACATTTTCTGCTGATATGTAAGTCTTCTGCTAGGAAAGTTGATTCACTGTGTAGTGCTAGGCAATTTTTCTCACCAGAATCTATCTTAAATGTGAATCTTTTAAAAAATAATATTTGTAGTTGGCACTTAACATATTTATATAATTAAAGGAAATGCTTTCATTACTTTTTTTAAAATTTTTATTTTTTAAATAATTAATTGTTTTGGGTATAATTTTTTGCAAAGATAATTTATCCATCTTGGACAAATGATAAACTCTAGCATTTGCTGTTGTAGGAACATCAACAGTGCACAGAATATTAATAGTACAAAACATATATCCTTAAAATCTTCTTTCCAGTAAAATGTATGTGATGGAAGAGCTGGGTGCATGAACTTAATCAGCAAGTCTTTATTCTCCATATCAATTTCCAGGACCATGCCAATCCAAATTTTATTGTTGCACTTGCAACAAACATATCCTGAAACAAAAGAATTTACTGGTTTTTCTTCAGCCCCAATAGAAAAGTCATAAATTAGGTCATAGTTTTCATCTTCACTACATTGTTTCATAGCTATTTGAATAAATTGATGAAAATTTCTTGTTCCTGGGACTGTGGATGCATTTTTGAATCTCATGGTGAGACTCCTCCTCACTTCCTCAACTTCTTCCTTTTCAACCAGAATGAATTCGATACCTTCAATTGCAGATTTACAATATTCAAACATAGATTCTGTGGAAAGGATTTGTTTGGTTGGTCTTCGGAGACTTTCTTTTTACACTGTCCTTTTCACTGTCCCACCTATGCTATCATAAGGTTGTTTACCATGATTTGTTGCAAAGAAATTCCATTTTGTATTGAGCCTAAAATCTTTGATGGTTTCACAAATTGGCAACGTTCTTATAATTCTTGTATTGTGCTGCACAACCATCAGTAAAATACTCAATATTTTTTATGTTTGGCAAGGTAGCTTTGATTACCTCAATAATTTTTTTTCTGTACCATATAAACAAATGCTACATCATGTGAGTTGTCACTTGACATAATGCAGAAACATTCACTTTGCATTGCATTTTCAAGCTTAAAGTAGAGTACCACTGGATGTAAAGTACATTGTGAAGTATTCCAATGATAACTCTGGATCTCATCTTGAACTATAAATTTGTAGTTCTCGGCAAAATCTCCCAGGAACAAAATTTCACTATAACTAATCTCCTCTTTTCTTTGCTTTAATTACCTTTATTGTGATTTAGCCAAGTAAGAATGAGGTGCTAATTTATTAAGTTGCAAAACAACTAAATCAATGTAAGCTTGACAGGATTCCTTTTGTGTTGTCAATGTCAATCAGTCAGTTGTTGTCCATTGGAAGAACTCTATATTGATTCAGCATTACCAATATATCCTTCCATGGTGTCATAAAGAAATTATTCAAGCTGCCCTGATGATTTAGGACAATTTGGGCACCTATGAATCATACACTCTCTGCTACTGGTATTACAGACATTATATTTCCAAAGATCTTTATATGATACATTCAGTGGTTCCAGTAATTCATATTTTGGTGGATAGTGCATACACATACAACATGCGTACCTGCACTACCAACAAGGACACACCATTTTGGCCTTAGACTACAAAATTTTGAAAATCCCAAAGGTACTGTTGGGTTCTGTTCCTTGAATGCTCTGAAGAGCTTAAGTAGGTTGCCCAAGATGCGTCTTTTCTGCTGATGAATATTACATTTAATACTAACATAGTCTTTCCTGTCTGGCATCAGTCGAGTATATTCATCATCTTGGTAAAATGCTTCCATTAACTGTGCAATATCAGCAGGCAAAGACTTGCCCCTTTTTGGTTCTGGCACAGCTAAAATACCTCTTTCCAAACACAATTTGCAAGCCTTGCGTACAATGTGTTCTGAAACACCAAACACATCCATGACTTTTTTGTGTGACCACTCAGTAGGGGCAAGTATCAAGATCTGTATTTTGATTTTAGTTGATTCCACTGTCTTCACTTTTGCTACAAGAAGCTCTATCGTTTTATCAAAGCACTTAGCTTTATCTAAAATCTCTTTTTTGATTGTTAAAGCCTCATCATTCAACAGCTCATAGTCGACGTTTAATGACTTGACTACTTTGGTCTTTACACATTGCATTGCAGAAAAAATCTTTCTCTTACCTAAAGTAGCTTTTCCAGAGTAATGAAGCTTTTTTGTTTTCAGTGGAGAAATTCCAATAGCAGAGAAACATTCATTGATGTTTCTCTTCTCTGTTTCTGCAGAAGTAGTTGTATCAAGCTCTTTCATTTCCTCATCCGATACATGTCTTGGTTCTTCATCGGGAAGTAGTTTGTAGATTTGTATTTGACAATTAGGGCAGAGTTTCTTGTCTGGGATTAATACCAACTTAGCCTTTGCCTTATCTGCCATCTCCAATGAAATTGGTTTCAAACCACCTTTGATTTGCTTTTTATGATTTTTAAATGGATTACAACATCTCTTTTCAAGCCATTCATAGTTAGTCAATAAGGTCTGTTTGTGATGGTAACAGTCTGTATTTTATCCTCATCAAGTCCTGTTCTATAGGCAATAAGCTTTACATCCATTGCATCCAACTGATCAACTGAAATCAATCCAACCTGTTTATCATTGAATAAACCATGACATGTTTCAACTGTTAGCTCAGTATAAATAGAACAATTCATCTTTAACTGAAAAAAAGAAACTACTGTACTTCAAATTCAGTGTGCAAGTAAAAAATCTATGTAATTAGAAAAATACCACCTTTTCCCTTGGATACTGGATGGTAAGTGACTGATGTTTCAGGACCAGACAGTGCATAGTGTAATTTAAAATGTAATCTTTTAAAAACTCTTTTATATTCATTTTTATTATGACTTTCTTCTGATTAAAACACAATCAAATATTTTGTTTCATGAAAATAATTTTGAAAACTTATTTAAAAAATAAAAATAAAAATTTAAGAAAGTAATGAAAGCATTTCCTTCAACTATATAAATGTTAAGTGCCAACTACAAATATTATTTTTTAAAGATTCACATTTATCTTATGACTTTAAAAAATCAAATGTTTTGTTTCATGAAAATAATTAACCAAAATAAAATTAAAAGAAACAAAGAATTTCTTTTAACTTCATTTGTTAAGTGCCATTTACAAATTTTCTATGCACTGTTGATTATCATACATGAGGCAATGTTTACTGCGTTTTAAAGACAATCTATCTGTACAAAAAGTAATATCTGCAAAATATATTTAAATAATTTTTTTTAAAATTAATAAAAACTATCTTATTGAATAGTTTAAGAAGTTACTTAGCACAATATCAATATTTTAGAGGTCATGGAGCATTAGGTCTTTAATTATAATCTTTCGGAAATCCTGCACATAATGTAGGAAAAAGCTCTAAACTTGGCAGGGTCATATCTTCTTAAGTAAGCATAAAACCCTCACAAATTTTTTGAGCAGGCATTGTAGATGTTAGACAAAAAAATATTATGAAAATTGAAGAGGACACATTTTTGATAGAC
>OZ038475.1:126359392-126394392 GCA_964036315.1 Acanthosepion esculentum
ACTGACCGTAAACTACATAGGTGAAAAGTTGTTGATTTTGACGTCATGTATTTGGGTGAGTAAAATAAAATTTTCTATCAAGTGTAGGCTTAAACTAGTTAAATATTTGGATTCTACACTTCTTATTTTCCCTACATAACAAATTTCAGAAATATTGAAGGCATGGAAGTATTTTTCTTTAATTTTTAAAAAACACTGAAATTCAGCGACATTGTGCAGCCTTAATTTAGAGGCAAAATAGGAAAATTATACACAGCCCTTAAAATTGGAATGGTAAAGTCTAGCACAAAATAATTTGTCACACTTTCCTAACTCATGAAGGGGGACATTTGTGCCAAATTTCAAGTAATTTGGAGTCGGTGGGTGTAATGCCCTGGTGAATTGACATGGAATATCCCCCCCCCCCCCGTGCCTTTTCTATAAATATTTTCATGGTAATTGTTCTGATGAGCTTTCTTCTTTGGTACCTCAACTTTATGAATTTAAGTGCAGTACTAAATATGAAGCTAGGTTGCATCATTTTAGAGTTGAAATTGCTAGATGTAAACATAAGTTCTATGTTGCCAGTTTCTTCCCTTGCATCTCTTGCTTTCCACTCAACTTTGATCTTCAAAAATGTAAATGCAATGTCAGTTGTTACCTTCTGTCTTAATTCCTGTTCTTTTATTGTTCTCTCTCCTTAATGTTTTTTTCTTCTCATTCTTTCACACTCAGTAACTCCTTGCATCATAATGGCATTGACTTGAAATATTTTTTTTAATTATATATTTTGTCTAGTTATGAAGGATGATAAAATTAAAAGAAATCATTCATAAAAATAAATTTTATCATCCTATTTTCATTGTTATAGGAAAAAATATTAACTTTGTGAGAACTTTTAATAAACCAAAGAAATATAGGAGAAAACAATGTGATATTGTTCTATATTTTTGTGGTCTTTAATAATGATATTACCATTGTAATAATAAAAATTCTTAAACATTCTTCATTAATTTCATAGTGTAAAAGTTACCTTTTTTCTCTTTAAAATAGATGCTAAAATTACAGTAACTTAGGAAAGCAAATTATAAAATATTTTATAATCAATATGTTCATTGTTATGAGAACAATATCATAGAGGAGAAAAATATTAACTTTGTAGTAATATTTTTAATAATGACACTTTTAGTCAAATATGTAATAAATTATATATATTTTGGCAGACAAAGATATCGGTTTTCTGTCTTATCAACCCCTATGTGAACTGAGTTTGTGTCAGAAATAGGAATTTAACTGAAAGCTAAAAGAAAACAACTTGTGTTTTACAGTTCATTAATAATTTGCTCTGTAATAAACAGATTTGTTACCTTTACTCATATATATAATTAAAGTACTACAATTTCTAAGAAAATAAACAAACCATATACTTCAGTGTCTTAGATAATAAATGAGAATTAATCCAAGCATAGAAGATAAATATTTCTTTTTGAAGACTAAAATAAGTTGGCCAAGATTAGTGCATGCTTTCCTAGCCTGCTATAGGTATTACTTTGTAAATAGTGGATAAATTTAGGCATCATTTTTTTTCTTTTTTCTTCCTCCATTTGTCAATGTGAACATGAAAGAAATCTGGTGACAATTGTTTCTGCTTGTAAGAAAAAAAGCCACCTACAGTCCACTGCTCTATGGAAGCCCAGGAAAGTGATTATGCAAGTAAATAACGAGTGGATGCTGATGTTACTTTTCATCTGAATTAGTTAAATTAGGACTAAGCTGTTGCTAGTGTCTATTCAATGACAAATAATCAAGTGAGACTGATGTACAAAGCCCAACATCTGATAAGGTTATCCCAGGCACATACATCATAACCAGATGTGCACAATGTGGTGACAGGCTTTGATAAAAGCAGCATATAATGTTGCAGGTAGGACTCATTCAGAAATTTCTCTAGGTCATGTAATCCAGTCTATTCAGGCATTCTCCAATTGATGGGTTTCCAAATATCTAGATGTGACTCCCAAGTTACATTGGCTGCTTCTTCCTTCAGAGTGAGATGGGGGGGGGGGCACTAGTTTTTGACACCTGGCCATGATGCTCCCCCAGATACTCATAAACAGATGCATAGTGTGTCCACCTTTTAATGGACATGCCCAGCTGGCTATATTTGGTCAACCCTCAAGCAAATCTATGGTACTGATTGAGATATTTACTGTAGCCTATCCTTATTCACCAAGACAAATTATGTACCTGTTAAAACCTCAGAAGGCATGAGAACAGTGCCTGGTGTAGCATGAGGGTGGTGACAGCTGCTGCTGCTTTTGTAATAGTAGTAGTAGTAATAATAATGTGTGAAAAAGTTGACTTTAGGTGTTTTTATATATATATATTGTTCATCTTTATGGCATTTGCTTTTAGTTGCTTCATTTATAACATAAAGGACTCTGAAATTTAAATATATGCTGCATGTATTAATGTCTTGACATTTCAACTCTGACTTGTTATATTGCATTTACAATATGAGGGCATATGTTAATATGAAGCAAAATCACTTTCTTTACCAATGTGTTATTTAGTTATCACTTGCTGACTAATATACAGTCACAGTTTAACTAGGTTCCTGCAGTGACATACAATCCCCCACCCTCTCCTGTAGGTTTGGTTTTGAGATATTGAAAGCTGTCCTGGCATAAGACATTATTTTTATTGAATTGAATTCTCATAATATATCTCATTATTGCCAGTGACTATCTTGTTCAAAAATTGATTTAAAAAAATTTTAAGCTAGCTGTAATTTTGGATACAAAAGGAAAATAAGAGTTACTCCCCTTGAACCATGAAAGCAATGATAATGGCTAGTATAATATATTAATATATAATATATCGTAATCTGACAACAACCCTGAATCTGAACAAAAATCATTCTTTGCATCTAACTTTTCTAGGACTTTTGAATGAGCTATGAATCCAGTGGGAGCAGAGGAATTGCTTGGACACACACAAACACACTAC
Source organism: Acanthosepion esculentum (assembly GCA_964036315.1). Lineage (NCBI taxonomy): Eukaryota > Metazoa > Mollusca > Cephalopoda > Sepiida > Sepiidae > Acanthosepion > Acanthosepion esculentum. Next base: position 126,362,381 of record OZ038475.1, read on the forward strand.
TTTATATATAAGATTTCATTCTGTTGCTTCAGTGCACAGTAAGTAATAAGTGTGGAAATATTGGTCAGAACTGATGACTACCAAACCCCATTTATTGGGAATTTTAAGTCTTTATTAACCCATGGTTCCCAGCAATTATCAAAACTGACAATTTCATAGGGCTGTTTTTCAAACATGTTCTCAGAGTTGTCACTCTACACATATTAAAATTTACTTGTGTTTAAAAAAACAAAACAAAAAAAAACACTCATCAACTTGGTGGGCTTAATGCTTGAAGTTATCTTTCGCAAAAGATTTCTAAGTTGAAATATTAATGGATGTAATCCCAGAGATTCAGCACTGAAAACAAAGAAAATTGCACCATCTTGGAGAGCAATGTATTGTCTTTAATAATCAGTTGGTTTCATATCTCTGCACCCATACAATTTGAGGTACATGTAAATCAAAAATAGTATAACTGCATTCATTTTGTGCAAAACCATTTGGTCCAGTACATCAAAATTTGTATAGCTGTCTGAGTGAATTTGTATAGCTGTCTGAGTGAATGAACATCACCAACTGATAGTTGGTTGGTTGTTTGTTTTGGCAATTTCTGTTTCAGTATCAGTTTCGGTTCCCCCCCCCCCTTGATACCGCGGTTTTTTGATTCGGGTTTTTCGGTTTCTAAGAAAGCCATTCATTTTCCTGTGTAATGATAGCAATTTCAGTCGATGTCTGATTTCATTTGATATTGATAGATTTGCAACTCTCATGTATTTCTGGTCCAGTCTTAAAAATATTCATATGACTGGAAATAAAATAATCTTTCTAAATATGTAATTTGTATCTGCTTTTATTCATTGAATTATATTTTTACAGCGAGTTAAAACAGTATTTTGCTCCAAACAGCCGAAAATGCAAAAAAATGTTGTTTGTTTGTTGGACTCGATTTTACACATTACTTTGTTTTGCAAAATCAATATGACCAATCTTTATCAATATTCTTGAAATTGTACACTAAATACTTAAGCTACAACCAGGAAGATGTTTATTTCTTCTCTGACCCATGAAAGCAAATTCCTTCAAAAATTATAAAGTAAGCAGCAAAAAAAAAAAAAAACTGATATTATGTGTGGTTAAAGAACTTTCAAATTATTGAAACTACTGTCTTGTCGTGTAAAATAAACGTCCCATATACTTTTGAACTTTCGAGTTATTTTTAAAAAAAATGTCTGTCATTGTGGAAGTCTGTTAACTGGTGCGTAAGTGGTCAATATTTGGTTTTAAATGGTAATAAAAATTTATAGACATGCTAGAATTGAAAAACCAAGATTCAGGGTGGCTAATAAAGTAGGAATTGTTCACCTAAAGTCAATTAAAGATAATTTAGTCATAGAATTCATGACTTGGATTAAAGTTTATTAAACTTTCAAATAAATTGTAAACTATAAATAACTACCATATTTATTAACAAATTGGTAAAATATGAAATAAATCGTCACGTAAAATATCTATATTTGTGTCTTTGGATAACATATTTTTGAGAAATAGTTTGATGTGGCTTTTAAAAAGCCAAAAAATGAAACCCTCATGTTTAAAATTATTAAAAATACGACAATTCTTTTCTGGTACGCCAGTCAGCTGTTGTTCGGGTTTTACAAATAAATTTCTTCTAAAGAAGGAAAATCAATGTTGTTGTTTTTTTTCTCCTAAATGTTTTTATCTAGTGAATACTACACCTAAAATTAAATATTAAAAATAATTAAAAGCTTTTAATTTCATTTTTATAATGTGTATATTTCCAAATCTGCAAGTAGCACCTGTTCTTTACACATTTTGAAACTGAAATTAAAAACTGTTTTATAATTATTTTAATATATAGTCTTGAGTCTGTCTATTCCCTAGATAAAACCATAAAGATATTTGTAAAAAAATAAAATGAATTAATCTTCCTTGTTTAGAAGAATTTTATAAGCAGAACACCCACTGAACACCAGTGGCAAAAACAGAATAATTTTTACTTTGGCTTTAAAACAAAATGACTTGCAGTTTTGACAATATACACATTTTAAAACTGAGATTAAAACTTTATTTTTTTAATATCTAATTTTAGGTGTATTTGCTAAATAGAAACATAATTTTATCTGTAGAAAACAAAATTTTACACTAGACTCGCATATCTGGAAATATACACATTTTAAAAGTGAAAAGAACTATTTTAATTATTCTTAATATCTAATTTAGGTGCATTCCCTAGATAAAAAAAAAACATTTATTTATTAAAAAAGATCTTCATTCATTTTTCTTGTTTACAACTTATTTCGTGATTTGCATACACTGGCTTACTAGAAAACAATTACAAAAAAATCCGACTTCATAACATTGAGATGAAACTAGCAACTAATTTTTTATTTTTACTCACTATTTTGTTAAACTTTTTTCTTTCCTTTTTTTTTTTTTTTTTTTTTTACTGAAACAAATGGATTTTCATTTTTCAAACATGTCATATTTCCTTTTCTGTTTGAAAACATGATTTCCAGGTGTCATATCTGTCGTATTTCCGTTTTTCTTCATTTCTTTTGTAAACAGATAGATTTCATAATTATTTCCTGAAACTAGTCAATTAAATGTTTTTAACATTTTTGTTCAATAATTTTTCTCTGACTATGGTATGAATCTTGATAAAATTTAATTTTATTAACGTCTGAAAGACTTTTCAGTAGTGTTTCTTTGGAGATGGTCACCCAGTAGTGATATAGCACTTAAAAAGCTGAACGATTTTGGTTTTGTAAAAATTTCGATGAGGTTTCATAGTGTGAAGATGAAATCGAAAAAGTTGGTTTTTTGGTTAAATTTTTAAATCAGACTTGTTTTATCAGTGGATATTAAGTTTAAATCTTTTCATGCATTTTCTTAAAATTTAGAATGAATTCATACTAAAATAATATAAAAAAAAAAAGTTTGATATATTTTTAGATTTTTAGAATTAGCACACGTTTGTCCTTTTTATATATATTATCCTGTTTTCATTTTTAATGGTAATTTAATTTACATTTGTGGCTGGCAATATTTTCTATAATCCTTGGGATTTAGGGATTTAAACTGAAAACTTATTTACATTTTCTTTTTAGAAAAGAATGGAACTAGATACCTTTTTTATTTAAAAAAAAAAAATCAAATGAATATATATTTTAGCTTAAGTTTGGCACATAGGTCCATTTTAAAAAAAAAATGAAATGTAAGGTAATTTTTGAAATGCCATGAAATTTTTTTTTCTTAACTAATTCTAGCAATTAGGTTCTACTAGGAGCTTATGAGGAATTTGTTACATTTTGTTTAAAAAAAAAAGGAGGATACATATAGTTTAGGTCCTTCCACTTGGTCGCGTAAAAAAACAGCATCATTAATTTTTTTTTTGTTTAAGGTAGTAAACTTAAGATCCTAGAGACAGAATGCAAATTCATAAAGCTTCTCGAAACCTAATTAAAAGCCAATAAAATATTAAATAATTGCTGAAAAATGTTAATTTGTAAAAATTACTAGGTAGTTAAAAACTAAAAAAAATGCATTTTCTAATTTTACTCAAATAACGTCACAAATCTATAATTTAATTTGGAAAGATTTTTTAAAACCAATAAATTTGTTACAAATTTCTTAAAATTAAGAAAATGGCTGCTTTAAAAAAAAAAAAAAGAAAGTTTATTTTAAATCAAGCAATTATTTGACATTCCAATCTATATAATTTCTATCTGAAATATATCAGAATATTTTACTTACTGGAAATAATAAATTTAATTATTTAGCTTTCAATTAAAACTAAAATGAAATCTTCAAGAATGCTTTTTCATTTTTAAAATTTACTTTTAAACCTTAGGTATAAAAAAAATTCAGTGGTGGTGGTGTCTAATACAATTCAATATTTCCTTTTTTTTTCTTTTTTTTTTTTTTTTCTTAATGTATGGTACTTTTCATACCAGATATCCAAAATTGGATATTTAATCAAATTCTTATTTAATCTTAAGTGACTACTGAACTCCATGATCCTGAGAATAATTTTCTTGTATGTTGGAGAAGCAGGCTAAAATGACCCCAAATTTTCTTCAGGGACAGGCCTTGGAAATCTTAAAAGTCTTGGAAAATTGATAGGACCTTTTCCAGAGCTTGAAAAGGTCTGGATAAATAGCAATACTCCAAAAAGCTCCTTGAAAAGTCCTGGAATTTTCTAAATTGAGTGCCTACACATCCTTTTTCTCCATTCATGAAAGTCGAACTGGTAAATCCCAGAAGTGTGGCTTTTTTACAAGTTAAAATTGTCCTTTTGGTAATATTTGGCAATTATTGCGAATGGATGGTGGTTTGTTTTCTTTATTAGAACGAGATCAGGATCTCATAGTTACTTCTGTATTTTCTCGCCTAGATGATGAGAAAGAATACCCTTACTCAACAGGGGGGGAAAAAGCAAAGGAAGATAAAAAATGTCAGAAGCAAAGTAAATATTTCTGTCAAAGATAAATTCACACTCATTGAGTTTGTAGTTGAAAAGAAAATAAATTATTTTATATTAGCAGTAATAAAGTACATTTTAGTAGAATCTTGGAAAATTTGATTTTTTTAATTTTTTTTTATTTGAACAATTGAAGAAATGTTATTCACGTGTTGATTTCAAAAGTAAAAAATCCTTTTGATTTCTAATCAGTGGTGGTTGAGTTATTGCTGAAAAGATAATACTTTATGCATCCCATGTCCATGTGTTTCTGTGTAAGCTACGTTTGTCTAAATTGTTGCCAACATTAACAAGTTTGAAAATCAAATTTGACTCAAACAAAAAAAAAATGTAGAAGGGAAGGATGATAGAATATAAAATGTGCCTCTGATGTATCTTAGGATAGAAAATGCGTCTTTAAAAAAAAAAAAAAAATGTTATTTTTTAAAGTTTGCAGAGCTTTTGTTTTGAGTATAAAAAAATGATGAAATGCATTAAAACTTATTTGGTTTTATATTGCTTTGGTTTATACTAAACGTTCAATCTGGCAACCTTATCCTTTTACTTTTCTATAGGTACCTTCACTAATTTGATACCTAAGATTTAAAATTAAATTTTATAAATGAAAAGGCCTTCTTAAAGCTAACATTTTAGCTTTAATTGGAAGCTAAAGGATTAAACACTTGCTATTTCCAGTAAGCAAAATACTCTTCATTTCAAACAAATTATATTGATTGGAATCTTTTGGCTAAAATAGCTGATTAACCCCCCCCCCCTCTTTTTTAGTCATCATTCTGTGCAATTTTATTCTGTATTAAACCCCCCCTACTTTCCTGAAACTTTCTTTGAGATTATTAGCTGATTTAAAGTATAATTAATCTGATTTGAAAAAATATTTACTTCAAGTATTTAAAACAAAAAAATAGTAGCTGTTTTTTAACTGACATTGCCATGTTTTATGTAATTGAAGTGTTGACAGGCAATGTCATGGTTTGTTCTACAGAAACTTATCTGTAAAACATAATTTAAGAAAATGATGTCAGTGCCTTTATTTATATATATTATATATATATATATATATCTCTTGGTGTAAAATAATTTGTATTAAGATTTTCAATTTTTGATTAGTAAATATAGTTTTCACTTAATAACAATATCACCTAACCTAGGTAACTTCATGAAAATAGATAACTCGACAAAAACGGCCTGAAAATTAATGGAAAAAAATTTTCTTTGTGTTACATGTATATTTCATTATTTAGAAGAAACACTAAAGTATTTTTTGAATATTTTTTTAAATTTTTTTAATCATTCTTAGCATGTCTTAAATTTTAGTTAAAAATCTTGTTTACGAAATATCGAACAAAAACTCGATATCAGCCATTTTTTTTTAAAATTTTGATTTTTGAAAAATAAGTTAAATTACTTGTTTAAAAATCGTTTAAAAATTTAATTATACGTTTTTCAAAATTTATTCAAAGAAAATTAGAAAATTTAAAGTTTATTTAAAATATTTTGAAAGAAACTTTTACTTACTTTCTTCGTAGAAAAATGTTGTTTAAAATAAAAGGGAGCCGATCTTAACATTCCCGACGATTGACAAGTGATGAAAGATGACGTTTATAAATTATTGACAGCTGACGTGAGATTCGAGTTCTCATACGGAAGGACAGAATGGACCAATTTTTTTTTAATTGGACTTGCTTAAGTAGTACCTTGTAATAATTAAAGCAAAAAAAACTTTCAGCATTCCAATTTTTGGATATATTTTTTTGTGTTTTTAGTACTATAAGTTTGTTGATACTATCTGGAGAAATTATAAATACTATAAAAAAAAAAAATTAATTAAGATACAAGTGCTGCACTGCTGTTTCAGGGCCCATATAGACCATACTAAATAAAGTCAATTAAGATCTATCATAAAAAAATTTATATCCTTAGTAAAAATAATCACACATAGTAACAGTCACAGCCTATTTTCTCTGAAAGAAAAAAAATGGATTTTCATATTTTTATTGGGGTAAAAATAAAAAGATTTATCATCTGAAGAAAATATTAAGGAAAATTTATGTGAACCCCCCCATGAAACTAGATATTTTCTGAAAGCAAACAATATGATCTTTCATTTAAAAATAAAATTGGTCAGTTTAAATGACTCAAGAAATTTTTTCAGGGGGCAAAATGAGGGGGGGGATGTAAATTTTGCATTTTTTGTAGTTCTAAGCAAAAATTTTCCCATAATTTTCCCAAAATTTTTCCCATGCTATAATTTAAAGTACACTTATAAAATTTCATTGTCTTTTTTATGCTCACTTTATTAAATTTTAAAAATATCTCATAGAAAAATATCATAACTGACATAATACAAAAATAATACTGTATAAATTTCATTGAATAGGTAGCTAATAAGTGACGTTTTTTTATTGCACGCATGATACTTCCGGTCTTCCGTAGATTTCATTGGCAGACACATTATTGACACATGATTGAGACAAATTAAATTTTTTAATATATGTCTGTTCGTTAGTTTGTAAGATGCTTTGGAATTTATAATCTGTAAATATATACTACTTAATAACAACATTCGTTAAGTTGTACAAACTTTTCCCTAATTTTATAAGAATTAGCAACATAATGTAAAAATTTAGTAAAAATTAAAAAAATTATTTCAGAAACAACAAATAATTGTTTTAAAAATTTATTTTTTATCGAAATATATTTTTGCTTTGCTTTCAGACAATATTGTCCATGTTCATCAAAATAAATAAAAGCAATTAAAAGCTTTTGAAATTAAATAATATTTTTGTTTTAATGAGTTTTGTATGTTACATTTCGGAGATGATTTTCAGGTAGAGGTGGTCCAAAAATAAAAAATAAAAACATGATTTGGTTTCCTCAAAGCCTTGTGCTTTTAACTAATATAATCACTAAACTCCTCAAAATTGAAATTATAGAGTTTTCGTGCAATTAATTGGAGGGGGGTAATACATATGAAGAAAAAAAAGTTCTGCCATGACTTCAATAAAAAAAATAAACATTTATAATAAGTTTGATGATTTGTAAATAGTTTCTGAAAGTTCATTAAAATCCGACAATTATTTTTATTTTTGCAACATTTTCCAAATTAATGTGTGTCATACAAAACGTGCTTAAAATTTTATATGTTATGTTACTAGTTCCGGTGATACAAAGAGAAACAAGGTTTTTTTTAATCAAAATTTAGAATGTTCGAAAAAGAAAGAATTTTAAAAAAATAATTAAAAAATACTTTGACCTTTCCTCTCAATAATAACATAAGTATTTATACGCTAAAATTTTGTTTTCGTGAAGTTTGGCGTATTTTTTTATCATGCTATGCCATTTTTTTAGCGATTTCGTCGAGTGACCTAACCTAACCGAATGAAAGTAATGCAGAATTTTAAGATTTATATACTATAAATCATTAAAATTTAAAAACATGAAAAAAAAAATTCATTATTCATCAGAAAAATCTTTTTTCTTGTCCTTAATCAATCTTATAAAAGAAAATAAAATTTTATCGTCAAAATGCTTATGTTATTAAGATGAAAGACCAAAGTATTTTTTAATTATTTTTTGAAATTTTTTAATCCTTTCTAACACAAAATTTTGGTTAAAGTCTTTTGTTCACGTTATTGCGGTGACATAAAAATAACAATTTTTTTTTTGCGCTTTTTTCCGTTGAAAACGCATTAATTTGGAAATTCTTGTAAAAATCAAGTAATTGTCTGATTTTAATTAAATTTTCAGGACTTATTCACAAATGAATGAAATTATTTTTGGAATGTTTTTTTTTTTTTTTTTTTTTTTTTTTTTTTTCTCCAAGAAAATTTTGGTATTAAATATTTTTCTTTTTAATGTTACCCCCACTTATTTAAAATCATGAAATTTTGAACAAAACCTATTTCCTGAATTTTTTTTTTTTTTCCTTAAAAGTAGGTGTCTTTGGAGATTGTAAAGCACCTACTTTTTTTTTTTTTTTTCAAATTTGAGCTATCTAACTGAAAATCTGCTCTGAATTGAAAAATAATGAATCCAATAAAACTATGATATTACTTAATTAGAAAAACTTTTAATTGCTTTTGTAAATAAGTAATATTAAGGACATTATTGTCTGAAGAAATCAATTTTTTCTGATGAATGATTAAATTTTACAAGAATTTTTTTCATTTCTTTTAAATTTTAATTATAATAGTTTAAAATCGTATAAAACTCTGTATTAGGCTATTTCCTGGATGTCATAGTAATTAAGTGGAAGCAAAATTTACAAATCCAAAATTGAAAAGATTAATCAACTTAGTTGTGCTATTTATTTTTAAAATAATTTTTTATTTTATATTTTTTTTACTTACTACGTTCATTATTTTCATGTACAGTAGACTGAAATTGCCATTATTATGATCTAAAAGTTTTGTCCCTTTATGTCGCTTCAGTTACGTTTCAACAGGTTTTCAAAATTTCTATCCAACTTTAAAAGTTTAAAGCTTAAACTAAGTTTTACTTTTTTCAATTACTATTTCGCTAAATATTTTTATTTTATGTATTTACGTTAGTGTGGGACATACTTCAATTGAGTAATCATGGTATTTCATTTGTTATTAAATTATAAAATTATAGTATTTAAATTTTTTTAATTTTTGCATCTTCGACAGGTTAATAGAAGTCAATAAAATATTAAATAATTGCGGAAAATATGTTCATTTCTAAAAATTACTAGGTAGTTAAAAACCAAAAATATGCATTCACTTAGAATTTTGACAATTGGGGTCATCCATAGTAGCTGTCATCGCCTCGTCTATCAGCAATCCATCAAACGTTGGATCAAATGAACAAGGCCAATCGTTAATAATTGGTTGCATATTTTTTTTTATGTTATAAGTAATATTTATTTCAAATCAGATTAATTTAACTTTAAATTTTCCAATTTTACTAAAATAACGTGTCAGAAATATATATTTATTTTTTAAATGAATTTTAAAATAGAAACTTCTTTTGTTTACAAATTTCTTAAAATTAAGAAAATGGTCGCTTTTAAGAAAATTTTAAGAAATCAAAATTAAATACACCAGAATATTTTAATGGAAATAATAAATTTAATTATTAAACTTTCAATTAAAGCTAAAATATTCAAGAAAGATTTTTCATTTTAAAAATTTAATTTTAAACCTTAGGTGTTGAAAATTTATGCCAAAATAGTGGAGGTACCTAATTTAGAGCAAATTTTCAGGAAATGTGTAGTTATATATATATATATATATATATATATATATATATATATATATATATATATATATATGAAATGATTTGCATTCTCCAGGGAGTCCTGCATTTAACTAATAAAAAAGATTTTCAGATGAAAATTTAATTTCTCAATTTCATGAAATTAAGTAAGTGGGTGGTAACATGTAGAAAAAAAAAACTTATCCGTGAATAAGTTCTGAAAGTCTCATTAAAATCTAAAAATTGTTTTTTTTGCAAGAATTTCCAAATCTCTGTTTTTTCACTAGAAAAAAGGCGCAAAAACAGTAACTGTAAATATTACATTGGCCACTGCAGCAAAAAAAAAAAAAAAAAAAATGAACTAAAATTTCAAATGTGCTAGAAAGGATTAAAAAATTTAATAAAAAGTACTTTGGTCTAACCTCTTAAACATTTTGATGATAAAACTTTGTTATTGTTTAGTTTGGGCCCTTTTTCATCATGTTATGCTGTTTTTTCAGTAGAAAATTGGAGGTATATACTTTTGTATTTCTGCCATAGATGGTTAGAAAATGTACAAACATGAATGAATCCTAGACATTTGGTCATATGTCATCAAAATTGTGAACTTAATTTTTAAAAAAACCCTAAAAAAACGTCCCCAACCCAAGGCTTTCTGTGATGCTGTCAAACGTGAATGACATTTTATTTCAAAAAACATTGAACTGTTTCTAATAAAATATTGGAGCAATAAGCCGTTGTTTCCTCTCCTTGCACACTATCTTTTTAGCGTGATCATGGAACTGTTAAGATTTGGAAAGGACGAGCATGCTAAAAAGATAATTGCATTTTCAAACTGAATGAATTTGTAAAAATTTTGTCAAACACAAATATGCATAAAGATGCTGCAAAGATTTGTAGATTTCTAACAGATAGGGCTATGCACAATTTATCCAAAAAAGGGAATGTGTCACCAAAAGATTTGCTTGTCTTTGTTGCAGTTCTGCATACAGTGTTCATCACCAGCATTGAGAAACTTCTGGCAATTTTTTCCCTTAGATACCCTCTTGTCAGGTCACTTACATGGCTGATCCCTGGATCGGATCCATTTGTGAAAAGAAATTTGCCACAGAAGAGTCTAAAAGGATTTCTTTCCCACATGATGGACAGAAAACAAGTCAGCAAGTCTGATTGAGATGACATCATCAGTCAGTACAAAGAGTTTGAGAAGCTGGAAATATTGCTTTCATGAATTTCAGCAAGCATGAAAACTGTCTGGACACTTTGTTCTACTCTTCTTTGTCTAGTAAAGAATATTAAAAACTGGAAAGTTGTTCACTAATTGCTGGTACTCTCTCATGAACAGGCTTCTCAGTCAATAAGGAAATTTTCACTGACAATATGAAACAGCATGCTCTGGTTGCAGAGGGCATTATCATGGACTAATTGGCCACAGTTGAATATACTGGGAATGTTCCCATGACTAAGGCTCTTTTCTGCATTGCTTCCAATACTAGATGGAAATTAAAAAACTGAAAACAAAAAAAAACTAAGGAGTTTCACTAAAAGTGAAATTCTCCATTTTTAAAAATCTATAAATTTTTTTTTTTTTTTTTTTTTTAAATCACTTCAAAGCTTTCTGCTTTCAAATAATATAATCACAAAATTACACAAGTTGAATTTTTGAGTTTTCATAAAATTAAGTAAGCATGGGGTAACAGATGTATATATATATAAAAAAAATCATTTGTGAAGAAGTTTTGAAGGTTTCATGTAAATCCGACAAGTATTTTATTTTTGTAAGAATTTCCAAAGTAATGTGCTTTTCAACTGAAAAAGGTGCTAAAAAAAACTAACGGTAAATATTCTGTGACTGCTGATGAAAAAAAAAAAAAAAAAAATTTTAACCAAAATTTCAAACATGCTAGAAAAGATTGGAAAATTTGAAAATAATTTTAATTTAAAAAAAATACTTTGGTCTTTCCTCTTCATAATAAGAAACATTTTGACAATAAACTTTTATTAAGTTTTGGGCCTTTTTTCATCATGCTTTGCTGTTTCTTTGGCAAATTATTGAAGATAACAAAAAATCACACAAGCTTGAAAGTTGCACATAAGATTTGCTCAAGTCAGCTGACAGCTATGTGAAGAAAGCTGAGCAGTTTCAGAACTTCACACTTATTGCAAAGTCTGGTGCCATGTGAATATCTGCAAAGGACAAACCCATAGAGATATCAAAATTGGAAGAGGAGCTGAATGCTAAACTAGATGAACTGAAAAAATGTTTACATCATTGTGTTCTGCACCATGAGTAGTATGGGGTATGTAAAATGTGTAGTCTTTTGTGAAAGTTTCTATCTGTAGTTCTGTCTATTAAAACCATTATACATAACTTCACAGGAAATGTGCAGTAGTCAAGAATTTTTGTGACATTGACAAATCATGAGTAGTCTACATAGCTGAAATGTGTAGCAGTAAGAATTAAAGCGTGTAATTCAAAATTTTCAAGTGTGGTAGAACTCCAAAATGTGCAGAATGTTATACAAAATGTGTAACATAACCAGGTCTGCATTCAGTTGTGTTTTAGCCTTCAACACTTTGATTTCTTCACTGCTTTCAACTGATCAGTATGATATGAATTATTATAACTAGTTGTAGCTTTTCTTTGGACATCATATCTATCAAACCGTTAAAAGATCAATCACAAAGTTTTTTTGTCTGAAATTGATGACCATTTACTTTGTGTGAGTGCACACCATTTTCAGTCTTTGAAAATTCTTAACATATCCCTTAAAGTTGTGGAATTCTTTTTTCACAGATCTGTAAGAACTCTGTTTCTTGTAATGTATTAAAAGATTGCTGATAAAATTTAAAAACTGTAATGAAAGGAATAGATATTAGTGATATAACTTGTAATGGAACTTCCATCTTCACCTCTAAAGGAATGAAAGAAGGAAGTTATGAGTACCAAGGCCAATTGGCTACAGTATATTATTACTCTATCTCTTACATTGACCAAGTCCTTATATTACGTGTCTGTCCAGTACTATAATCAAAATTTTAGTTCCAACCAAAATCCGAAATTATTATTTTTTGATGGTCTTTGTTGAATGACGTTGCACAAGTGAGATCAACATTAGTCTTTTAGATGGGATTTTGATATAATACCACCTTTCAAGTGATAAGGTATGTAGTATTTATCCCAGGAATATTTGCGAAAACAGAGGCTTATAAACAAAATTTAGGCTGTAAATCACCATTAGAAAAGCAAATACAAGAGGATCATTCCAACTGTCCAGAAAGTCTTCAGTTCCAATAAATGTATTTTTTATTCATTTCAATTTCATTATAAACCAGTTTAAAGCTTTACAATAAGCATTTGTTTGAAGGATTGACCAATGATTCATTTCATGAAAAAAAACCTTTTTAGTTTTGTAGTCATTAATGTCCCCTTTTTTCTTTTTTTCAATAAGTCAAAAGTTGCATAATTTCCCAGAATTACATATATCTATGATAAAAGGTATTCATATTACAAAGAAAAAACTGCTTTGTTGAATTCCTCCTCCAAATATTACTAAAGTTACAGTCATGTACTTCTCAATGAATACTTTTTATGGCAAGATCAGTATGGGATACTTTTTCTGTTTTTGCACCTACTGTCAAACTGTGCTTCTGGTTGCTCTTACATGGTGAAAATTAGGTTTTGATGTACTACAAAAAAAAAATTGTTATGCAGAAAGTTGTAACTGTTGAAATTAAACTCTCACAAGCAGACAAATTTGCTGTCTTAAATAATTTACTTCATTTTTTGAGAAGACCATTTCCACCCATACTTAAACAAGTTGATTGTAATAATTATTGATTCTATTGGTATTATCTTTCTTTTACTTGATAAGTACCTATGTAACATTACATTTATAATGATTTTTCACTTGTTTGAAACCTGCATCTTCAGTTATATACTGTTAAAATTGACTTCTGTCAAAATAGCACACGAGACAAACTTTTAATGGCCATAACTTGATTACTAATTGAGCTACCAAGTCAAACTCTCTGTGTTAAGTATTTAAATATATTAAACATGGTAGGGATTTATTGTTTGCTGAACAAGCAGATTTGTTATAAATCATGCCATGCAGAGCAGCCTTATATTTTGGAGAATAATAAAATAAGGCAATAATAATGCATTTAATCTCAAGCAATATGTGATAAATTCCTAAATGTTTTTTTAAAAATAAGGGTATTGAAATAAAGACCATGTTTATTATGGTACTCTTTACTGAAATGCAAGATGCTTCAGTAGAGATATTGTATAGTTCTGTACAAGTGACATTAAGAAGTTCTTGCCTAACTCACTTCCAGTCTGACCAAAACATCAGATTTTAAAGGCTTCTTAGTTAAATCAAGAATTGTTCATACCACATATTTAAATGTAAAATAATATTAATTTCCAAAAGAGCTGTCCAAGCATAATCTCTGGTGTTGATTTTAATAAAAAAATAATTAAAAAAAGTTGTAAGCACTTGTCATGATAAATAAGTTTAATTGGTTTTGCTGATCTCGCTGCTCTGAGCACAAATTTTCAAGTGCTCAATGTAAAACCTTAAAGCAAACAAGTTAAAGATTTTTTTTTCTAATTTGTGTAAAGTGTGTAAATCTTACAAATATTAATAGCAAAATAATTATGAACATAGAAATGTTGACTGAAAAATGTGATTTAATTCCAAGCTTGAAACTGAAACTATTGGAGATGGGGTAAAAAAGAAAGAAAGAAAAAATTCTGTCTGATACTGCTAGTCATATGCTTTGACTTTAAGCAGTTGCTTCATGTCTGCAATTCTCCATTTTCAAGTTATTGAACATTTGCCAAACAGGTTGCTAATAATATCACCATCTGTAATACTATATTAACTATAAAAAGTTCTGCTATATTTATCCTTTTTAACTTGGATTATTACAGAAAGATTTTTCAAAACACAATTTTAAGCAATTTGTACACTTGATAAATTTAATATTTATTTTATAAGTGTTATGAATCACACTTTAAAAAAAAACTTTAGTAAAAATGTATGATTTTTCATTAAAGTTAACTAAAAGTAAAATCTACTGGTTGTCAGTGATAGCTAAAATATTAAGGTATTAAACAGGATGCTATGATTTTAAAATTGAATATAAACAGTTGTGGCCTTTTTATTTTATTCTTTATTTGTTTTTACATCTCTACCTCATGACAATCTGAAAAACAGAACAAGGAAGGGAAAAAATCTTACTTCAAACTGTTTTAGAGATGAAGCAATTAAGTTGTTTCTTTCTTTATTCCCCCCTCCCCCTGTCATACCGCTTTCAATAATTTGGTAATCCCATTTCTTAAAGTGCACAAGAATTAAAATATTTGGCAGTCATATTAAAACAAAACTATTTCTAACATATTAAGGTTATAAATGTTCAAAAAAGAGCAAGTATATTATATATTTCTGCAAAGTCGTTATGATGCTTGTATGTGTGTAAATACACACAGAAGATTAATTACTATTTAAATAACTTACATCAGTCAGGAATTGTGGTCATGTTGTTTTTGCTAAGTCTGATACAATACTAACGTCACTCCTTGTGAAGCAGGATAATTGAGCTGTTTTCCATTGTACAAAATAATATTGGAATAATTGTAACAAAATATACTAAGCCAACTACCAGACAAAAACATCAAAAATTTCAACATCTAATCACTATAGGTAGCACACAGCATTCTCAATCAGTTCCCTTGTAATTAATTTTGTATTTTTTCATTTTCTGCTCACTGTTCCATTTTCCCAGGAACACTTAGTTCAATAAGGATATTAATCTTTCTCAGGCCATATTAAAATGTCTACTTGCAGCACTTTAACCTAAATCATTGTGTGGTACTCAAGCCTGCTAGAATATAGCAACAACTACCAGCTGTTACTCTGAGATTAATTAGGCCACACCTTTGAGTGGACTCATTAGCATTGCTGTTGTCTCAAAAAAATGAATTTCTATTTCTGACCTTTAATCATTTTATACTATTGAATTGATTCTCGGCTCTCCTATCTTCAGTTGTAAAGGTAAAGTCTCTCACATTAACAGGAGATGAAAACAGATTAGGCCTAACTTAGATAATGAAAGGTAACTCGGAGAATTGCTCATTTGCCAAATCTCAACCCATTTTCTTAACGGCTTTAGTACAAGTCTAAATGTTTTGTGTCTGCAACTAGCTTTTTTTCTGTTACAGTTATTTTATTGGAACAAGACTGTGACTTGATATGCAGAGTTTTGCTTCATTTGTCCTGCTTCCATTATTTTTGCCAACTTAGCCTATCTTCTGTTTTCCTGTATTCCATTTTCTTGCAGTCTCCAGGTTTCTTATTTCAAGAAACCTAG
This sequence comes from Acanthosepion esculentum, assembly GCA_964036315.1. Classification (NCBI taxonomy): domain Eukaryota; kingdom Metazoa; phylum Mollusca; class Cephalopoda; order Sepiida; family Sepiidae; genus Acanthosepion; species Acanthosepion esculentum. The sequence goes on from OZ038475.1 coordinate 126,378,459, forward strand.
CCAAGAATGAATTATGGCAGGGAATTAGATATTAAATGCACATTTTTAAATTGAACTTTCTAAAGATATTGAAGCTATGAGAAGAATTTGAACTTTAAGTATTTTATCATTTGAACTTGTAAGGAGTTATAAGAAAGCAGCAGAACATGTACTTCTTAAAATTTCATGAGATTTAACTTAAATTTTTCAGATATTTAACAGAAAGCTAATATCTATTGTTTAGATTGAATTTTAAGTGATCTAGTTATTTACTCAAGTAAATCTGGTACAAGCCTACAGTACTGAAACACTTGCAAGAAATTTACTATATTAATGAATTAGTTTGCAGGACAAATTTGCTAACCCTTAGACTAATTGTTTCATATGTAGTTTTTTACAAAGTTTAGTGGTATACTCATTGAGGATCAACTTGATTATATTGGCTTATTAACCATGTTACAGTGAATGTCATGTTTAAGATAATATTGCATTGAAGAAGTTAGAGAATTGTCTCTATATATAGATGAACCTGTTTTAACCATTTACTACAATGCTTGCGTTGGTAATGTGATTGTGTCCACCATTCCAAGATTGTATAAAGATGATATAACTCACTGAGAATGTATTTTTATAGTGTTGAATGTAATCCTTTGAAAAGATTGAAGATTTTCAAGAGTGTGGAACTACCTCTTAATTGCTGTTATTTCCAGGTCCACCCTGACCCAGGGTGGTAGCACCTGCTTGTGTCTCAGCTATAGGCAAATAGTGAACTCCCCAAACAAAACACTATGAAAGTGTAGAAATACATTTTTATAGTGGGTGGAAGTGTCAGCAAAACAAAAAAATATAAAAATGACCAACAATACATATCTGCAGTTGATGGCATACAATTGCATTCAAAATATTTAGATTTTTGGCATTAAATAAGCCATAGAGGTTGATATGCTGCTAAACAAAATCATTCAAACACCCAACATGAAAGAACCATTTCATGTAATATCCTCCAATTTCTTGAAGAAATCAAACTGTATTTCAGAATAGAACTCCAACAAAACTATAACATAAAACACATATCACTGCCTCTAGTAATTATGTTCACACAAACATGTATATACACAAAAGCTGAGTATCATCTACCATGTATTCAATTGTGAGAGCAGAATAACATTTTTTATTACTTTAAAGTTCCCAAGAAAATTAAATTTTAGCATTAAATGACCCATAAGGAGATGCTATGTCATTTTAATCAAATCATGAGAACAAAAAAAATTGTCTATCTTTATCCTAAAACTGTCAAGAATTATAGGAAAGCTAATATAAATAAAACATTTCATATAATTTCATACTGAAGAAAAATAAATATTAAAGACTGGATTTCTCTGCAGGCATTTAGATCCCCTCTCCCCCGATATTTGGTAATTGATTACTGGTCACATTTTGACAAAAAATTTGGTCTTACTGCAACTTATGAGTTTCCAAATTTTACTAGAGTCTTGTCTGTTGATGGAATGGCAGCTTATTTATGTATAGTATGTGTTGACCTTTCTTGTAAAAGTTCTTGTTGTCAATGCAAAGTATGAAAATTTCATAGCAATATTAACTCATTTCTACAATACTAAGCTTTATTATATTTATTTTTTATTTTCTTTTTTCAGTTACAAAGATTTCAAAATATTGTTTCATCATGTGAAAAAGCATTGAAATTAGTATCTGATCAGATTGCTGAATCGTAAGTACTCTGTTTTATCTTTAAATAGCTGATATTCATTATTTACCAACATAGTACTACTGAAAATGAATGGCATAAAGATAAATTCAATTCTTTAAGCATATTCCTTTATTCTTATTATATATTACATATGATAGAAATTGCACCTCATCTTTTAATTAAGCATTATTTTGCTCCCTAACCTTTAGATCTGACAGTTCATATCCATTGACAGATAGATAAGTATTACTATGTGCACTTGAAATAGTAGCTAATATAATCTCTGTACAATTATTATAGTTATAAAATTAGCTATTGTAATCTGGATAATTACCAAATAGCTTTTTGATTTTCTTTTCCTAACAACAAAGTAACTCTTTGATCTTCATTGGCTGAAAGTATCAGTTATGAAGTTTGATGAATAAGATATCTCCAATCTTAGAAAACAAACTTTTGACTGGATAGATTAATGAAACCAATACTGAAGTAAATGCTTTTCTCTTCAAAAATTACAAATTGATTTTTCAACAGTCACTGTTTCAAACAACAAACTTTTTTTTCTTCTTTTTTCTTCATTCAAAAAAAAAAAGATTTCTGGGTTACTTTTATCCAGATGTGCACAACAACTTCAACATTGTCATGAAACATGATGGCTTTACAATACTTTTTCAACTTTGATAGCAATCAGTAGTTTGATATGTAAAATTGGTGTTGCACAGAAGTTGTTCAATGACTAAATTTCAGGTTTCTCATCATTTTTACTGGTTTTTGGTTAATGCAATCATATGTAGTGATACAAAATAAAGTTCTTTCGGGCTTTCTTCTGCAAATACATTGTACTCAAAGATTTTGCAATACCTAACCAAATCTAATTCCCTGATGCAAATCACTCTGTGATTACTGGTTATTACTGCTTTTATGTTCTACTTGAACAGAGTACTCATAATAACTAATAAATAGGATACTATTACTCAATACCATCGTAAAGTGAACTAAGACTATTCATATTTATTACTATGTATTACCAAATAGATATTAAAACTGGTTTCTGACTAGTAGCAGTGCTACATGGTGCTGGACCTTATTAATCAACTGCATTACACCTCTGCACCATCACCTTTTTTTCATGACTTTAAGAAAGTAATTGTAATTTTTTGAAGGCTAAGTGTTTTGGCGAAATCTTGTTTTACTGCATTCTGATGTCAGTTTGTTTGTTCTTTTGAAGTTCACTTTGTAAATTATGATATAATTTTTTGCAATAGTTTACAAAGGATTTATGTAAATTGTACCTGCCAATAATACAAAATAACAGACTGATAATTTTATTTTTTAAATTTTTTTTTTATATTATAGGCTGGAATTTTATGAAAAAAAAAACTGAATTATATCTAATCGGTGAATTTTTTAAATCTTAAATATGCATGTTCAAAATTTTGCTGCAATTGAGTTATTAAAAATAATTTGTAATTGAAACACTAGCTCCATTTAGATTTGGTTTTAAGCAAAATAGGCATGACAAACAGCTCATGTGATAGAAAGATAAGATGTTTACTAATCTGTTCAACTTATGTAGGGGAATATTAAATTTAAACAAGGAGAAATTTGTGCTTTGATAGATAAACGAAAATGTTTGTGATGAACTAGGAAGATTTATTAAAATCTAATTCTATTTTGGAGTTGCTGAAGAGGGTGTAAAAATTAAAAAACGATATCATAATCTAAATAATGCATACAAACTAGTGAAGCTGAACCAGGTGCTATTTGACAAATGTATTTTTTAGTAAATGTTTAAATTTAATTTTGAGTTGTTTGATTTCTTCAACAGGGATGCTCCTAAAAAGAAGAATGATGCTAAAAATGCTGTTGGCACAGGGGAAAATGATGGTGAGAACAAAGAAGTGTAAGTGTTAAGAATGTGTTACCTGTCAACATTTTTTCTTTTCTCTTTATACCTCTTTCTCTGATAAATGAATGTTTGTCATCAATGTTGACTTTCACGTATGTGCAGATGAAATATTTAAGTATTTAATACTGGTGATATCTTCTAAGAACCTTTCTTAGATGCCTGTTGCATTAAGTAAACAGAAGAAACAATTTGAATGGCATACTTTTGATTATACTGGGGTATATCTTAATTTCTGTGCTTGTTACATGACAGACTTGGGTGGTATAGTTTACCAGAAAATGAGCATTCAAAATGGTTGGAAATTTTCTGGAAATCTGAAAAACTCAGATCATTTAATTCTTACACTGTCAGTTGGTAATTTCCTTTGAACGCAGCTCATGCATATTCAACATTTTGAGATGTACTGTTTGTTGAAGTCTTCCAGAATATGGGTCACTTCAATACATTGACAACCAAGTTTGAATCATTGGCACTAAAGTATCATCTAGGCTTTGCTCATTGAATCATCATTCCAAGCAAAACTTAATACATATTTGCTGTGGATATCAGTTACACAATCTGCAAGTTTACTCACTGGAGACTCTGTTCATGCATGTGCAATAAGGTATTCTCTGAACTGTCTAGTTATATTAAGGCTGTGTAATTTGATTGGATAATATCTAGGCAAACTTTGGACTTATTGACAGTGGGTCCAGATTATGCTGGTGACAGATGAACTTGTTTTTGGTTAGCATCGTAATATGCCTTTTGCCTTTTTATTTTACTTTTTTCTTTTTTTTTACAAAAACACCAACTATGTAAATATTGAATTAGAATAGTGTTACAAAATAATATATGCATTTAATTACTTTATTTTTTTTTTATCCATTTCTATCTAGACCAAAGAAAGAAGAAACAGTTCCACGTGCTTTAAAGGGTGTTATGAGAGTTGGTGTGCTGGCAAAGGGTTTATTGCTGCAGGGAGATACAAATGTTCAGCTGGTGGTGTTGTGTTCAGACAAACCAACTAAAACACTACTTAAAAAAGTGCACACTCTCCTTCCCAAGCAGTTAGCTGTGAGTAAAATCTTTTTCATTTTTCTTTATAAAAATGTTGCAATGTTTGTGGCTGTGTAATGCACATATTTCTTTTATGCCTAACAAGATAACATGGGAAGAAGATGCTAATCCTAGAATGAATTTTTAAAAACTGATATTCAAGTTTTAATAATAGTTTATTACTTAGTTATACTTTGATTTTAGTTTGATCAGCATTATTAAAAAAAGGAAAATTCCTTTCCTTTAATATTTAAAATGCTTGTATTTTAAAGCAGGTTAAGATTTGAAGTTTGTTACATGTTAAAGGATAGAAAATGCTTGTTCTTTAGAACAAAGGTTTTGTATTTCAGTATTCTAAAGTAATTTTGATAGAATGTCTCATTAATGTAAAAAAAAATATCAATGCTCATTTTATGGGATGAATAGATTTATTAATTTTTTCAGTTACTGATATACATTTTGTTTTTAAGATACTTCATACTAGTTCTGTAATCTATATGTATAAATTGAATATATTTTTCCATTTGTCAATGCCATAAATATTGATTAAATGGCTGTGCTTTCATTTTTAAGTGAATACCTGTAAAATTTTATAAATGATTACTGCTTTTTATTTATACTGAACATTTGTTATAGTTTGACTGGAATTAATATTTTGCACTCTGTTGTAAATAAATTGATCTTAACTGTGAAGAAAGATAATTTCCCAGTAATTTTTATACACAAATTGCAATTTTTCACTTAGGTCAGAAAAATATTTTTTTAACTCTTGTGGTTTCTCCTATAAAGGGGGACACAGGTTCAACCCTTACCAGAAAGCACATTTCAAGTTTACTAGAGATTTGGTGGGGGAAAAAATATTGCATGTCTGTGCAGACATACTTATTCACTATATATATATATATATATATATATATATATATATATATATATATATATATACTTTTGAAGTAATAAAAAATCTTGAGTTAAAAATATAAAAAAAATTCAATAATACTTTAGAAATTGCTTTAGTTTACATTTTAGATAAGAAATCAATCAAAATGGGCTTTTAACATCTGAACAAGGTGATGTGAATTCCTTAAAAAGGTAGATAGAATCTCCATGACTGAACAGTCTAAAACACACTGGGTCAGATTCCGGTTTTGCCTATAAAGGGGAATGCCGGTTTGAACCCTGTCAGAGAGAACATTTTCTGGCTGTTAGATGAAATAGTCTTAAAAAAGTGGCATCTAGTCAAAAACAGTTCTCCACTAAAAATAATCTTTGAAAATAAAATATTTTAGATTGTAATCTTTTGCTTATTGTATTTTCTATAAAATATTTGAATTTATATTTTTATAATATCTAATATCCATTCTGTTGATATAGATCATTTTATTTTAAATCCTGTAGTTAGAAAAATTCAAATTTTTGAGATTTGACAAGAGATTCAAGAAAAAAGGTTTTTTTGGTTTCTTTTTCTAAAATAAGTTAGAAACATTAAGTAGAAAAATTCTCGTGTCTTGGCTATGTTTGTGTGAAGGTACATTTGATGGAAATTGCTTCAGATATCAGCTAGAACAGCAAATAAAAAAGATTCCAACTTCATTGGCATCTCTTTTGTCAAAGTAAGTCTTTGCTAAGTCCACATATTTCCCCTTAAATCTAATGTTCTTAATTGATTAGACTTTTTGGCTTGTGTAGGATTTATAAATTTAAAAAAAAAAAAAAACTTACAATAAAGATCTGGAAAAGCCCTGATTGCATGTTTTACTTTTTTTTTTATTTTATTTTTTTTTTTTTTTTCTGTGATGTGTAAGTCATGAAAAAGTTGGGTTATTCTGAAGCATTTAGATTAGGTCCTTAAGTTCTGCATGAACTTGAAGATATTCAGAGGATAATAGCAGCTGCTGTCAACTGGTGTTTGTTTTGTCTATATATTTTCTTAAATCTTAAAATATATTTTTAATGCTTTCAGTACCAAATACTAACACTTGAATATGATACACTGGGACAGCACTTTCTAATTAACAATAGATTTTTATAAAGAAAAGAAACCTTAATTTTTAATGGCATTCATGAGTTTTTTGACTAATATTTTCATTTTTGTATAGTTTTGTTTGAGAAACCTAAAGGAAATTTTGATTATATATTTAAAAAAAAAAAAAAAGGTGGTTGAAATTTTTTTTTTTTTTTTATGACTGAAGAATGTATTAATTGAAATGTGATAAGTGATGGTAAAGATGAATTTATATAAACTGAATTATTCTTACTGCCACTTGAATTGCACCCACATTTTTTGTTAGTACTTGAATAACAAAATAACGCTACATTTGTTTATATTACAATGTTTGTACACAAACTTTTTGTACATTAAAAAAAAAATGAGATATTGTTCCAATAAACATGTGAATGCTTTGATAATTCAACATTACTGAACTGCTGTTCTTCAGAATCTTTTATTTGCTGATTCATTTATTTTCTTTTGACTTTTCATAGTTAATCATTATTACCAAAACACATTTACCTTGCAGGTATTATTTTTTATGAATTATATATATATATGAATTATAAAGCACTTTATTTTTAATTTGGTTCATTTTAGTATTAGAATGAAGTTAAATTACATATCATGTATTCACAACATTTTTCTGTCAAAACATCTTAAATTTTAACTTTTATTATTCCTTTCAAGATTTTGAGATGCACCCTGAAAATTAACCCCTTCACTTGAAATGGGAGGGGAAACTGAATAGTAATTTTTGACTAAAGAAGAGGTTTGATATTGACCCCTCTTTTTTTACCATTCATAATTTTTGAGGAAATTTTGTAGAAAATCTGTAAATCTTGGCTCTTTTAATCTGAAACTTGAAGGGGGATCTTTTTGATGTGACTTGAGCGAGCAGTAGGCAAGGATCTTGCGCCACCATGTGTCACGCCACAATGATTTTTTTTTTTTTTTTTTCTCTCTCATTTCATTTTATTTTTTTTGGCTGGCCGCCGCCTCCTCCTCCTCGTTGTTTTAACCAGCAGCAACAGCCTCTGTAAATCTGAGTGATATGTTCCATTTCAGAGTGTGACGGAGGAGAAATATGAACTAAAGCTGTGTATCAACGAGGCATCAATCATAGTGTCCAGTGTGGAAAAGGACCCCAAGATTTCCTGCACCATCACGATCACCTCTCCCGTGATTAGGGAACCACCGCCTGTTAAACCAGAACCAGGTAATAATTGATCATATGGCTCTAATGTGGGGCCAGTCTCTTGGTGGCATTCTTTTACTTTATGAATATTTATTTGTATTTTTTTCTTGTGATTTCAAAATATTATCGAATCTAATAAAAACTAAAATGATTAAACCCAACTTTAGTTAGTTAAAGGATTTTGGGATCTCTCATTTATTTTAAGGCCTAATTAACTAATTAACATATGTTTAATTTTGCAAAACTAATTTCAGAAGTTTAACTGAATAGTTGGCATTAAATTCATCCATTGAGAAAAGCTTCAAGTGGGTAAAATGACTATTTACTAGTGCAAAAAGATACAATTTTGTATTTTTCTACTGTGATGTCTCTTATACTCTGGTAAATATGGTAATTTACTTAATATACTGTTTATATATGGTTATTAGATTGTACCATCTATTTCTTTCCCTTTTTTCTCTTTGCCTTTCAAGTTCATTTTCTCTCCTCCTTCTACCAGGTCTGTTAAAAACTGCGAACTTAACCTGTTATGCTTGCTAAATTCTATGCCATAAAATTTTAAGCACATTTTTAGAATTATTTATTCATTTTTATTTTATTTTATTTTATTTTTTATTTTTTTTAGTTTGTAAATTTTGAATATAAATACCTTGAATACAAATTTATTTAGTTTCATGCAAAGATAATATTTTTCTGAGATCACATGTCAAAAATACAAATCATTGTTAATAAATACTCTTGAAATTCACTTGTCTGCTCCTCATGAGCTGACAGTACATCCTGCATTGGTTTATCAATCAGTGTGTGCTCTTGTTGAATTCTTTGTTGATCAGGATATTTCTAAAGTCAAAGAATCTTGCCTAAGATCTTGTTTCACAGTGGAGTCAAATGATCTGTACCAGGTGCACATCTTCCACCCATCAGGAACTACTTGGGGGACATAATGGAGTGTTCTTTTCAGAAACTTCCCTTTTTGGCTTGTGTAGGATGTACTCACACACATTTAACATACATACACACATGCACACACACACACACATATGGTATTCTTTTTTTTTTTTTCTTTTTTTTTTTTCTTCTGGCCCTTCTATTTTGATGTAGTGTACACAATGTTCTCTCCTATTAAAATGTATGCTGGCTTGTTTTCAGTGTACAGTTAGTAACTTCTGATAATATATTGAATCCACTAGGTTAGTGTACTAATTTTTTTTAAACACTGGTATAATCTAATATATGTACCTAGCTTGAAAAGCAACTCAATACTTGAAATTTCTCATTAATTTTAATCATTTTTCTTGCTTATGATTTTTTTTCCCCTTTTTAATGATTTAAAATCTTACCACAAATTGCAAATTAGCCTTTTCCATCCAAGCAAAATATTCTGATATGGCTTATAAGAGGAACATTTTCAATGTGAAAAACTTGTTAATTATATTATTCATTACTTTCGTTTTACAAAACTAAGAATAAAGTATGAAAATATTAAGTATTACAGATAGTCATTTAAAACTTCATTTTTGAGCATGATTTTCTTTACTATCCATTTATATAAGGATAATTGGTGTGTAATTAATTTAGTTTCAGAGAAAATAGATTTTTAACTGCAAATGTAATAAGATTTATTATGAAATGTGATAAATTCAAGGGAAGTAATCTAACATTTGTAAGCCTTAAAATAGATTTCTGAATAGTTTTTAGAATTATAAATTGATTAACTTGATTTTTTTTTTTTAATTCTAAAACTAGCACTATAATGAAATTGTTGGTGAACTTGGTAATTTGTAGATATTATCTTAAATATCCTTGTTATCCTAGCCATTTGAGATTTTTAATATTAAAATATTTTATTGAGCATAAAATTTTGGGCGTGTTTTCATTTCTTTTCTGGAAATATGCTTTGTAGCTGTTGTAATGTAATTCTATAGTAACTGTATATTTATTAGCATTTACAAACTTTGTTGTTAATTAGATCTCTAAAAGTATTTGATTTATTAATACTTTTAAAATCATGCACAGTTTTTTTGTTTTGTTTTAGATTCAAACATTACAGTAAGCTGTTACATTCTTTCATACAAAATTTTCCAACTGAAAATCAAAAATTTTTTGTCTCACCTCTAAAATGTAACAAATTGAACGCGTAAATGGCAAAAATCTTTGTACATATGGAAAAAAGTTAAATCAGTGTGTATATATATATATATATATATATATATATATATATATATATATATTTCTTGAAATTTTATAAGACTTTAATATTAGCTTTGATAATTGCTTCGCTCTCATAACAGATTACAGTGTCTTTAATAATTTATGTCCGAAACTCAAGTTGTGACAAAATCCTTTAATTAGTATGAAACAAATCATGGCATTTTCATATACACTTACACCAAGCAATTTCCTTGGGGATAAAAAAAATACTAAATATTAATACATCTTAAAATATATATGTGAGAGGGAAATACTACTATTTTGATTTTCCAATGCTTACTTGACATTAAATTATATATTTTTTAATTACTTTGTTGTCCTTGACTATAAATTAGTACACTAGCTGTCACTATGGAAACAAGAACTTTTAAAAATATATTTTAAAAAAGGAGGAAACATTGGTTGCAAAGAGGTGTTGTAATTTAGAACTTGTACAATTATAAATATACTGTGGCTGGCAATTTTTGAAGATTTTTTTAAGAAAACAAGTGAATGTAATATTGCTGTATTAGTCTAGTTCGATTAATCCCTAATTGTGCACTAGATATTGCTAGATGGAATCTCGCTCTTGGAATGAATATCTCTAAAGGGTTTTGTATGGAGATGATGGCCAATCTACAGTTCAAATAAAAATGTGTTGTTATACTCACTCTAAAGACTTAAAAAAAAGAAAAGAAAAAAAAAAGTAAATGTTTTTCCATAGCAATATAAAAATTAGTCTCAGGGTTATGTGTATTCTAAAATTTAAAAAATAGTATCTGCATAAATTTTTTGACATATGCATCAGAAACATTTTTTTTTTTTTTAACTATCCCAAGTTGGTCCTTAATTACTTTTTTTTATTTGTTTAAATTACATATGGTAATAAGTTTTTTCTTGACATGCTACCATTTATATTTAATAGTAAATTTCAAACTTACCACCTAATTACATTAGTATTGTCATCAAAGTGATTATATTATATTAATTCTATGAAACTCTGTAGACACAAGATGAAAAGATGAATGAACATTTAACTATATATATTGTATACAGTGGTGACTTACCAGTGTGCTCAGTTTCACCTGTGTATCTAACATCCAGGTTCTTAGAGGCCAGAAGATCTGCAGGTCAAACTGCATGAGCTAGTAAGTTGCCACACTTTATATATTTAACAAGATCTTAACTGTTCTGTTTTGAGTACTTTAACAATTTTTACACACACACACACACACACACACACACACACAATCCAGTTGATCATTAAGATTATATATTTCAGGACTTGTTTACACGTAATTTTGTGTATCAGAAATAACTCCTTCATAGTTGTCTAAGAAATCAGTTTTTTTTTTTCCATTAATGTTTCTCACTTCATCTTTGACCCTGATGAAATGTTTTTTGGTTTTTTTTTTTCATCCAGATTTACTTAGATATTTTCTCCATTTTACTATACTTAAAGCATATGTTAGATTGTGCATAATTAGTTTTGTTTTTCATGCATTATTATAGATCCAGTAAGTTGCATTATTTTTAATTTTGCATTTTATTTGTTACTACCCACAAAGCTGTTTTTTTTTCCTTTTCTTTTTTTTATTAAACTCTTAATAAATATCACTTTTTTTTCTTTTTTTTTTTTTTTTAGCTTAGCTTATTTAAGTTTTTTGTAAGACAATCTATTTCCATCAATGCAATTTAACCATGAAAAGATTTCTCACTTTATATTAATAGCTTATACAATTAATATAATGTGAGAAATTCGACTAGTTTTTTTTTTTTTTTTTTTTTTTTTCTGATGCAGATGGCTATTCAATTTTCAGTGTTCTTGAAAGGTTGTCCATTACTTTTTTGAGAGATTATTACAAAATCCTTGGAGAAGACTTTCAAGAGCATTCCAACTGAAAACGTACCCGAGTTTATTTATTTTTCAATTATTACTTAATTTTATTTTTTATGCATGACTTGTAAAGTGGTTGAATAGTAATTTGACTGGTTGTTTTATAGATCAGCTACAAGATACATTGTTGAGTATATTATTTTCTGTGTACTTCTGAAAAGAAATTGATATCTACATCAGTTTCTCTGCAGATTTTCATACTGTCCATTCTCTTGTTTGTTTGTTTTTTTTGTTTTTTGTGAACTTATACATTTTTAGTTGAACTAGTTAAAAATAAACTTTTAGTCATGTATAGATGCTGATGTAGATATCTAATTGCCAGGCTGTACACAGTTATGACCGTTGCATGGCACATGTTCTGCTTCAATATGCTCATGTTTATTGACTATACAATTTTATATATATATATATATATATATATATATATATATATATATATATATATATATATATATATATAAAAATTCATTTTGTTTCCTTCATTTATTTTTTATTCTTTTTTTTTTTTTTTTTTTTTGCTTTTGTCTGTGGGAATCTTGTTTAGTTTCTTATTATTTAGAGTTAAGTGTTGTACTGTGTACCCCTACCCTATCCCACCCTAAGTAATATTCTCTAAAGTTCAATACTTTATTTTAATAACTATGTAAAAAAAAAAATATACATATATATATTTTAGATTATAATGAACTTGGTATTGGAACAGTTGTGGCTCATAGAAAACAATTTTTAAATATTTAAAATTTAAAGGTATTTTTCCTTTGCTGCTAAAATGAGCCTACACAGTTGGTTTTTACAGTCATTTATAATCTTAATAGAAAATATGTATATTTCAACGATTAATATAGTATAGAATTCAGTAACATGAAAATTTGATATTGTGTAAACATAATATCAAATTTTCATGTTACTGAATTATGTTTCTTGGGGGGGAAATTCAAAACTAGCTTTTAGAGGAGAAAGTTTACATCAGATGAATTATTCTTTTTATTTGGTTGTGTGACTTTTTTTTTTACGTAACTTTGTCTTGTCATACCACTTTCTGACATTTACAATTTTGGCATATGAAATTTACTGATTTTTTTTTGCATCCCAGTTGAACAGTTGAATTTTCTTATAAGATGTGAAGAATTCTTATAAGATGTGAAGAACTCTTTCAAACCAGATCTCGGCACACTACTTTCTTTTCCTTATTTTTTATTTTATGGTTTAATTTATACAATTAACAAATACAGTTAAATCTGAGATTTTCGGTAAAATGTTTTTCTCTGACTTTAGAGAGATTATATTTTAAGGATATTAAAGATTAAATTTACAAAATGTTTGATTAATGGCAGCATATCTTAAATAGTGTTTAATAAGTATTCCACATATATATGCTCCTTCTTGCTACATAGTATTTCAGTTCATTTATGTATATGTTCAAATAATCTTTTAATAATATTTGTTCTGCATAAAGGATTTGAGATTAATTTTTAGAAATGTTTTCAGCTAAATTTGTCTTTCAGCAACAAGGTCGTAAGTAAATTTTGAACTCTCCTTTATTTCTATATCAACTTACATTTTTGTGAGTATTGGCCCCTGCCTTTTTTATTTATTATTATGGAAACCTTTTAACTCGTCACTTGCCAATGAAGCTGGAAGAGGTGATGCAGCAGGATGTAACAATGAATTAGTAATAGTTACAGTACGGCATAAGGAAATTTTTGTGGTGGTTTAGATTTGAAAAAGTTACAGTAAATTAATCTCTTACAAAAGTGGTTTTAAATATCTGTTGTAGTTATATTCGTTTACACATGCTAGAATAAAAATGGCCTAAAAGTTTTTTATTTTTCTCCCAGTGCAAAAAAAGAAAAAAGACTGCTCTTAAAATGTACATCCATTCCCCTGGATAAAGGTGTATTAACATGATGTACCAATATTGAATAAGCTGTTGAATATTTGTTTTTCAGGGAATAAAGGAGCCAGATTCTTTGTTCATCCCCTCTCCTTTGCTCAGTTCCTCAGTTTTTTGCTTCAAGTTATGAAAAAAGCTTTAGGCTGTTTACTAATAGATTGCTTTCTATATTTGAACTGCTAATATATGTATTTTTTTTCTTTCTTTTTTTCCCTCTACCCCCTTATATTTCACTTCTATCCAGGTGGTAAAAAGCCCAAAGAGCCTGCTGACCTTCTTAATAAACAGAAATGCCTTGAAGCATTGGCTGTACTAAGACATGCAAAATGGTTTCAGGTGAGTCAGCATTATTTTTTATCCACTTTAGTATATCATATACATGTAGGTGCTAATGTCTACCCCCTGGACATTGTTAGTATTATGTTTGTTTACAGTAGTATAGGCTCAACCTTCTTGTCGTCAACCTGTAATTTTGCCTTTTTAGTAACAATCTAGCAAAATGGTGTCTAAGATGAAAAAAACAAATGCACTCACGACTTTCTGAACACTTACACAGGACAAACAGTGGATGCGAGTACAGTTAAGCAACAATTTCATAAGTGTCAACAGAAAACCGCAATGTGTATGATGAGCCTTGTTCGGGGATGGCCATGCACACCTGTCAACCTACAAAATAAAAAGCCACCTTCATCAGTTTATAAATGATGGTAGTGGATATATGGTAGGATAGTGTATTCCACTTGAAAAGTTGGCCTATCCAATGACATAATTATTATTATTATTATTTGTTAGAGGTTGAGTAAAAATGAATTAAATGAATTGTGGCATTACTTTCAGATCTTGTGTGTATGTATGTGTGTTTTCTTACTAGAAACACTATTTTTTGTGAGTACACATGTTTGACTTGACATTGTTATTTTAAACAGTGAAATTAATGTCAATTCGTCTAGAAATCAAGAAGTCCTCACTACTGAAAAATATGCGTCCCAGCAAGAATCTAACCTGTATTCCCTTTTACCATATTTTTTGCTAGAAAGGATTTCTCGGTTTCTCTGCCAATTGTTTAAAATAACAGGGCTGTCAGCTCAAAAATGTGTACCTACTAAAAATAACGTTTATAGTAATAATAATGTTGAACAAAAAAAAAATTTTTTTCTGAAAATATTTTTGATGCTAGGTCATCAGTGTTATTTGGGCCTGAAAAAATTATGCAAACAAATTTTAATGTGCTAATTCTTACTCACAGACCCCCTCCGATCATCATCATATGTAGCTAAACCAACAGAAACTGGACTATGGCAGCATGGTCTACCAATCAACTAGAAAGTCCTATCTAAAAACAATAAATACAATACACCATGAAGGCCTTTGGATAGCTCTTGGAGCCTATCCCACCTCACAGAGAGTCTACATGTAGAGGCAAACGAACCTCCATTACAACTAAGAAAGGAAAAACTAGCAACTCAATATTATCTAAAACTCTCTTCCTGTCCTTCTAATCCCACACCTGACTGTGTACTTACACCAAATCAAAAAGAGAAGTTTAATCTTAACACAAACAAAATCAAAACATTAGTACTCCGAATGGAAGGAATCATCCAAGAAAATAATATACTGTCTAATCAAATACTTAAAACCAACCAATCAAACATACCACCATGGATAATCAAAAAACCAAATATAATATTAAGTTTAAACAAATTATCAAAAACACACCCTACAACATGCATTGAAAAATTCTCACAAATAAAAGAAAAATATCAAAACTATCGAAGTATTTACTCGGACGGCTCAAAAGACGAAGAAAAAACAGGCAGCGCAGCAATAACAAAAAAAACTATCAAAAAACGCTTGCCAAATGAAGCATCAATTTTCAGTGTAGAAGCTTACGCAATAAAACTAGCACTGAAAATCATATCAAAAAACAATTATTTTTTCAGATTCATTATCTGTATTAACATCCCTAAAAGGGAAAAACTGGAAAACCCATTAATACAAAGTCTCCTATATAAACTACACTCAATGGAAAAAAGCAAAAATATCATCTTCTGCTGGATTCCAAGCCATGTCGGCATCCAAGGAGGAGACAGGGCAGATACTGCTGCTAAATCATCTTTAAAAATGACAATAGACGAAA
>OZ038475.1:126396892-126481892 GCA_964036315.1 Acanthosepion esculentum
TTTTAACATAGACTTAATCAAAGAACATTTTTTTACCATTCTCTGCCATTTTTCAAGCAACTGGGTGATTTTCTTGGAACATATCTTTCAGCAAATAACTGCTCTCTGTACTTCAATGCTGTCTTCAAGTTAACAGCTTTCTTTATGAAGACAGTTCTGTAAAGAGTGAAATAAATAGTTTGCCAAAGGGCAATATTTAGATGAATTAAACTGATGCAAGAGATTTTTCAATACTTGCATACCTTAAGTATCATATAACCTTGGTAATTCTCAAGTAATGTCTTTGTTTGCTATTAACTTCAAATGATGCACCCAGCAATACTTCCAGCACAATAATTTGAAAATCTCTTCAGTTATTTGACCATTTTAAAGTTGCACAAATCTTTTTGATGATTATTATCTTACTTATGCTGAAAATATTGCATATTTTATTCCATCTCCAATAGAATGAAATGCCAATTATGAAAAACTTCTAAATAATGACAGCTCGTTATTTGATATTAATCAATTTTAGGTTAGATTTAATATTTGAAAGTTTATTGATTTTTAAATTATATCTTGAAAGCTTACAAACCAAAATAACCTTAATTTAGCATCATATATTCAACTTTGGTTTTGATGTTGGGAAAAAGTCTGTAGATATTTTAAATTGATGCTACAAGTTGCTCAATAATTTCCTAAATATTTTCACATTGTTAATTCGATTAGTTCAGGTGCTAACTGTAATTTTATAAATTTGTATCTAGAAATTCTTGTGTGTAACCAATTTAATGTTCCTACTTGGAGACTTAGATATTTAACTAATTAGCATTTTATATTTTTGAAGGCGATGGAATTACTTGTGGAGAAATGTATAAGCAGTGTTGGCTTCAATCTTGGACCTGGTGATGCTCTTAGGAGAGTTGTTGAGTGTCTTGCTTCTGGAATATTATTACCTGGTATGTAATTACTTTTTTTTTTTTTTTTTTTTTTTACATGATTCTACTTCATTGATTATCTTTTTCCATATGTAATTTACAGCTTTTGTAATTTTTTTTTTTTTTTTTTTTTTTTTTTTTTAATGCATATTTTTCTAAATACTTGATCATTTTGACTAAAATCTTTTACACATGGACATTGCATACCACTGATCCAGGTTTTTTTTTATAAATGATTTATTTTGATATTGTAATCCTCTCAAATATAATTTAATATTAATGAATCCACTTTAAGTAAAATGAAATTTATATTAATAATGTAATATTTCTGGGTTTTTTTTTTTCTTTCTTTTTAATGGGTTCTTTTAAGAAACATCGTAGTCTTATGGATGCCAACACAGGAGAAAGGAATGTAATGAAATTTTAAGAGAAAAGCGAGAAAGTTTTAAAAAATTGTATTGCTTGGCACTATTGTTTCTTACACTTTCTACTAAATATTTAATGTTCTTTTTTTGTCTTATTCATTCAGATGGACCTGGTTTGTATGATCCATGTGAAAAAGAAACCACAGATGTATTAAACACATTGACATTACAAGATAAAGAAAACATAACTGCATCAGCCCAGGTGAGTGTGTATGAGTAGTTAGGGAAGTGTGTGATTTGATAAAGAAAACTAATTTGTTTTTCAAGATGAGAACTCTTACATTAAATTATTTTTATCGAACCTTACTTAGGGAATGAGTGTCTGTCTTCCTCTAAATGTTTATTTTGTCTCTTATGCATAATTTACTAACAAAAATATTAAACCTTCATATTTCACTAAATTTATGGATTTCATCTGTACTTCTGTATTTATAAAAGCACTAACAGTTGAAAAATGTTTACTTCCATCCATTTTAAATAATTTAATCTTGGTAGTAACAGTCATTGTTTGAAGTTAAAACTGCTTGTTTATGGTTTAATGTGATTTTTATATAAATATATATATATATATACCAATTCTTATTCAATTGCAGCACACATTGAGATTGATTGCTTTTCGTCAAATTCACCAAGTGCTCAACATGGAACAACTACCAATGCCCCGTTTCCGACGGAAAAACTTCAAGCCTCGTAAACGTAAGCGTGCTGGTGACGGAGATGCAGTTGCAGATGAAGGTGAGTTCACATAAATCTCCACATATGCACGCACATTCTTATACTAAACATTTTATTTTACTATTTGGAATTTAAATCAGAAGCTCATTTTGTCTATTGAGATTACGACAGATTTGACTTTGGCATGATGTGCCTTTTTTATCTGGAGACTATAGTAGCTTATTTATTTTGTTTACTTGCAGTTAAAGTTTGGAGTAAAAACTTTTTTATTTTCCTGTTAGAATTTATATTTTTTGGTAACTTGTATATAGGTAAACTGTTGTAATTTAAATAGCTAAAAGTGTATCTCGGAATGAATTTATTTCATAAAACAATTTACAAATGATGGGCGCATCAGAAAATAATTTACAAAATTTGATTTATTGATAAAATGTCATACTAATTTTTGCTTATAAATTGTATATAATATAATTTCATGCATACTGCAAAAATGTTTTGTTCAAATATACGCATACACACACACACACACACACACTAGTATATTAATTTTCTATGAAATTGCATTTTATTGAAAGTTCATGCAAATAGATTCTAACTTGGAAAAAATATTCATTGAATAAGAAAAATATTGTAAAACATAAACTGACATTAGTTTTGTCTGTTTAGGGCAGGGAAAGATTTCTTTGCTAATAGATAATATATTATTCTGAAAAACCTTATCTGAAGAATACATTTTAAATAAACTTTTTTTTTTTTTTTTTTAAGAATAGTTATCTATATTAATTCTTAACTGCCTTATTTACCTTGGTTTATAAATGAAACTTCAAATTGTTGCTTTCAAAGATAATTTTTTTCCTTTTGAAAATTTCTATTTCTTGAAATTTATATTTTTTCTGATTTTGTTAAAATATGCTTCATTCTATAATTAACAATAAACTAATTCTAGCATTATTATAGCATCAAGTCTAAATTCTGTGGGTACATGATATTGTAAAATTAACAGCTAAAAGAACAGTTTTTGTTTCTTCTCGATCAAAAAGTACTTGGTAAAAATCAATATACACACTATATAACTCATTAAAATGATAGCAGGGCACAAGAAGTGCCTTATTTATGACATTCTCAATATTTTCTTTTCTACATGATCCTTCTGCAGGTAAAAATGTGGTCATGTTATTGCTAATTTTTTATTTTTGGAATGAATGACAACTGTTTTATATTTATTACTCTATTGCAATTCCCACATTATTTATCAAGCCTGCTATTTGCACTTTTACACTTTTGTTTTCAGTTCTTGGTTTGCATTTAAAAAATTTTCCTGTTATGTATTTCACAACTGTTATTATGAAGATTTTGTGCAATTTCTGATTTAGAACCCATTTGCAGATTCAAGAATTATAAATTATTTTGCTATTGAGGTTTAATCTTTTTGGTTGTGAAACCTCTTTTGCTATTCATTCATGGTCTTATTTTTGAAGGCTGGTATGTACACTTTTTTTTTTTTTTTTTCTAGATTAGAGTAAATTTTTTTATAAGGTTAAGATTTTCATACATCTGATATTCTTGTTGAAGCATTTGTGGAGTGTTGAAAAATTATCTGCTCAGTCAATTTGAGTAGTAAATCCGGATATCAACTTTTCAGTACCCTCATGTAATTACACTATAATTTTTATTTCATAACAGCAGTCTTTTCTTAAATTTTAGCTATTCACAAAAATACTTTGCTTCTACTTTGGATTTATCTTTTTTTTCTTTTTTGTTAGTTTGGCATTATTATATAGTGATTTTATATTTATTAGAATTTACTCTAACATCAAAATATGCAGACACATAATTAACTGTGTAAAAAGTCCTACATTTCTTACTGACTTTTTGCTATTATTGTTTGCACTTTCTTTTTTTTTCTTTTTTTTGCATGAAAAAAGAAAATTGTTTGTATATTTGAATAATTATTCATAAGAAAAGTATTATTTTTAGTTGCTTTTTGTAGAACTTGAATCTATTGAATAAAAAAAAACATTTTTTAAGTAACCTTATTCAAATTTAGTCTGTAAAAATGATATAATGAGCAGTTAGCTAATAGGGGGAATAATAAAAAAAGCTACTTAATACAGCTGATAAGTAAATTCATTATGAGAAAAAGATTTAAAATTGAATTATTTTGACATCTTAAGTTTATTACTGTGCAAATAAATCCTGATTGTGTGTGTGTGCTTGAGTTTTTTTTGTTATTTGTTTTTTAAATGTATTCCTTTTCTTGTTTATCTCAGTTTTATATTTATATTGAATTATTATGGGAATTTTTGTGTATAGTTTATTAAATGATTGACATCCAGGTCATGCAAGTGATTTTGTGTGTGTTATTGTTTCCAGAGTAATTAAATTATTATTTTTATTTATTTTTTTCTGGTTTGTATAATGTGAGATTTTTAAATTTTTTTTTCCCCATTTTTTATTGACTTTTTCTCTTCTATTTTTCTTGATATTTAACCCTTTCATTGTTGCTTCCTCCTGTTATGGTTACATTTTCTATCTTATTTCCCTTGGATGCTTTGCATGATATTTCACTACTTTTATACCACACAGTTTACTCTTTGATCATTATGAACTCATGTAAATAGTTAAAATAATATAAGTATTTATCATGAAAAGAAAAACTTATTGTAACCTCCTAGAATTTAATCTGGAGTTACTGGGGTGAGATTAGAATCATTGAAAATACAAATTGCAAATAAAAAAAATTGAAATTACAAAAGAATAGGGGATATTTTAATTATTTGCCAAAAAGTTTTCTAATTCATCAAAAAGCATAACTGGACATAATAGCCTCAACATCTTTTAACAGTTCACTTATTTAAGAGGTATTATCTCTGATATTTTCTATTTGATAATGAAAATGTTTCCTCCTAAGAAAAATTATGGGCAGTTCTTCAGTTTTACAGATAACTTGGAAAGTATTCTATAACCTGTGGATTTAATTCTTTATATAAATTCTGAACTTACAAATTTAAAATATATTGCTGAAGGTTTAAAATGGCTTATTTCGATGTATATAACTTGCATTGTAAATATCTTAACACAACTATTTCTGAAACAGTTTTGGCTGCACAGCCAATTATTTAACTTACTGACCACTATTTCTTATATTTAAAGTTCCCTTAATTCAGTTAGGACAAGCAGTAATATTACTAGTACAGCCTGATTTTTAAACCTTAAAAGATCTTTTAGCATAAATTTATTTTCTTAAAAATTAAAAAAAATATATATTTTTTTTTAATGTATGCATATATGAAGTCTTCAATATACTAATCATATTCTTGCTATAATTATCCAAATAGGTAATAAAACACAAATTTGAATTTTCTTACCAATTTTTTCTTCACTTTCTAGAAGAGATTCTAATATAATGCATTTTCAGGCAATTGTTAGGTATTTTGTTTAATAATTGTTTATTCAAATTCATATAGATTCTTTCTGTTTAAACTGCATATAATGTACAAAAATCCCATGTAATTTACATAGACCTTTTCTCAAGCCAGTTTACATAATTTCATGCATTTTGTACTTGAGCCCACATTAATAATCCTTTATCTTATTGTATTATTTTGAGCACACAAACATATTTGTTGCAGTTTTGTAGGCTTGATTAGGGTAAAATTTGAAGAAATCAATTTCTACATGATTATATCTCTATATAAATTCACCTAGATCCTCATTTCCTCCTATTAATTACCATTCGGGAAACAAACTACCAGGAATGTTACTATCACTTCACTATTTTTCCTTCATTCAATTTCTAAAAGTTAAGTTTATTCCTATTCATCTATAATAGGCTGCTTTTAATGTATTAGAAAAATATCACTAAACATGCATACGCTGCTTCAGAATGAATTGTAATTTTTAGATTTCATTTAAATTGGATTAATGTTCTTTCTGCAACTTTTATGTGTTTTCTAAAATTAAATTTCAAATGTAAAGTGCATTGAAAATAAATTATAAAAGAAATTTAGTTTAAATGTTTAAACTATAGATTTTTATTCAAAGAATGGTGATAAATGTTATGGATTTGCTGATGAATTAGTAACTATAACATTTTTTTATGGAATTACTGCAGAAATATAAAGTTCATGAAAAAAAAAAAAAGCAAATTAGATAAAAATGTTATTCTAAATCTTGTAAGGCTAGTAGTTTTTTTTTTTCTTTTAAGTTGAAATAATTTTGGTTACTGTATTTTCTCAAAAGCCTTCATCTTTTCAATTTTTTCTTGTATCTTTTAACAAGTTTTCTGTGCTATTTGTTTGCTTCTAAGTAATTTTGCATTTGATTAATTTAAACTAAGCCATGTCTGACACAGTTTATGGTCAAATTCGTGTAGTCATTTGCGATTGGTTATTTACACATGAAACTAATGTTCTAACACAAGATTTATTTGGCTCTCAAGTGGCCTGGTGAAATTAAATAAGCTAGATGTTTGAAACTTTTTTATAATCTAGTTGATTCATTCACGAACTAGTTGAAGTAAACTATTTTTTAATTAAGAAAAATTATACTCGAGTCTATAAACAAAAGCAGTAAAATGTCTTTTCCTTCTTCACTTATATTTGCTACTATGTAATCATATTTTTTGTACTATATACTTTTCACTATTGCAAACATTGAGGCATTTTGTTTCATTTCCCTTTGCACATCTTTGCATTTCTATTTGGTGGTGTTTTGTTCTTAGAAGTTGTTTTCTCTACTGGTCTCTTTGGATCGTTTAAGCTTTGAGCTCTTAATGTTACTAGGTTTTAAAGTTTTTTTTTTTTTTTTTTTTGTATATATAAAGTTTGGGATTCTAGATTCAAAGTTTCCTTCTTTAAAGTTATTTGTCTTAAGCATGTTTTTTGCTTTCTCGTTATTTTATATAATTTCTAATATAAATTCCTATATACAAAGTTTCATTTAAATTTTTTTTAGGTTCTTCCTCTGCTTTTAAATATCAATGTTAAATTGAAAAATGATCAATTGAAGGTGTCTATTTTCAACAATTTTAATTCAATAGTATTTTAATATATAACCAACCATAATAATGATAGTCTCTTAAGATTGCTGTGATGTGAGCTTGAGCTTGTTGCATGTTGAATGATTATTGTGAATATTCTAATTTAACAGAATATTACTTTTCTCAACACCAAAATAAAAAAAATCAATTTTATACAACTATTTTGCAATGAATTGTTTTTGTAATGTCAATTTCTAAATATCTAATTTGAAAGAAGCTTTTTGTTTTGTTTTGTTTTAAAGAACAACTTAAGCCCTATTTAATTAGTAATAGGATAATATCATCATTATAAATAACATTTCATAGTTGTTTTTCTGGCACAGCTTCTTTTTATGGTTTATTTTAAAATTATTTTCTTTCTACCTATTTAAATATATCTTGAGTACTCACTTTAGCATATTAAATGTAAAATGATGCAGTTGTGTCTACCTAATCTTGATCATCATCGTTGTCATCTCACTTTTTAAGCATTATATTAATGCGTGATGATAGAATTTGAACTTCAATTTAAAAAAAAAAGAAAAATGACATGCACATGATAATGGATAAATCTGTTTGTCTCATTTGTGATACAGACTTGACCAATGTAAATACTTTAGGATACTTAATAGATCTAATTTCCTATAATATGAACCATTCTTCTGTCTATCACCAGAAGATTATTTACTCAAGATCAACTGTTTATACTGGATGATATAGCTACTATGATAGATTACTTTGTTAGATCTTTTCCACCGTAGCAGTAACTATTCAGACCATAGGTAACATTTGCTTGCTTTAAAACTTTATGTATTGTTTGGGGGGGGGGGAGACAAATACCTGCAATACTAAAAGATTACCTACTTATGTTATTAATCGTAAGTTTCAAGCTGCTTGGATTCATATTTTTATTAAAAAAAAAAATCTTATTGCTATAAGTTTTGTTGTATTTGTAGGATTCTAGAATCATTAAAACTATTTAACTACAATGTCATTGACCTAAAGGTTTAATAAAGTTTCATTGGTGTGGGCCATCAAATTTTAACCAAAACAAAAAAGTAACGGGAATATTATTGGAAAGCTTTCCACAAGCAATTGACAAAAATCATGAAGTTGACTGAATCTTTAAACATGTACAATTGCTGTATTTGCCAACATGAGATACATTCTTATTTTACAGGGAAAAATATTCAGCATAAAACATTTTAGGGAAAAAATGCATTTTATGTTGGCAAATATGGCACTTACTTTTTATTTTTCATTTATTTATTTGATAACTTGATTTTTATTTAAATGTATTATCGTATATCAACAAATGTCAAATAAAGTGCTGATTGAGTTGAGTGGGTAACTCTGCTTATATTTAATACTTGAAGACATTATGGCATGTATAATGCTGACCTTTTTGTGACTTTATCCACTGATGGCAAATTTATTTGGCATTTTGTATGCTTTGTAGCTATGCATTATTTTTATATACATTGAATAAAAAATCAAGCTGTTACTTGTACGTATACCAATAAAATAAAAATATATATATATATATATATATTTGATATTAAGTAATTTTATGGCTATGCTTTTCGATTTTATATTTGGCCATGAAATTGCCTAAATTAAAATACATAGTGACATTTTTTCTTGGGACAAGGAAAAAAAAAAATGAAACTGTCTATTATACTAAATTGTTTTATTTAAAAATCATTTTATCAAGTTTGTTTAATGTTAATTTCTTTTTCTTGTACTTCAACTATGATCTAGAAGATAATGCCTAGTTTTGTGATATATAACTTTTTTTTTTTACTTTTTTTTTTTAACTTGAATTTAAAAATTTATATCTTGTCTTTATATTTTTCTTTTATGGTAAAGTTGTAATCTTTGCATAATATTGCAGGTGATTCTTTTCTTTAGTATGTAGTTCTTTTCCATATCTGTTTTAGATTGAATATTGTCATAATGTTGCACTGGTGGAATGGAACGTTTTGTTTTTTCTTTTTATGTATGTCTTGGTGTTGTCAACTAGAGGCCGACTTATCAAGATTTCTGAATAAGAATAGGCATAAAGACCAATTATTTGTTAATTCTGAAAATATTTTCCTTTTTCTTTTTTTGACTACTTTCAAATAACTTCTAAAATTTCATTTATCTTGAAAAATTAAAGGAAAAATAAAAATCCCCATACCCAGATATGTAAAGACTAATCTGAACTAAAATTCTGAACAATGACTTATAAATAAACTGCTATAATGTTACTAATGTGAATGAGATTTACAGTTTATAAACAGGAAACAAGATTGGTAGGAAAAAGCAAAAATATATAAATTTAGACATTTACTTAACAGCTTCACTGTTTTGACCTTGGGTAGGAGAACGTTTTGTATTGGTTTTGAAATGGGATAGCTGAAAACTTTTGGGATATTGCTTTGAATATAGCCATATTACTGAGTTACTTCAATTTTTAAATTACATTCTGGTGTAGTGCTAATGTTTCAAATGCGATAGTTGGTCAGGCATTATGTATGTGCAGGCTTATAAGGAAATGCTAGAGAGTTGATAGTTTGAACTGTCTTATACTTCACAAGATGATAATATCTGGGGAAGGAAAAAAGGAAGGAAGGTATTGGTTGATACTTTATCTGGCATGTCACTCAAACTACTTGGTTGTTAAAATCTGTATGCACAACATTGGAAGGATGAGAACCAGTACATGCTATTGTTATTCATTAAATATTTATATACACACACACACACACACACACTGTCCATATATGCGCATATATTTATATTGTTACATATGTATGTGCAAAAAAGACTAAGAATGTCATTGATTAATGTTGCTATGAAGGTTGCTTTTAAAATGTATTGCTGTAAGATTCATACAGCCAATACAATAAACCTTTCATACCTGACCATTGCCTGTGTCTGACTCATGCCAGTGTCCATTGTTGACACATGATACAGAGGTATTAGTCAGTCACAAATTATTTTAATTATCAAACTTGTTCTTGATTTGTTTTTTATTTTTTCGGTTTTTTAAATTTGTTTTTTTTTTTCATTATTATTCACATTTGGACTCAATTTTAACCTTTTTACTTAAAAATAATTACTTGAATTTTAAATTTTTGAAAACTTAGTTTTTTTTTTTTTTTTTTTAATTTTATTTTTTAAATCAAAGTAAATCATATAGACTTTTCTTTTTCTGAAATTTGGAAAGAAAATATATAACTGGGACCTTTTTTAATAATAATTAAAAAAAAGAAAAACAAATCAAAGTTTAAAAAATAAACATCATTCTCATTCATGGATTAGTTAAATTCTAAAGTAATTGTGTCTTTATTCCTCTCCTAATTCAGAAATCCCGCGGTCGGATATGGAAAACTTGAGCCTCTGTGAGTACGAAGCAGAGAATAATAATATATACATCGCTGAGTGATGATTGATCATCAGAGTGTCTGCACTACTCACTTCTGCTGACTGTGACTCTCTTCCAGGTGGTGAGGAGGAGAGCAAGAAGGACAAGAGAGATGTGGAAGATGGAGAAGGAGGAGAAGGTGGCGGTGGCAAGGAGCCTACACCCCAATCAACTGACGCTTAGAAATTTTTACTTCAACTACTATTCTACTACTACTACTACTACGATTCTACTGTTCTTTTCACTAAATCATTTGCAAGAAAGACTAGCTACATGTTTGTGCTTTTATTGTATCATCTGGATTTTTATGTATTTCCTCCTGCCCTTCTTGTTTGTCTGCTAAAAATGATTATCTCCCTTGATTACCCCATCTCCTGCCTTCCATTTCACTAATTTTGAATACAAAAAGACCAAAGCAATTCATCATTTCCATCTGTATTATTCCTATGACTCAGTTTTTGTAAAAAAAAAAAAAAAAATTTTTTTTTGTAAAAACTCAAGTCTATGAAAAATAGCTTCACAACAACAAAATGAAACAACCACCTTAAAGTAGCCTGCTTTTACTAAGGTTAGTTTTTCAGTGTTGCCTGGAAAAAGTTTTAGAATAATAAAGAAGGCAAAAATTTTAAATTTTACCATCATACTCCCACCAAAAAAAAAAGAAAAAGAAAAAAAAAGTTGCTAGGTGCAATTGTCAGTTGTTTCTCTTCCAGTTTACTCCCATCTCATTTTTTTTTTTTTTTATATAAATTTAAAAATAAAAAAAAATTGCTTTATTAACTTAAAAACAGTATTAAGATAGTTTTATTTTAATATTTCCTGCCCATATTTTCTCCTGAATTTAAGGTTTGTGGGTAGTTGATTGCATTTATTTTATTAAAATTTATGACTTAACTATTTCATTTTTTTTCAAAATGTTAGTGCATTTATTTCTACTTTTTTTTTTTTTCTTCTTTTTTTTAGTTTTAGTTTTTTCTTTTTCTTTTTTTTTTTGTTAGTGATTTGCATGAATGCAAACACATTTACAAAGACTAACACTGGCATTAACCTTCATTTACCCTCACCTCCCATCTCTTTAAAAAAAAAAAAAAAAATAAAAAA
This sequence comes from Acanthosepion esculentum, assembly GCA_964036315.1. Classification (NCBI taxonomy): domain Eukaryota; kingdom Metazoa; phylum Mollusca; class Cephalopoda; order Sepiida; family Sepiidae; genus Acanthosepion; species Acanthosepion esculentum. The sequence continues at coordinate 126,408,443 of OZ038475.1, forward strand.
CAATAATAATGATGATAATAAACTATGTAAAGCTTGTTGAAACAAAAAAGCTTACCACCAGGTATGGTTGTTGTTTTTGTTTATTAAAAGAAAAACAAAAATCATCATGTATGAATATGGATAATCATGATGGAATGTGAAAATTTGTTTTAAGTGGACCATCACTGAACCATAATTGGCAAGATTGACATTGAATAAATAAAATAATGACACCAGACTGGAAAAATGTTTCAGCCATGAATTTCTTGTTTTTAATGGATTTTTATTTTATTGCCTTATATTTTGATTACTTTTTATTATAGAAATTTAACTATAATTCTGAGTAATGTTGCTTTGTGTTGGGAGGAAAAAGAAAAGCCACCAAATTTTTATTCTGTATTTTCACTCGGTCACTAGAAAAGCAATTTTTAAAAATTTTGGATAATGTTTTAAAAACTCTTGTTTTGATTTTATGACTGCTACAGCTTCTTTTTTTTCCTTTTTTTTTTCTTTTTTCCTTTTTTTTTCTTTTTTCCTTTTTTTTTCTTTTTTCCTTTTTTTTCTTTTTTCCTTTTTTTTTCTTTTTTCTTTTTTTTTTCTTTTTTCTTTTTTTTTTCTTTTTTCCTTTTTTTTTCTTTTTTCCTTTTTTTTTCTTTTTTCCTTTTTTTTCTTTTTTCCTTTTTTTTCTTTTTTCCTTTTTTTTTCTTTTTTCCTTTTTTTTCTTTTTTCCTTTTTTTTTCTTTTTTTTTTTTTCCTTTTTTTTTCTTTTTTTTCCTTTTTTTTTCTTTTTTTTCCTTTTTTTTTCTTTTTTTTTCTTTTTTTTTCTTTTTTTTTCTTTTTTTTCCTTTTTTTTCTTTTTTTCTTTTTTTCTTTTTTTTTCTTTTCTTTTCTTTCCTCCTATCAGTTGTCAGGTTAAAGATTTTCACATTTTAGCTAGATTTATGTATTTCATTTTGAGGCTGGCTAACTGAGCACAATTATAAATATTCCCTCTTCTCATTTAGTTTTATTTTGAGTGATTTTTTTATTCCCATCCTTTTGCTTACTTTATTTTACAGATTTTTTTGGTTTAATGCATAGTTAAATCATTGACTGTAGCCCAATAATGGAAAAAAAAAATTTTGTTTTATTTTATTTTAATCTTTCCTTATTACACTTATCTTAGTGATGCATATTATTCAGATCAGATATTGCACAGTAAATAATAAGGATCAGAATTCAACTAATAATTACAAGTTGTCTGTGGATTGTTAGTGCACTTGGTGTGAGCTGTAATGAATGTTAAAGTCTGTGTTCAAATTCATTAAAATGAAGGAGGCTCAGGAATATTTTCAAATCATTAATTATACTCATATTTAGCAGGTAGGTTTTCTTGGTGACCACAGTAGTTTTGAAAATACTATATTTAAAGTTCATGTACAAAGGATAAATTTATAATTCTTCACTAAAGCCAAATAACTATTGACAAGTCTGAAAATAAGTGATTATATGAGGCAAACCCATTTAATAAAATCTAACCAAATATCTTTTTTTTTTTTTTGGACTGAGTTTTCAACTTTAATATGCTATGATGCATTCAAAATTATTACTGCATATATAAGCCAACTCCCTGATTTTTTTTTTTTGTGCTTTAATCTTCTCGGGGGTGGGGTGATTACTTTTGTATAGTGCAATTGGTCACTAAAAAATGCATTACTTTTAAACTCTCCCCCCCTCCCCACCTTTGTGTGTGTGTGTCCAAAACTGATCATAAAAACTCATTCTTGAATACATGAAATGAATTCAGTTTTTTGATAGATGGCAAAAAACATTTCCTTTATTCAATTTGTATTGTGTTTTAATCCTTGCCAAACTGTATGTTTCCATTACAAAAACAAATATGCCGTGTCTCCTACATATTCTATTTACTTGCTACTATGGAAGGATAAATATATTTTTACTCGTTTTACTTTTCCGCCTTTTTCTTCCTTCCCTCTTCCCCCTTTTTTTCCAAACAAAAAAAAATATTTTATAAGTTCATTCTTTTCTTCTTTTTTTCTCTTTTTTTTTTTTTTTTTTTTTTTTTTGCTGTTCTTACTATCTGTATTATCATAATTCCAAACATTCTGAAAATACTTTTGTTTTTAAAACTATTATCAAAAGATTTTATTAAACAAAATGACATATGCTTATGGTATTTAAACAGAAAACTTGGTAAAATGCAACATTGAACACAAATGAATACACCTTTAAGGTCCAAGTTATAAGTCGGGACATTTTTCATTAATCTTGTTCCTTTATTCAATGGATTCAATTTTATAATGCTTTAATAATTTGCATTATGACAACAGATTTTGAAAATTTATAATTTAAGCAAAAGAAAATTACCTGACAATGTTTTTTTCCTAAGAATTTTGTGGCTTATTTTTCTTTAATGAGTATTCTTTCATTTCAGACTGAAGCAGTTGTATCTGCTAAATTCTGCATTATGGCCAAGTCAAACCACTTAATAGATTATGAATTCAAAATAGTGTATGTTAAGGATATCATTGGGTTCAGCAGTTGACTGAAACATTGTCAACAATATCAATTAATACAAAGCTGGAGTTTACTTGTCCAAACAAATGCTAATAGCATTTTTCAAAGCTCTATACAATATCTCTAAGATTCTCCTTAGTAATTTGTGTGATTAATTGTGAGATCCAATTGCCTAAGAGCTGTAGGAAGATTTTGTTCCAACAAAATTTGAACCATTTTATTTTTTGTCGTCATTGTAACCTTTGTTTTTTATTATGTCGATGATTTAAAAACTTGAGAGTAGTATTCTCAAAATGATACTGAAAAAAAAAAAAAAAAAAGCAGGCTTTTTCTTTTTTCACTCCAAAATTGTTAATATACTTATTGAGTACTTAGTTTCCCTATACTATTTTTCTTGGATCATGGTATCTTCCATGTATCAGTTTAAAGTGATGATACTTTTTTTCCAAATATCTAAGCAGTAATTTTGATTTGTGGAAATTTCACTGAAATATGTTAAAATTTTCATCTGAAATTGAGTAAATGTAAGTTTCAGCAAAATGGTCACAATGTTTGAGAAAGAAGGAAACTGATGCCAGAAGGATTTTTTTATTTTTTTTATTTACAGTAAAAGCTGATTCTTTTTGCTGTAATTGTCTGGATCTACAGAAAATAACACGGTCTATGTTAGTACTAAGGTTATATTGGTATAAAAATTATCAATTCTTAAAACTTGTGATATGATATAATGTTGGTTATGAGAAATCAGATACATGTAATTTTGCATCTCAAAAGAAATTAGAAACTGATTATTTCTTTGATGGTATTTATATACAATGTAAACAAATTCAAAATAAGCATAATATAATCCAGATTATTATTTATACACCTTCACACTTCCCCAAATTAGAAAATGTTTAATACTGAAGTTAAGGATAATAAAATCCAGTTTGATGATTGCTGGTAACATAAGCTTCTGATTAAAATATCAACAGGGAGGAAGGTTGATTTACAGAAACACCAAAAATAGAACTACTTTAAATATATCCAACAAAATACTTTGTACTGTAAGCAGTTTTAATGTTAGTTTTTTTTTTTTTTTTTTTTTTTTTTACTACTTCATTAAAAAGAATATATATTCTTTTAAGCAATTTTCAGAGATAAAGATATTCTCATGGATCGCCATTGTTTTTTGTTTTTTTTGTTTAATGACTAAGGAGTAGTCTACCACTAATCACACTCTCCCCAATGAACAGAAACCTGCTGGTTTTTCATTCTTACATGAAATTAACTCTTCCATAATGAATAAGTTATGACATTACAATATAAATATTGGTTTACTTGGTATGTTTTTTTTTTTTTTTAATTATAAAATTGTATGACATGGCTAAATGCTTGGAATGTATAATTTTAAAAAAATATCCTGTTTTATTGGCAGTGGTACATGGATGTGTTGTTCTCCTCAGATGTGAAATAACATTTTAAGAAATTTATCCCAAATTCTATTGTTTTGTCTAGTAAAATTCATATAGTATTAATGTCTGTTTCATCTGTGATATTTTGCTTAACCAAATGTAAATGCTTTAATATGTGGAGACCTAAAATGATACTTTACTTAAATCAATGCAGTAACTTATCAGATTGATTATTGGAGGAAAGGGTTCAATAATCCTGATTAGAAATTGATTCTCTTTCTAATGATTAGGAAATATTTTTGTCTTGGAGATAACTATTACGTTTCTTAGTTAATTTGAAAATAAAATTTTGTTGTGCTTTTGCTTTTTACCTTTCTAGCAGTCAACCTTTCTGTAATTGACAGCTTCAAAAACTAAGGTAAGTAATTTAAAAAAAAAAAATGTAACAACTTTTTGAAAAAAAAAAATATCGTTCTGATTAACCAAAGTTTGATAAAGTTAGTAAGTAATAACTATTTGAAGGCTAAACATTATATATGCCTTTGTTTGTATGAATGATTGAAATTAATAATTTTCTTTTAAAATAACTTGATTACTGACTGAACAGGGTTTTAACATATTTCTATATATTTCCATTTTGACCATTGCTTCCATTGGATCAGCAGTGTCATATGAAACTTGTATATGATTTTTGCTTTAAATGCTTCCAAGTATGAGAGAAGAGTAATTGCAAGAAGCATAAATATATTTTTTAACAAGAATTATCTTAATATTAAGCTGAATTTCTGATTTCATTTAAAAAGCCCCAACTAAGCATGGCTATTGATATATTTTTTTTTTTTTTTTTTTACTTGGCTCCTCTACTTACAATGTCTGATCAAAAAACTGAGGCTGGTGCTATAAAAAACAATCAATACATATCAATTCAGCATTTAATCTCCTTTGAAGTAGTCCTCTTCAGAAATCACTTTATCCAGTGTTGTTGCCATTGATGGAAGCATTTCTGGAAATCTTTTTTGGGGATAGCAAGCATCTACCATGACATTCTCTTGGATTTCCTCAACATCTTGTTCTCTAAAGTGGGGTTTGATTTTTGAAGAGGAAAAAGTCACAAAGGGCAAGCACTGAGAAATGTTGTTCTCGGCCAAGAACTGCTACACAGTCCATGGTTAATGATGGAACTTCTGTGGCATGAAACTACCACACTCTATGCACTTTTCTTCCTAGCACTGCCATAAACAATGGATGTGAGTGAGAAAATTATAACTTGTTTGTATGCATGACAGAGTTCAAGAGCAATCTGTGCCTTTTAGCTCTGTTATCATAGCAACAGTCCCAATACTTTTTAATCAGACCTTGTACATTTGCACACGTATTAGTTTAACATTTAACTTCTTTACATTAACAGTTAAACTTCTGCTCTACAAATATATAAAAGTGTTTAAAATATTCTAAATCTTTAAGGCTTTTTCAAATTATTTTGGAATTAAGTTTTTGGTAAAACTAAATTCTTACTTTATGAAATGAACAAGAAACACGAGTATTTCATTTTTATTTAGAAAAAAAATACTGCTTATTCTTTATTCTCCTTGTGAAAAATCAAACTATTGCCGAATGTTTATAACACTGTTGTAACTCTTTTGACAATGGGTGTCTATGTATTATTTTAAAATGGCAGTATTACTTAAGACCCACCACCTCAGATTATAAAGATTCCCTTTTTTCTCTCACTCTCTCTCTTTTTTTTTTTTTTTTTTTTTTTATACTTAATAGTTTTTCCCCTCCCACAAGAATAAATAGCTTCCTTTATTTTTATTTATACTTAATAGTTTTATCAGTTTATGAAGTTTTTTTTTTTTTGCTAAGCAATGTTGTTCTTAGGTAATTTATGTATAATGAATATTATCTCTAACATACACCTGATTTAGTCTTGTAAGTGGATAAACAAAAGTTAACCTTGTACATGGTTCATACAAGCCCTGGAAACTGAAAAGTACTGGGAAAACAGCAATAGCCCCAAAACACCTGGAATTTTCTTAAATGGGATACCCGAACATGCTTTTTCTCATTTCATCAAAGTCAAAATGGTAAATCTCAGGAATCTGGCTTTTTTACAAGATAAAATTGTCCTTTAAGAAAAGTGTTTTTAGTCATCAGTATTATTTGGCAATTATTGCAAATGGTGGTTTGTTTCCTTGATTAGAAAGAGTTCATGAACTCATTCTAATCAAGGAAACAACACCCCCCACCTCCCTGCAATGTTCCCAGGAATAAGGCTCTTCTCTGTATGCTGTTCTAGCATTGGGAGCACTGCAATCAATACCTTGAGACTGAGAAGAAAGAAAAGGCAGGAAGCAGCTGGACAGAAATGGAAATCCATGCTTATAGAAATTGAAGTACTGAAGACCAAAAAACATAAGCTTGAAAGTTGCACACAAGATTTGCTCAAATCAGCTGACAGCTTTGAGGAGAAGGCTGCACAGTCAGAACTTCACACTTATCACAAAGTCCAATGTTGTGTGAATATCTGCAAAGGACAAATCCAAAGTGGAAGAGGAGCTGAATGTTAAACTAGATGAAGTGGAAAAAAATGTTAACATTGTGTTCTATGCTAGGAGTAGTAGTAGTAGTAGGGGGGGGGGTAGGTAAAGTGTGTAGTCTTTTTGTGAAAGTTTCTATTTGTAGTTCTGTCTATTAAAACCATTATGCATAACTTCACAGGAAATGTGCAGCAGTCAAGAATTTTTATGACATTCACAAACCATGAGTAGTCTACATAGCTGAAATGTGTAGCAGTAAGAATGAAAGTGAATTCAAAATTTTTAAATGTAGTAGATTGCTACACAAAATGTGTAACATAACCAGGTCTGCATTCAATTCTCTTTTAACCTTCAACACTGCTTTCAACTGATCGATGCGACATAAATTATTGGAACTAACTTTTTCTTTGAACATTTCATCTGTCAAACTATTAAAAGATAAATCAGTTTGTGTTTTTGAAATTGACCATTCACTTTATGTGCATTAGTTTCAGTCCTGCAATTTAAAAAACATTTTTTTTTTTTTACACAGATCTGTGGGAACCATGCTTCTATAATAGACTTTTATCAATGACTTGGTAAAAATTAATCAAACCCACTCTTGTTGTCTACCAGCTTAATATTCATGATATACTCACTAGCAATGTCTTGTATATCTAATATAATGACTATCACTCTACAGCTAGTGTTTTTAGGTATTTAACAAAATCAATTTGGTACAAGATCACATCTCGATAATCTGCCAAGTCAAAACATTAATTGTAATACTCATAGCAGTTTTGTTTGCAAAAACAAAGCAGTCAATTTTCCACTAATAGCTTTGAGATCTTTATACTGTAATTTTATCCAATTATATGCTAATTTATGGAAGGATGGTGTATAGCTTTTATTCAGACATAGTTTCCCATGCTTCTTTTACACTCCAAAATGAACCTAAATTGTTTTGATTTCAGTATTTTAACTTTAATCAAAGATATCTTGTAAATGGCTGTTAGATTTTGCTATATGAAATTGCAGAAAAAGATTTTTCTTTCACTGACTTGCAAGATTTGGATTTAATCCAACTTAAAGAGTATCACTTAATGATTGTTTTTTAGCACTATGATTTTTTTTTCAATAGCAATAGTTAAAGAGAAACTAACACGTGCTAATGAAATTCTGAGATGTATCCAAGAGTTTCTTGTAAACTTTTTCTTGCATATCGGCAACTTTCTCAATTTGGATGTTTGTTAATCTTTGACCAACAGTACATGTAGTTGTAGATATATGGCATTTTTAGCTACATTTCCAGATAGATTGACGATGAAGATGATAGCAATAATGGCGCATTTAAATGTCACCTAGAATTTCCCCACTGATTCCTTAAATACTTTACATTTTACATAGTATACTTTTATACCACATTTTTATTCAACATGTATCATTTTCATGAATAGCCATTAAGATATTACTTCTCAAACTATTTGATGTGGTGTACCAGCAAATTTTTTCTTTTATGTTATAGGGACAGAGAAGCAAAGCTTCCGAATGCATCTGTGGGTTCAGGGAGAGGGGGCCGCATCAGCTGTGCCCCCCTTTCTTTTTTTTAAATATGTAATTAGATTATGAATCTAAGGAATTAAATGTTAATTTAAAAAATTTTGACCCAAATCCACATGGCTATCCCTTTTTTTTTTTCATATTGAGGCAAATTTTTAAAGGCAAAATTAGAAATGTGTCCATAAAAATACCCCATTTTGGTATTTCACACAATGAAACACCATTTCATCAGGATGGTGTTGTCATACGTATTTCATTTCATATTCGTTAGCAATGACTTTTAACAAGAGTGAGTCATTGAAATATATAATAATCATAATAAATATAAAACTAAAATGAAATTTAAAAAAAAAAATACCGAGTCTGATATCCCGGCAGTCTCCCGAGCCATGGAATGTGGCTACTGTATCTGTGTTTCCCAGGAACTCTCAGCATACCAGCAGGTGATGGCATGCATACTGTACTTTGAGTAGCACTGCATTAAGAGACAAAAGGTCTTGATAATTGGTTAATTATCTACATTTTTAATACTAAAAGCAACTTGTACTGACCTATATAAAGGAAATTTTGTCTTTTAAGATATTCCTTCATTGTTTTTGTACTTTTAAAATCTCAAAACATTCTTAATTTAAATATTTTTCTATAAGTCTTGATTTTGTATGAGTTGTTTTCTTGCTGCTTTTTATCACAGCACTATGGTAATTTTAAAATCTAAAACCTTAGTGTAAACAGTACTGATAAAAGAAACAGCTTTTGGCCTTTGATATATGAGTTCTCTAGTTCTCTAGTTCTCTAGTCCTCTGTCATATGGGCTGTCAATTATATGGGAAGCAAGTTTAAATCTTATTCGAGGATACTTAATTATGCATCTTGGTTTAAAATGTGCAATGACTCAAGCACTTTGATTTTACACAAATTGAGGTGCAAGTCATTCAGCCTTCATCTCAGCCTGACTCAGTATTGTGTCTCTGTTGAGAGTTTTTCCTATTGTTGGTGAAACCCCCCGTCATGATAAAAATAGAAAATGCTACTAACAAACTTTCGTGTATGTTACTGCTATTTTGGCTCCTTGCCATTTAGTCATGTCATATGAGATGCAACAGGTGTTATGTTCAGTGAAAGCTCAACACTTACAGTCATTTCTCATGCTGAGATGAAGTTCATAAAATAGGCTTTTATTATTTTAATGCATTTGCACCTTCACATTAAAGGTGTGCTCATAGGTATTTTGCTAGTGATCAAGTAACAAGACTAATCAAACCTTCAATATTCCATCTGCCTCTCAGCTCCATTATTGCTGTCTTGACAATGTCAACTTTTACTATAATATCCAGTTTCCCACTCTCACTTCTATATGGTCCAGTGCAACTTGCTTGTTTCTCAACTTCAGCTCTTGGAATGTCATTGTCTGTACACTTGGGATTGACCAGACCCCCCCCCCCTTCCCCCACCCTATTGCCTTTGAGCAAGCTTGTTTCATTTATTTATACAGTGTAACCCGGATATAAGAGTTGTCGGGACCGGAGGAGAAGTCTCTTATATCCGGGTTTCTCTTATATCCCGGGTTTGGTCTATTATATATATACATTAACACAGGTTCTAATTTGGGACCATAGAAAATCTCTCTTATATCCGGGTTACACTGTAATATGCTGAAGTTTTGTCTCTTTCTCTACATGGACGACATTTATTGTTCTTTTTTGTGCATTTTCTTTTTCTTTGAGCTTATCACTGATTAGATATTCCTGCTTTGAATAGATACTCTTTTAAGGAATTGGATCTTTTCATTCACGATAATCACTGTTTTCCTTTTAAATTTTCTTCTCACTTGTTGAGTTTACCATTAATGACTCAGTTAATCTTTTCTTTGAGCTCTTTGTATCTCATCATTTTTTTTTTTTTTTTTTTTTTTTTTCATCAGTTGGTTTAGGTCCTTCTCTTGTCAATCCTAGGAATGGTCTGAAATACCTTATTTGCATACTACTTATTCCTAGTTCTTTACTAAATTTTATTTCACATTTATAATTTCAGACATAAAATAGTGGTTATGGTATATAGTTGAACTTAATGACTAGTGTTTGTTTCTTTATACATCATTATATAAATCTGCTTGTACCTTAATATGTTATATACTCCACCATTATCTCGGATAAACAATGGACCATTCCTGTTTGATTTCAAGTATAGATGGAAGAAGACACATATAAAAGGTGCTGTTCAGTTTCAGAGAAAGGATGCAAAAAGAAAAGGTAATAGTGCAGAGGTCGGCAACCTTTTGAAGAAAAGTGGGCCAGAAAGCTATGCATCCTCTTGGAGGAGGAGGGTCATGATATCAAATGTATTATAACAATGGTCTTGATGTTTAAAGACGAAACAACAAAGTGTGACAATAAATATTTGCACTTACCGGAGTCGAAGCGTCCAAGGTGTTTTGCTTGTCAGGCTGCTGTTTTATGATGGATGTGTGCATAAACCCAAGCTAGACAGTTCAGTCGAAGAAAAGTACATTCTCCGACATTTGTTTATTTTATGCTGCTTGGCATGATTTGTCTAGTGGCGGTCTGCATGCTGATTGGTTGAGCTGGGGACTGATTGAGAACGAGGTCAACGGCGATGATTCCTGCGTTGGCTGTGTTTTTGGTCAATAAAAACGGTCTGGAACATTAGCTGGATATGCAGCTAGGACCGTGATGATGTGCACTGTTATAGAGTTTCGTATTAAGTTACGACTCTGTTTATTTTTGTCGGGAAGCTGGACACTAGCTTCGAACCTACCGCTAGAGTGAGCAGTGTAATTACCAGTGTCTACCGAAACGTGGGAGGAACACACTGAACGACAACACAAAGTTAATACTATATTTAAACAAGGTTCCTTATTTTACTACAGGATAACTACTAGCACAATTAACAAAAAATACAAATTCCTTACTACAAACAGAATACAGTTATAAGTGGCAAATTTAATGAGACACTTGTTTCTGCATATTGTTCAATAACTTCACATCAGGTGAAATATTTGTTGATGACAGGAGCAAAATATCATCCAGGTGGTCATCACCCAACGGCTTTTAATATATTTCATTTTTGCAAAAAGTTGTTCACAAGCATATGTACTTTCAAATAATGATACTGTCATTTTCGCATTATTCAGTAGGCTTTTATATTTTCCCTTTGCAAAACATATTTCTTGTAGTAGTCAGCTGTGGATTTGGAATTAAATTTTAATTTTAAAAATTCATCTCATTGTAAGTATTAACTCCAACTGATTTTTCTTCTATGTGTTCTGCAAATTAATTAGTGTCCAGATGTTGGTGGGCCTAACAAAAATCTTTCATGGGCGTTTGGCTTTGCTGATTCTTGCTCTAGTGTTTAGCATCTGCTCCAATGAAATGGAAAAACCTTGTTAATTTCAAATCTTTTCATTTGTACCCTCTTACTTCTTTAAATAATCACCTACATTCATATCTATGATTGTTATTGCAATATTTTGTTAAAGTTAAGCTCAAATATTTAACAATGCACTTGGAAATTCAATGCATATTTTATTGTCATAGAACTTGCAAGGAGCTAATTCAATTAATAACTTAAGAATTGATTCATCAGAAGATTCAAACAGGAAATCTATGAAATTTTGAGTTTGATTCCATACTTTTTGTAAACAGTGAAGATAAAATTGTATATTGCGCTTATAATCCAAATGGTTAGTTTGCACCTCTCCAACATTGTCTACCTACAGATATGGCTAACTTGGCGGATTTTGACTGAGTGGTTATAACAGTAATGGAAATAACTATTTCCTCATATGGAAATATTTGGTATTCATTGACCAAACAGTCAGTGCTACTATTAGTAGAAATTTATAAAAGCTGATAAAAACTAGAAAATGTAACAAATGGGATGTAATAAAGCGAATATGTGTTTACCAGTCCAATTTATTCATACAGTCATCATTACTTTTTATCTTAGACCGTTAGTATTCATTGATTTGTGTGATGAAGACAAAATTAGCTTATTTTTTGCTCACATGAAATGCCATCACTATTGGCCGAATTGTTAATAAGGTGTTTACTGCTTATCAACACATTGGTGTATGACAAGCGCAGTTAATGTTTAACAAGACCTTGCTGATAAGTTAGGCGCTTCTCAGTTGTAGCTTTTTATAAAAAAAAATGACTTGAAATACCGATATAAACATGTATATACTTATCAAGGAAATATCCAGCAAGATAGACTTGAAGATGCAATTGAATAACCTGTTTCATTGGATATTTTATTGTACTCTTCAGTACAGAGAAGCCTTTACTATTTATTTGTTTAAGCCTACTTTTGGTCATTTCTCATCTACTTGAGCTTTTTAAGGCCGTGTGATTAAAATAAAGTTGCCAATTAGTGAATTTACTTTTTATGTCTAAGTGTAACTTTGCATTTAAAAAATTTAAATGCAATGTGAATCGTTAATCCCTGGGTCGGGCAGTGTGTACTTGGACTCAATGGAAACATGGCGAACAATAACTGAACATAGCAATCTACATGGTAGATTAAATAAAAGTTTCAGTTCGAAATTCCCTGAATGGATCAACAAGTATTAGTTGAAGACCGGAGAGCACAACGGCCAAATAACAACAAAGACATTAGTCCACGTGTAAATAAGAATAGCTCTTCACCCAAGAAATTAAAACAGAAAAAAAAAGTTTGTCGATATTTCTGAGATGAGGTATTGTAACGACTTACATTGTTTGGACTGTTGTTCTCATCTTTGCTGTCATATTCACGACGTTTCAGTCGTTGTACGCTTCGGCATTCTTCAGGTGAAAAAAATTGTAATAGGAGCTCTGGTTAAAAAAAAAATGATACTGAAGTTTGTAAGTACCCAAAATTCACTCACTAGTGTCCCCAAGGACGTGACCTCATGGATAAAAGCGTTGGTTGTTGGTTGATTGATCCAAAAAGTGACCCAAAGTGTTGTCAGTTCAGTTTCTGGTTCTCAGCAGAGTTATCAAGACGAATTAACTAAAACTGAGCTAGAACAATCTACCCCGTGGACTAAATAAATTCCAACAAATATTGTCTGAAGAAGGGTCGAAACGTCGTGAATGTAACGGTAAAGACGAGGACAAAGGCCGAACAAATGTAAATAAAAAAAGTTAAAATTTAAAGTTGCAAGTTGGTATCTTGTTGAGAGGAACTTGTAAAATGAACTACATATGAAAAGTACACTTTGTGTGCAGTTAAGTGAATTCTTGTTATTTTTAGTGTGATAAGTTTTTGTAAAGATGAGAAAAGATTACTTGTCTCCTTTTTTCAGATTGGCTTAATAAATTACTAAGAAGCATTCTGATAAAGACGTTTTGTGAAGTCAAATCTGATGTTTTTTTGTTAGTGGAATACTGGGAAAAAAGATTATCCAGTCCGTTATGTCAGATGCTTTTAATTTACGATGTGAAAAAATACAAATTACCTCATAATGTACGACTTGTGTTGCCGAATGGTCAAAAATATCATGGAAGATTTAAAAGTAGGCGTTTGGGATTTGTACTGTTTTTCTTTCGATTCGTATGTTTTACTGCAAAATCAGTCTGTTGAACTCCACTAGTTTATTGTAAAAATGATGACGTGATACAAACTTTAAATTCGAGTAACAGTAATGAATCATTTCCCAGCATAAATACGTTTTGAAGTTCCTTTCATCTATTCCAGTCATACTGCTGTATTGGAATCCGATTGAAGGTTTCTCTTTGTAATAAACATATTCCGAAACTTTCTCTCAGCTTCTCGCCGACTGGAAAATCCCTCTACATTGTGTTTTGTTTCTCATTGCCGTCGGTGTGCACAAAATCTAGTAAAGGCACTAGTGTATTTTCACAAAAAAGATGCAGTTATAACACCTTTTACCGTCGCTTACACCCGGTGGTGTAACCACGTTTAATGGTCCAGTCTTAGTCCCATGGCTAAAAACGTCGTTCTTACTCTGCGCTGGTCCAAGTTGCTTGTTGGTCGTTTCGATCCACACCAACTCTGACCATGCTTTGTTTTTGATCTCAGAGCAGTGGAAAATCGAATGTCGTAATCTCGCAATGCGGGTTCAATCTGTGGCAGGTGCTATATTAAGGAAAAAAATATCTCACGACGGAAAATAAAACGAGATTCGTGGGTTTAATCTTATATTAGTTTATATAGCTTTTGGTACAATAAAATTAACCCTTCTCGCAACAGTCTCTAGTGACACTGGGCCTTGTCTAAACTTCTGGAGGACTGGGTTCATATTCTTGGAATCGGGAATTTGGTTGAAAGTTGATTTCAGAGGCACTTAGTGCAGGATCTCAGCCCAAATTCTTTCAGTTTCCCAAAGTCATCTGCTTATATGCACTTCGGTCCAAAATTGGCGTGGGGCCGAAGGATTCGGTAATTACCCAATTTTCATTAATTCAAATAAAGGTTTTCTTTGTTCCCTATTTCTGCTTTCTTAATCGACTTTCCAAGTTTAGAGAATTGTCCACCTCCCTTGGGAGTAGTCACAGGGATTGCACTTCCCTTAACTCCAACCTATTTCACTTCGCTACTCCGTAAAAGCGGGGCTAAATTCTGCCCTTTCACGATATTCTAACTCTGTCCACTTCTCAGGGCTGGCATAGCTGTCTTTGTGACAAATCTAATTGTTGAAGTGCGTAGGAGAAAGGGCGTAGTTTATTCTCATTAATTTCAATTCTCGGACTCATTTTCTGGACTCACTTGTCCAGAAAAAAACCCCAGATCACCTCATTTTAACCTTCTGAGTGATAGATAAAAAAAATTGTTTCCGTCAACGAAAATATATTTGTTTACCCAAATTCTCAACAAAGAGATACGCTGTTTTCCATCCCTGGGCCGGTTCCCGTCAAAAACATAATCCAGATCACCTGCCTGTTATGACTGATCGATTTCCATAATCCTAACCCGCGCAACGCGTTCATTCTCTGTTTTCATTTCTTAATTTATTTTTGCTAATGAACATATAATTCTCGTCTGCTCTTTTCGCTAATGACGTGTTTTTCTAATTTCCCAAGAAAGAGATAAAGCCATTTCCCACTTTGCTTTACCCTCATGTTAGATTTTCAATAGAAAAAAAAAAGTATTAAACTCTTGGTGCCTCATTCCAGTTCGTGGAGGTGAGGCAACCCAGATGACCCTTTCTTCACTTCCACATTACCAGGGAAAATGTCTTCCATTCTCTGTTTCTATCTCTCTATCTTCCAGTTTATATCCCATTTTGGCTTAACCCTTTTTCTGCTTAGAATTAATGTTAACCACCTCACAACGCCACGGTGAGAAATGAAGATGCCAATTCTGTTTCCATTTTATTTCGTGATTTATTCACAGATTCACTTGGTACAGTCTAAGGGTGTGGAGGTAACACTTAGGACAGTTTCTGCGATTTCTGTCATGACTGATTAACGGATCAGAGCTTCCCTTCAAACAGCGAGAATTCTGACTTTATTGCCACACAACTGCCCACCTCTACATTACGAAGCGCGTTTCATGACTCAAAACTCTGCTCATTCTGTCACTCTGTTAATATAAGCCCACAACTGAAACTTCTTAAATTTCGACATTATGGCATTTGATTCGGAAAGTTTTCAATTATTCTTTCTATTTCTTTTCCGTCAGCGGGTAGCCACTTTGGAAATCTTGTTTCAAAGATTTCTCTTCGTAGCCAGAGAAAACTGCTGCGCTTAGTATACATATAATATAATTCAGTTTGCTTTATTTCGTGGGTGTTATAAGCTAATCGTGTGTGGAGACCCATTGTGTCACAGTAGATCATTTATATATTGCATTACATGCTAATTATTTTATTTAATGATATAAGAGTATTTCCCAAACGCCGCAGATTATCAGTATTTATACTTAACCTCATCTGATTATATTGTAATTTTTCTAATATCATGAACCTTGAAGACGATCATGATTTCCCACCGATTCCTTTTCTTTGTTATCTGTGAATGACCATAACTTCTTTCGAAAGATAATGATTCCCATTGCCTTCTCCACGTTTTTTTTTTTCGGGTGGTGGGGTCGGAGTTGTCCTAATCGACTGACTGGCACCCGTAACAGGTGTTGGGGGGGGGAGAAATGGATTCATGCCATTCCCAAAAGCATTTGTGTGAAAGTGAACGCAGCAGGTGAGGTGAGAATCTGAACTCCGATCGTGAACTACAATTTCCGTGCCGATGACCGTTATGCTTCCTGCGCATTAAATGTAAACATGAAGGAGACTTCACGTGCGTAAAAATAAATAAAAAACGTGGTAGTACAAGGTGATGTACTCGGCTGGTCCAGGAGTTTATGGACCAATTGTATTGTGAATGAGAAAATTGTTGTCTTGATTCTTGATAGCATAGTTCATTTTTTTGTAAATGTTTCTGCTTATTTAGTCTTGATGTTTTTAAGGGACTGCTTTATCAGTGTAGCATGGAATATTCCTCATTATTTTTAAAATGTAACTAATACGTATTCATTGTGATTGCCAGAAACGTTGCCAATTGCAGGTGCACACTTGGCTGTGCCAATAAAGGGAGAAGACGGACGTATACTTCATTATAACTGTTTTGCTTCTGGCTAAAAGTAATACTTAACATTTTCTATTGCCTATAAAAGTAGCTAGAACTACTTTAAGGTAATTTATCACAGAACATGAACCTAATAGGTTTCATATATTTAATAGTAATGGTTCGTTTGTCTGGATATGTTAAGCTTTTTCGTAGATAAAATTCATAACATGAGAATGGCCGTTCACGTATTTACTAAATCTAACTCGGTTTGGCAAAGGACTACAATAGTATGGCACTGTAAGGATCGAACTCGATACGTTCACACTTGGGCAACAATGCAAGCTCGTTAATTTGGTGCATTCATTTTTTTTTTTTTTTAAATCAGCTATTGCAATATACTAAAAGGACAGGAAAACAACGCAAAGCCTACCTAGGGAGATTAAGTAAATGGATGACGAAGCGAGAGATATGGAAAAAAAATCAAACTTTATTAACACCTACAAAGGAGAGGAAATTGTGAAGGGCAAAATTCGTCTGCATCCTGAGCGGACACTGCACAGAAGATTGCAATAATTAAATATATTAGCAATTTTAATTAAAAAAAAAAAGCGTAATGTTAGCCATAAAAAATAATTTTCCATAATTAAAGCAGGTTTTAGACTATTTTCAATATTATATTTCTGTCAACTTATGCCATAATGATTGATGAGATCTATAAAAAAACATTCTAAAAATTAAATTTTTGTCGAAATTTGATTTAAAGAAATAGTGTGAAATGATAGTTGAATACGGCTGGAGGAGTGATGCTATGTCTGAATGTTGGTGTGAAAGGGTCGTCAAACCTGGGGCGATTCTTACCATTTTTGTTTTTATTCTTCGCTTGGAGTCCGCACGTTAATATCGGTAAGATTTTATTTTCTTATTTATCTACCAGTTTTTGTTTTTAATTTATAAGTGCTAACATGGCGTAATTATAGATTAGTATCGAGATAATGAAAGAGACTTAGTCGCGTAGGTAAAGAAAGTGAAATTGCAGATGATACCGAGTGTAGCTACCCTTGTATCTGGAGGAGAATGCACTAGGTCTATATTTGGAAATGAACGAATTTGGTCAATGGATGTATCTTTTAGTCCAATCTCTTACAGAAAGGACAATTACGATGTTTCAAAAGGCTTGAAGTGGATTGGTGGATGTAGATGTTAATGCAAATAAGTGATTGGTCGGATTTACTGGAGAATGACTGTAAAGAGTGGATAAGTTGGGGTTTGTGATTTATTTCCATAGAGCTGGAGCTGTTGCCAGACGTTGAAACGATCTCTGTGAGAGATTTGGTGGTCAGGCTGGACATGTTGGGGATGAACAAAGTCCAAGATCTTGCAACAGAGACCACGAGAGGATCTAACATAATAAAACAAGCTTTGAATAACTGGATTGAGAAAAGCACAAACATTTAAGAAGCAGTGTTTAAATGCTGGGTGCCGCATATAGTTAAAGAATGCAAAGCAGCCAAGCTTTTGATCTACTATCGATGTAATCGGGCATGGCATATCTAAGCCATTTATTTGATGAACAGCTGGAGTGGTTTGAGCAGCGTAGAACCAGTGGATAGAACAGAGTGTAGCAGTTAGAAAACATTGGAGATAATTGCATGATTGAAAATTTTGATAAACCTGCTTGAACAAATAGTTCATGGCATCAACATATGATCAACATGGGTGGAGGCCGGTACATTCAATAAAGAAGCGTTAGCATTCAGGGGAGCATGTGGTTCCGTAAGCGGACAACCGAAATGTGGGAATGGTGAAATTAGAAAGAGCTGAAATATCTGGCACATGAGGAAGGGCGGTTTGGAAAATTTAATTGAAGGAAGGGGGAGTAGAAGGAAAAATGAGCAAATCACTTAATAAATTGGTGTGAATGGATAGCAAATCAAAGATTGTAAATATCAAACCTTGCTTAGAGCTGCCAGAGGTAGGAAATTGTAGAGAGCCGTCAGCCATGTTCTTAAGCGACATACATGATGATTAATCCAAGAAAAGTGGATATTTTTTGCAAGGTTGGGAGCAAGGATTTCCGTATAGAATTGGACGGTGAAAATTAACAGTCAAATGATTTTGGAATGGAAAGCCTCTCGTGTTGAAAAATTGTAATGGTAATATTATCAGTTTCCTTATAAGCAAACATTCTGCATTCGTTGATCGAGCAGCTAGTGCTGCTATCGGTTGAAGTTTATGAAAGTTTTTCGAGAAAATAGGTAGTTAAGTAACTTTTTGTTGGCCTGTCCAGTATTGACGAGAACTTCCTTCTTAAACCCTTTTGTTTAGGGTACTGTAGAACGTCAACATATTATGTCATTATTTTCTCTTCGAGTTACATGTGCTATCCATTTTAGTTGGGCTCAGATTGAAAAAAGACAATGAGCTGTTTTTCAATAGGGAAATATGATCTCACAATTGAGAAACAGTAGGCTGGAACTGTTCTATCGATGCAGAAGGCGTTATAGGCCATTACCTTATTGAGGACTCCGAACTGCAAGTAATTAAGAGCTGAAGGAATGAACAGGGAAGTTAAAGTTGGAGAAAGAGTTGCTACCCTTGTATCTGGAGGAGAATGCACTAGGTCTATATTTGGAAATGAACGAATTTGGTCAATGGATGTATCTTTTAGTCCAATCTCTTACAGAAAGGACAATTATGTAGAGACCGCGAAAGAATGATCCGGTGATAAGGAATTGGTATGTGCCTAGAAAGGGAAATGTGTATGGCGTCGGGCGTTGTTTTAAAAATAGGCAGTGTTAAAATAGATGATGTGGCGTAGTTAGGGCAAAAAGGTTAATGGCAATAATATTGATTTTATTTACCTAACCTCTCTCTTAAGGCAAGATGTAACACACGGTCTTTTTTTTTGTTGTTGTTTTGAGGGTGGGGTAAGATTTCACTTAAGCGGCGTAAAACAAGCCGATATTCCCTAAGTGACGTAAAATCAATGACCAAAGTATATATACGCTTATTACGATTACTCAATATTGCAACGAGCAATGGTGGACTACGCAACAAATGTTAAAAACAGTGGTCTGTTCTTGTACCGTTGACGCCACGTGAATTCGTGAAGATGCAACGTGAATAACTCCTCAGAGGCCGTTCCGAATGAGCCGTGTTTGTGTTAACCAACCCACCACAATTATAGGCTCTATGAAATGATTGGCAAGCTCCAATAAGCAATCTTCTTGCAAAATATCTTATCGTAATAATCATTAATTGGGATCATCGATTGATGTGGGGCACTTAGCTGAAATGAAAGTTTATTTTACATCGCTTAAATGAAGGATTATCCTTTTGTTATGTGGAGTGCCCATGAAAATGTATATGGACCAGGGACACAAATTGCCCAGTCTCCACGACTATTCTAACGCTGGCGTCGATATTACAGGTGCTGCCGTAGAGTTGGAATCCCAGGGACAGGCGCCTTCTCTCATCTCAAATGAGAGAACAGATACTAATATATTGATATAGCGAAATTAGATACTGTGTTGGTGCTTGCTCTTGTAATTGTGTGGGCGAAATTGTTGATTGCTGCTGAGAATAGACTTAAGAAAAATGTGTAATCGAGGTTATTATTAGTAACATCTGGGAATCATGGGAGAACTACTTTGCGAATTTAGCCTAAAACTGCATGTAACGTTCGTACCCTCGGATAAGAACAAGGCAGATGGTTTCATCAGGGTACGGAAAACCTGCTTTCAGTACCAGGGAACTCAGAAAGGTGAATGGGCACGCTCAGTTCAGGAAAGCTGAATCTAAGGAAACTACGCAACGTGCTTCATTTGGAAGAGGGAAAGACTTTCTGGTCAGAATTAACTAAACAGGCTGTCAAGAGGTGTGATGGCCATCATTCAATTGACTCCACGCCGAATATGCACGGAAAGAAAGAACTGCAGGGAGAAGAAGACTAAATAATTAGCTGTTGGTGTAACGCATTATCAGCAGAGGCTATAATCTTTCCGTAGTTGATTGTGAACCTGGAAAGAGTATGGAGCACGATTCCGCAGAGACTTCAGACTACTGTGCTGAAAAGGATATGTTTGTTGAGAGAGGGGTCTGGTGGATAAGGTTTTAATTTTGAATAACAGTACCGCCCTTCGTTCGGAATCAAGGAAAGCGATGCTTGATGGGTGGGATTTCACACGCCTTTTACAACTACATATAGAATAAACTGTAACAGAACTGTCGGGAGAGACACCACTGAACAGTCAAGGCCATAGCCGAAAGGAAGCGTATCTCACCGATTGAGGCAGGACAATATGTCAACTAGTTAAGAATATAGAGATGAAATGTATATAAAGCTACAACATTTACGTTGTACATCACAATGGTGAAAAGGAAAGGCGAAAGATATTTATACCTAGTATATTTCAAACGATAGTGTGATTCGACATTTTCTGGGTATCCCTGTAGTTGTCACTTCGTCGGTGACGAGCGAAAAGTTGACGCGGCAACTATTTTAGCCACACGAAGATCACTAAAAAGAACGACACGCCCTAGAAAAATATTCCCTTTTACAAGTGATCTTCTCTCGAGCTTTCCACTGACCGGATAATGATTATCCCACGTTGCAATTTCCTTCTAGTTCGCGTCGGTATGCACCAAAAACTGGGGAAGGGTCCGCTGAGATTTCTCAATGTATCGAGATGAAAAGCAACAGTCACGTTGAAAGATTGTCGCAGTTAGCTACTCCTCAGTTTCCTTAATCCTTCAACAGGGGTCTCTCTCTCCCCCTGACTATAAATACTGGCTGACCCTTCCCTCTATCTCTCGTTTTCGACCCATGCCTTGGGCCGCAACCTCGCGCGGAGGCGAGGTAAAACTTTTTCTTTTTCCACTTACACCAATATGTGACCTCTCACCGATACAGTATTTCCCATATTCTGGAAACACGCTAAGGACAATACGCGTACGTACGGACACTCAACACACACACATAACTTCTCCATACAAACACTCTGTAACCCTTCATGTCGTTGTAATTTGTTATTAATATATATTTGTTTGCATATATGTATCGGTCTTGTTTGTTTCTTTATCTTCTTTGGACTCCATTAAAGTCCAACATTCTCATGTAGCTGGACCGGCTGGCAGGAAATCTTAACCCAGAGATATCATCACATTTCACACCACGGTCCGCTACAAAATGATAATATGAACCCTGTTTCCTATATTATCTAAAGGGTATTTTTATTCAGGGTTTCGCTTGATCGTCCGGGTCGCTAGCTAGGTGACACTTTGAACATCTGTTATGTTGGTCTAAAAAATAAATTAGCTCTTCCTTCCTAACACCCTCTGCACATCGACGACGGTTGGTATCCTCGCCAAGACATAGCTCCTTTGATCCCGATCATGACTGTTAATTTATACTAGCAAACTGGAAATAATCAATAATCCGCTTTGTTGTTGCTTGGTCTCAAAAAGCACCCATCCACACCGTTTACTTTGTTCTCCTTCGATCAAAGTTGATTCCGCTTAGAAGACTAGACTCTTAAAAATATTTGCTGACCAGAAAATGAACATTCAAAGATCGATATGAATTCACCTTTTCTACGTGGGTGTCCCAACTATACTGTCGCACGAGTATATCGCTGTTTTACGAGCGCTGAACATTACAATTTTAACCTCTTCAAGTCAAGGATCAATCATTATCTATCCTCCTTATCCTCATAAATTTTACTTCTCATGACTATACTATGCACCTCATTAGCCATAAACATTCTAAAAATAACCCTCTACTTTGAGTTGCTCTCGAAACTTGAATTAGTTGAACGTATAAAAAACGTTTCTTTTACGAGCATGTCGCCCCTTTTTATGAGCACATCTTCGCTCAATCTCACAATTTTAAAAAACAATTTAATGATTAAAATAACAAATACTTAATAAAAATGCTATTTTTTTTTTTTCATATTTTTCTTTGTTTTTATATATATTTTATCTTTGTAAAATATAATCTACAGTCGTAGCACTAAATATAAACACAGTAGGGAGTTTCAAATGGGTAGAGGAATCGATAACTTCAATAGTACTAAATATTGTGAGGATATCAACACGCGTCACAGTGTTGCGAAAAATTGTAGTATTATGTGACTTCCGCTAGTCCGTCTGACAAACCTTCTAAAACAGTCATACATCGTAACCTCTTTTGGGGAGACGTTCAAACATGTAAGGGGTTACAAAATACAGTTGGTTTTAATAGGGTGCGTAGCTTTTAGAATAACATTCATTTTTCACACAAAAAAACAATTGGTTTGCAAAATTGAACGAAACGTAATGTGTACATCTTGACAAAATTGTTAGCGATAACTTCAACAATACTGATGCGTGTAGCAAAAAAAATTCTAGCGCGATAAACTGCAGATATGCGCATCAGTTGACTGGGAGGTAATGAAGAAAGTAATCTAATTATTTCTTAAGATCTTCTCTCTCTCTCTCTCTCTCTCTCTCTCTCTCTCTCTCTATATATATATATATATATATATATATATAGTAGCGAGCATAAAGATCAGAACGATGTTAAGAAAAAGTCTAAATGTGAAATAACTTTTTATTTTAAAGCTTCAAAGAACATTTTAAGGAAAAATAAGGATATAAAGGTAAATTATATAATTCCAAAATATAAAGCTCAAACTTATTTTGATAAAGTTATAAGAATAAATATACAACATTAAAAAAAATAGATGATCAAAAACATCAGAACGATTAAATAAATCCATAAAATTTAATTATTTTGCATCATTGAAAATTTTTTAGGGTTAGAATATAAAATCGGGTATTTTACTAAATTACACTGGCTCTTGCATTGTAAACATGGTAAAAAAAAAATCTGTGACGTCATTGGAACTTAGAAAACTGATAGTCAAGTTATGTAATGAAGATAAACCCTCGATTGGGGATATTTCAAAGACTGGTGAAATCTAAGTCTTATTCATAGTATTTTAAGAAAACTTGAGGAAACTGGGTCATGTGAAGCCAAGAAACCACCTGGCAGTCCTAGGAAAACTACTGCAAGGGAAGACAGATGAACTGCTAATGAATCAAAAAAGGATCGCTTTGCGACTGCAACTGCTATCTCTAAAAGAGCTAATGCTAACATTAGCATTAAAATATCAAGGCACACTATTTTCCGAAGACTTAATGAAATAAATTTGAACAGTCGAGTAGCCTCTACAAAGCATTACATTTCTAAAAAGAATCAAATGAGCCGATTGAAGTTTGCCACTGAACATGTCATATGGACAGAAGAACAGTGGGATTGTGTTCATTTTAGCGATGAGTCAAAGTTTAACATGTTCGGTTGTGAAGGGAGAAGGTTCGTTCGACGCATTCCTAAGGAACGATATTCGCCTCAAGGCACTAAAAGCGGCGTTAAATTTGGAGGAGGAAGTGTGATGGTGTTTGGCATGATTTCAGCTGCTGGTATGGGACCTCTTGTTAGGCTACACGGTAAAATTAACGCAACTGTATACAAAGATATTGAAGAAACATGTACCTAATTTGAGAACTGCAATTAATCAACCAGCTGTATTTATGCAAGATAACGCGCCATGTGACAGCGAAGTCTGTTAAGACATTTCTTTCTGAGGAGGATGTTACTGTTATGGACTGGCCTGCTCAAAGCCCAGATATGAATCCTATTGAGAATGTTTTGCAGTTACTAAATGAAAGAGCTAAGGAAAAGAATCCAACAAACGTCGAAGAACTATGGACTATTTTGAAAGGAGAATGGGAGAAAATATCCGTTAATGAATGCAAGACATTAACTCGCTCATGTAGCAAAAGATGTCGAGCCGTTATTGCAAGGTCTACACATTAAGTACTAATGAATTATGAACGCTATTTTCATTTGGATATGATGTATCCATTATAATAGTATGATCTTGTTAATCGTTCTGATGTTTTTGATCATCTATTTTTTTCCAATTTTATATAATTATTCTTATAACTTTATCAAAATAAGTTTATTGATCTTTATATTTTGTAATTATATAATTTGCTTTTATATCCTTATTTTTCCCTGATAAAATATTCTATGACGCTTTAAAATAAAATGTTATTTCACATTTAGACTTTTTCTTAACATCGTTCTGATCTTTATGCTGGCTACTATATATATATATATATATATATATATATATATATATATATATATGTGTGTGTTGAAAAATGTCAGTACGTAAAACAACAACAACAACAACAAAAAAAATTTCCAACGGATTTTGTTAGGCTTTACATTTCTCATTTATATAAACACTGTTATTATTTAATATTTCAGAAGCGTGCAACGTAGCATAATTATAAATAAATTTGAAGTATTTATTTTAAATAAGTATATTTAAAATAATTTTTAACGGAGATATATATATATATATATATATATATATATATATATATATATATATGACTAATGAGAACCCACGTATACTTTCTTGATATGTATATAATATGGAGAAAACAACCGAAAAGTTGGAAATTTAAAAAAATTGAATGTTTTTTTTGTGAAAGTATATATATATATATATATATATATATATATATATATATATATATATATATATATTTGATATTTCAAATCTGCCCCGATCTTTCGTCAGAAATTAATTAAATAACTGTATTCAGAAGTTTGTTTTCAAGTAGCGGACGTCACGTGATGTGGAATGCAACTGTGTTTGAAACTAGGGTTAAACAAAGACTTGGGAATTTTAAATCTGTGTAAATATTTCAATAGTTAAAAAAAAATTTTTTTTTTTAGATATAGTTTAAAAAAACCTTTTTAAACAACATCTAAAATATTATCGTTAGATTTAAGTTAGAAATATTCAAACACAGTTGCATTCCACATCACGTGACGTCCGCGTCTCGCGACGGACGCTACTTGAAAACAAACTTCTGAATATTGGTAATTTAATTCATTTCTACGAAAGATCGGTGCAGATCTGAAATATCAAATATGTATTAAAAAAAATATAAATAAATACTTTCACAAAAAAACATTCAATTTTTTTTAATTTGCAACTTTTCAGTTGTTTTCTTTCTCTCTCTCTCTCTCTCTCTCTCTCTCTCTATATATATATATATATATATATATATATATATATATATATATATATATTAACAAAAAACAACAAAAAACAGCTAAAAGCTTTTCAAACAAAATAGTTTTATTGCAATTTTTATTTTCTGATTCAAGGCATATTTTTACACTTCATGTTGAAATTTCGAATAAAATTTAATCTAATTCAATATCTGCCGACCTTTATATAAATGTTTTTTTGTTTGTTTGGTTTTGTTTTTTTTGCGTCCAAATTATATTTTATTGCTATTTCATAGAATGAAAATATGATTGACTTTCAAATCATTTCCACACAGTTTCTTTCTTACCAAATTATCTTTTCACAAGTAAGTTTATTGAAATCCGATAATTTGATGATTTTTGGTATATATTTTTTTTATTCAGGTTTCGTGTCCCTATGTAGAGACACTAAACCTGAATTTAAAAAAATCCGCTGTTATTTCTTTAGTTAAACGGCGTTTGTTTTTAGAGCGTTGTTTATACAAACAACTCTTCAATAAAATAAATAATATCCGGTTGTGTATATTGTTTATCGATACATATCGCCTTGTTTTCAAAAATACCTGTAACCACTGATGTGCCTTAATGGCTAATCACATTTACGTGTACGTAGTCAACATATGAGAGCATTAGATTAAATATCTGTTGAATATGGCATTCCAGTTGGGTTATTTATGTGTAACTCATGTCAAATTTCGTGGTAAAGGGGGCTGTTGTGATATTTTAAGTGAATCTGTAAAAGGTTCTAAACTTGCATTCAGTTATTAGAGCTTTGTCTTGAATTGAGAATTGCAAAGTGGAATTGGCTTTTAGGCACTTGGGTTCCGTTCCCTGAAGTGGGTATCTCTATCGCGCGCTAAGAGGATATTTACGGCATTCTTTGATATCTGAAGTTGGCACTGATTTCCAGATTTTTTTTTTCCACCCACAAATATTTACAGTAAAGAAGCGATCTTCTGATGCAGATCATATCCCAAATAGATAACCGCTCGTTTCAAATTTTACATTCAAGAGGATGCAAGTAAATAATCCGTGTCCTGAATTTTAACTCTGTGTAAATGAACCCAGTCGCCGAGTATTAGATAGCAAGCAAGTCTTGCAGCTCATAACTATTGTAACTTCATTCCTCACTGCGTGCCTCACACAGACAGCCCCCCCCCAAATACCAGTCTTACTATTACTTAAATAGACTGATTCACTCGTAGAAAAATAAGGAAAAAGGTTCTCGAGGAATAATTTTTGTAGATCAACATACCACAGATTTTGCTCAAACGACGACATATATCACAATAGAAAAATATTGTTTTCTTTTCATCATATGTAAAATAAATCCTTGACTTTTTACAGGGTTATTAGTCTAAGTTGTCATTTAAAAATGTTAAGTTTAAAACTTATATATAGTTTAAACTTAGCATATATATATATATATATATATATATATATATATACATATATATATATATTAATTTTCTGAATTTTTATAAGTTTTAAAAAAATATTTTTGCGGGAAATGTTTTGTAGCATATGCACAAACACTGGAGGATAATAATGATCTTAAATGAAAAATAAACGAATATATACATTTATTAATTTATGTAAATTCTTTTTTTAATTAAAATGTATATATCCGTTTTTTATTTAAATAAAAATCTTTTTCTTAAAATATTTGTTCGAAAGCATAAGTCCAGATAACTCTGTAAAAAGTCAAGAATCGATTTTACACTATCGATATTATGAACTCGACCCATTTCTGAAATAAAAATAAAACCAATGTATCTCTATTATGACCGATGTCATGCTTTCAGGATAGGCTAAGCAATTTTAATTTAAAAAATGATTCCCCGAAACATTCCTCCCACATCTTTCTTCAGTGAACAAGTCTACTTATTTAATGACATCGATAAATAAATTTTGTATTTTATAATGAAGAATTATCATTTTATGTTTTGCTATTCGGGCCAGCATGCTCATCTTAGTTGTTATACTCAAAACGTTTCGGCCATTGTACCATCCGGCCTTCTTCAGATATGTCTTCGTACTTGATAACCTTCTTGGAATTTCCAAATGGACATATTATTCAGTCCACTTGAATAAAGGGTTCCGTAAAAACGCGAAAAAGCAACCTACGTAAGCATGTGGCTATAAATAGCAAAGCATATAATATTAGCTTTGTATTGAGTGTGCTACTTTTTATCCCTGTACAAAACACGGCTAATTTTAGAAATCAAACTCACCTGCAGTTAAACATTAACATGCAGGAATGAATTGGGCAATTGCTACTTCCTGTTACGGTTAAATTTAGTAAATATGTCGGGGAAAACGATCGCTACTAATTTGGATCGAGATAAAATAAAAACCTTTTTGACTGTATTATAAACCATAAATGAACAACGTAACAATGTTTCAGACTGTAGCTTGAAGTTTCATGAAATATTTCTTTGCTTTCCATTTTATCCAATCCCGAAACTTTCTTCCTGCGGACAATCATAATTTCTTGCGGTATCTGTTCGTTATATTATTATTTCACTTGCACACTTGAAGCGTACTGTTTGTTTTACAACAGTCTAACAGAAGTCGAGGTTTTTACATTCTCTTTCCAAAGTCAACAAATGTCACCTTATCTATTTTTTCACCATTACTAATTCATTAAGTTTTAATCCAGAAACCCTTTACGTGTATCGACCCAATCATGATCTTCACTCATTACATCTGAGTGACTCAATGCTAGGTCATATTTGTTACAGTGGGCCTAAATATTTTAATAATAAAGTATTAAAGTATTAAGAGAAGTACTGATTTCTCGGCTTTTCACATACAAAAAAAATCCTCTGACATTTGATCATTTAGTCAACTTTTGGGAAGTGAGTTGGGCTAAAATCTTTCATTATCCCTTGTTTATAAGTTTAGTAAATTTCATTAAATAATTGCTATGTCGAGATTTTTTTTAATATGTAAGATATCTGGATTAGGGGCTAACAACACTGTACAAAATAATTCTAGTAGATATCACATGCTAGTTGTTTTTGTTTTGTTTTTTCGAAACAAATAAGAATAAAATAAAATAAAGATAATAAAATCCGTAGGGCATTTACCATTCTGATATTGCAAATGAAGAAATGTAATGTTGCGATGAGTGATAGCAAGAGGTTAAAAGATAAAGGAGGTGCGCACGATTAATTGAAATCCTTTGAAAGACAATTGGAATCAGGAGATGTAAGATTGGAACCTTTGTGTTGAACGATTGAAATTTTTTATCAACAAATTAAACGTAGAAAAAGTTTCCAAATTTGTACTTGGACAAAAATGCTGCACCTTAGAGCCAAGAGGTAAATAACTATATATATATGTATATATTTCTAAACATTTCTGAATTTAGATCGACATGTTTGAGAAGAATATCCAAACGCATAATAATCTGGACGATTATAGAAAGTGCCCAGTAAAAAAGCGGTAAATTTATTATTACTGTTTTAACTTTCAGGAATAATTGACCTTGAATAAATTTGTTGAATATTCATAACCTTGAATAATCATTTCACTCTTCGCGTAATTACTTAACTCTGATTGGTCCTTTTATGATTGATTAATTCCTGCTCGATCTTGTGATTCATCATTTAAAGGTTATTTGCCGACAATTTTTGTCTTTCGTTCTGCACTTCAACAACTCTATGATTTTGAGTGTCAAGTTATCGTACTTTTCAAAGAACATCCAACTCGGGGATTGACGAAATGGGCAGAAATTCGTCCTGAATGTTTCAGTCACATCCGTTTTCGACGGTTGTCTCACGTCTTTCTGAATTTACCGTTTTTAGTTTTGTTTTGTTTTTTTTTGTTTTTTTACTGAGCTCCCTTTAGATACATAAGAACAAATATGATAATTTCTGAAAATAAGTTTGTGGTTAAAAAAACAAAAATAAAAAAAACTCTAAGATTGCATTGGTTCACTGTGTCGCGCTAGACAGTTTTCTTATCCGATATCTGTTTTGCACCTTTACAAGTCTATTATTCGTCCGTGCATTGAATATAATTGCCACTTCTGGTTTGGTGCGTCTTCTATGTATTTAGAGATTCTTGGTAAAATCCAGAAAAGAATCAGCAATGTTATCAGTCTTGACCTGGCTTCTCGACTTCGACCATTTTCCCCACCACCATAACATAGCTTCCATTGACCTTTTCTAAAAATATTTTCATGGTAATTGTTTCTTTTTGGTACCTCGATTTCACGAATTTAAGCGTAGTAATACATTGACATTTTACTATTGAAATTGCTAAGTGTGAACGTAGCTTATATTCTAATAGTTTCTTCTTTCACACCTTCTGCTTTCCTGTCAACTACGATCTTTAAAAATTAAAATGCAGCATCAATCGTTATCTTCTGTCTCCTTGAATTCTGTTCTTTTATTGGCCTTTCTCTCTGTTTCCTTCAATTTCGGTAGTTACTTGAGTCTTAGTGACTTTATCGCCTTGCTTGTGGTGTAATAATCTAAAAAAATTAACATTCATATTACAATGTTTCATGGTGACAAACAGGTTAATATGAAAGAAATCGCTTTATAAAATAGAATACTAGTAATATTAAACGGTGAAAAATGTTACTAATTGGTATCAGGGATTTGACATGTACACGAACGCTCACCAAAGTTGATAATTTTATTAATAAACCTTCTTTATTTTAATAAGCTTAACTCATGAGGTCACGGAACCAAATGTACTTAGAGAAATTATTTTCCAACTCTCCACGGGGGTTGGATATGACTTAAATTAGTTTGATGTGTGTCTCTGCACGCATACAAGCAAACAGATTATTCAGTTCTCTCTTAAAGAGAAATATATTGACAGTGTGAAAGACAGGCACGAAGGACAAAAGGGAAATGGGAACGCGAAGTGGGAAATATTACGAGTAGATTTAGTAATATCAGCAATTGAGATCGTCCCAAAGGAAAATAGACGAAGCAAAAAAAAAAAAAGAAAGAAATAATGGATGACAGGATATTCTTGACATGATGAAAAGGAGACAAAAACAATGCCAAGACAAGAAAAAGAATATAGAACACTGCACAAAGAAATAAGGAACAAATGCAGACATGCTAAAAAGGAATGGCTCGATGAAAAATGTGCAGAAATAAAGACAGTATCACAAATAAAGCAGATATACATAAATAAGAGCACAGGCCAAAAGACCTGCTCATCAACAGGCTGCTTAAAATCCAAGGACGGAACGCTGATATTAGAGAAAGAAAAATACTTCAAAGATGGAACGAATATATTGGAGAACACTTCGACGACGAAAGAGAACAACTGGCAATATGCAGAAATATCGACGAACCGGAAATATTAAAATCTGAACTGGCCAAAGTGAACAGAAACGAAGCAGCTGGGCCAGACGGAATTGTAATAGAGATGCTGGAAGCGTTAGACGATGTCGGCATAGACAAGATTACAGCAATAATAAATTAAATCCACAACAGTGGAAGATCTAAGTCGATCAATTTTCATAGTACTGCCAGGTGCAAACGAATGTGACTCCATCGGAGAATCAGCCTAATGAGCCATATAACAAAATGTATCATCCGAATTCTGATGAATAGAGTGCACAGTAGACTCAGACCGGAAATAGAAAGAGGGTTCGTCAAAGACACCGGAACAAAGAACGGAATTAATTATGACCAGAATATTAAAACAAAGAAGAGCAATACGAATGCAGAAAAACGTGTTCCTGTGTTTTATAAATTACACAAAGGCGTTCGATGAAGTACGCCACAAAGATCTATCGGAATTTATCAGCAACCTGGATCTATTTGGGAAGGACATGAGAATAATCAAGAATCTATGCTGGCAGCAAACCACTTTCATATAGACAGAAAATGAGTTCAGTAGATATACAAAAATAGAAAGGGGTGTAAGACAAGGATGTGTCTTCTCACCGGACTTATTCAACCTATACAGCGAGGCGATTCTGAGAGAATTAGAAATCCTACAAGGATTCATTATTGACGGCCACAATCTTAACAATAAAAGATATGAAGGTGGCATAGTGTTGACAGCAGACACGGAAAGAAAACTACAAAAGCTCCTACTGAAGGTAGTGAAGGGAAGCGAAAAAAAAGGATTAAACATCAACTGCAAGAAGACAGAATGCATGGTTGTTAGCAAAAAGATGAGCCCAAAGTGCGAATTGCAAATCGGAGATACCAAAATCAAACTACAAAAATTTAAATATCTAGGAAGTATTTTAACAAAAGACGTAAAGTGCGACACTGAAATCCGAAGGCGTTTATGAGATAGCCAAAGATACATTCCAAAAGCTAAGCATAGTACTAAGAAATAGAAAAACTTCGCTAGAAACAAGGAAGAGAGTACTGAAAAGTTACGTGATATCTGTCTTACAGCATGGCAGTGAGTGCTGGACACACTCTTCAAAGATGAAGAGGAGACTTGAAGCAACAGAAATGTAGTTCTACAGAAGAATGCTGAGGATACCATGGACTGAACACACGAGCAACGACGAAGAAAATGGAAACAAAAAGGAAACTTATATTTAACATCAGGAAGAGACAGTTGAAATTACGCAATGTGGAAAGAAATCTTGGAAAATCTGATACTCACGGGACAGATTAAAGACAAGAGGTACAGAAAATAGATGGCGGAACAGTTTAGCAGAAATAAGAGAAAGACAACATTTATTAAAAACTAAAAATGATAGGAAGTTGTGGAGAGCCAGGGTCGCCTACGTCCTAAGGGGACACGGCAGTTTTTCTCAACCGGTGTTCCACGAAACTCTAAGGTTCCTCAAGAAACAGTGATAAGTAAGCTAATGCATTTTTGAGTAATTTTTGTTTAATTTTATATTCGTAATTTTACTATACACGTACGGCATAGTGTTGGAAAATCCTTGGTTATTATAATCTAAAAGAGAAGGATATTAATAATGGTATATAATAATTTTTATGCGAGAGTTGTCTGAAACACTGAAAACTATTTCAAGGGTCCCACAAGGATAAAAGTTTGAAAAATGTTGGCCTAAAGGGATGCCTCCTCCTCTAGAAAAGGATTTTGATTTTTTTTAACTCCTGAGCCACGAAATACGAGAAATTTCAGTTAATATTCCAAATTCTGAAAAATTAACTACCTTCAAAATCAGATTTAAAATCATGATGGTATTTGGATTAGAACTTTGACACCGGTGAGGAAATACATAGCTTAAAGTCAATTAGACTCCTGTTTCAGTGTTGGTCCTTGCGTATTCCATCGGAGCCCCACCAGCTGCTTACAGACTGGATCTAGGCTTTATGTGGTCTCCTCCAGGCAGATAATCAACTGTCTCTCAGAAAGAGCTGGAAACGCGATTTGTCTGACCAGGCAACATAGTGCCTTTGTTCTTCAGGTCTGTGCGATGTTCATTGGCCCAAGTAAGCTGCAATAACCGATGACGTAGTATCAGTAATGTTACCCTTATTAATAAACGACGACGAAACCTCTTGGAATGTAGTGTAGGATGTACAGTATGTTGACTGATGGGCTGGGCAGCACCAGCGCTGAATTGGGATTTGATTTGATGTAATGTTTTCGTTAGATGAGTTGCTTTTCTGTTGTCGGTGGTCCTGTTTTTGAATCGCCTGTGGGCGCCCACAGTTTTTCACGTCAAGCTGATTATATATATATATATATATATATATATATATATATATATATATATATATATAATCTGTGTGTGGAATTAGTATATTCCCATAATAACATTGTTACTGTTGTCTATGAAAAAACTGGAGTAGCTTGGAAATAGTGCTACATCTTTGACTCCAAGAATCAGTCTGCGAGCAAACTGTTAAATCCTGTACGCGTTACATATCGGCTACAGCTGTTATATCACATACGTTATTCGGTTGAGTTTCATTTCTACAAGTAGGGGGTGTAAATATCAAATACATTTCAAATGCTGTCTTTAATTTTTTGGCACTTCAATTTATAAGATGTGTAGGTAGTGTAACGGATAGCGGTCCTGAATGAGAAATCGGAGGGTCGAGTTTCAATTCCAGTCGAGTTCCTTGCATTCACTTAGTCGCAGATATCATTGGAAAACGTATGAATTCATTCTCCAACAGCTATGGGCTAAATAGTAAGGATTCTATCTGGAAAAATCATTATCTCCAAAAATTTGTTTATGTAATATTCACTCGCAAATAATAATTATTCTTACAATCCCCAAAAATGTTTTCACTTTAAATAACCCATAAAGGGTTGATAATCCGTATAAAACAAATTAATCATCTTTAGTTTATAAATAAAATAGATTTATCGATTTGACTAATAAAAATCAATATTCTGCAGATAGTAGTCGTGAGTTAAGTACATGGTAGCGAAACGTGAAACTCTGAATTTAAACACTAGTAACTATTTAAACACAATTTGAAAGCAATTTATTTGATCTACTTCTTAATATGTAGACTAATCTTTTCTGTACTTTCCAAATTAATTCATTTAATCGTTTAGAAAAGTGTCCTCTCGAAGTACTACTTAAAGGTTCAGAAAATTTGATAACAGGGAAAATTTTTTAATTTAATACCTAGTTACACCGTGTCCTTCGAAGGTGACAGAAAATTAGAAGTAAGGTTACTGCACACAAAGTAACGACAAAATGCCGTCCGATATTTAGTTCAAATTCCTTGAATTTCCGGTCAGAAATATAAGCTGTACACAACCAATTTCTCATATTAATGGTGAATAAAAGTTTGAGCGAGTAAAGCCTCAGGGTATTATTGGCAAAGGTCATATTTTTTTTAACATTGTGGACTGGCGCTATAAAATCACAAAGAACTAAACCAAATAATAGAAACCACATCACTTGAGGACTACCAACAGCAGCAAAACCTAAAAGGGATAGCACATGTAACGTGAGGAGAAAATGATGACATAATCAAGATGTTAAAATTCAACACCACTTCAAATAAAAGATTAGCCCCCATCAATACTGGGAAAACCTATTTTCTTAAAAAAAAATTGTTTTGGGAAAAAGATTTTTATAAATTTCAACCGAAAGCAGTACTGGCTACTCGGTCAATGAATGTCAAATGTTTCCTTGTAGGAAATATTACCTTTACCGTGTGTATGCGTGCGGGCATGCGTCTTGCCTAAGAAAAATTTAAATCATCGAATCCATTTCAGACGCGCTCTCAAGAGTGGAGTCACCTAGTCAACTGTCGGAGAGTATATTGGTCGATAATGTAATAATAACAGCAACAAGAATATTAGCAAAAAAAAAAAAAAAAAATTAGTAACGGAACTACTACATCTCACAATTCAAATATCTTCAGACTCTTAAATGTCACATCATATAACCATTTTAGACGTTTTATTTGCCATTGGATATTTCAGCAGTGCTTTCGCAGTTGTATATTACTGTCACTACTATTATTATTACTACAGCAGGATAAATTTTGGCCAAGTTTATTTACTTTATTTTCTTTGATGAACAAAAAGAGTCCACCTAATGAGGGTTGAATTTGCTATTTGAACTATCACATGCTTTACAAGCGTCCTTAGTCCCACCAGTTTATGACCTTTACAACTGGGACCAGTCGTGTCACGTACACAAGTGTGAATCATTCCTATTCCTTTTGTATTCCAATAACAAGAAGTTGTATTCGGACAGCTTTTTTCCAAGGACTGCTATTTTGTGGAACAGACACCTCGCAAGATGTTTTCCGGATCGGTGCAATCTTGACCTCATCGAGTCTAGAGTTAACCCGAACCGGATTTCCTGTATAACCCAATGAACTTCACTTGCCTTTTCGTACGCCCATGCAGCGTCAAATAGTAACCCTCTACCTTGTGTACGTAATAGTATAAAAAATCTATATCGAGCGCATTTGTAAGAGTGTTAGGATAACAACATTGCCATAAAAATTTGGCACTGATGTTAATTAACAATAGTCGAAAAGAGTGACATTATCTCCCCTGTTTTTGGTCATATTCAAAGAAAAAGTGAACCTTTAGATCCTGATTATTGGTAAATAACACAATGATTTTAAAGTAGATATCTAAACATAGGCTCTGTTTCCATATCTCATATTGTGTGTGTGTTTGTATACGAGAGAGTGCTGGAAATTTTGCGGTCCGGCCAAAAAGCCCTAAAAAAAAAAGAAAAAGAAACTGATGTTTGTTCATTTGGTCAGATTTTGAGAATCCGGTTAGAGTAAATACATTCCGGCACCAACTGTATACTTGTATATATAGGAGATGCAAAAGTAGGTATACAGTTACGAAACACAAAGCGTACGCGCAAAACTTATTAATTATGCAAGCATATTCAATAATACCTACTTTTGCAGCCCTTTATAGAATCACCTACGTATATTTACATATATTGATGAAGAGCAGTAACAAATAGCGGAGATATTAACTGATTGTCATCCAGGTAGGATATCATATTTTATACTTTACAAATATACATCCTCTTTGGATGCTCAAGCAAAGCTTAGTTATGAATGTAAGGTGAGATAGGAAGATTATGCTGCGCGAATCAACCTACTTTTGGAAATTTCATCACTCAAAATACTGTTTTGGGTGTTTGACTTTTCTTTTTTTCAATTGCTATTACTTGTAGCATTAACACTACACTTCATATCCCGAGTCACGTTGCACTCTTTTGTTTGGCGTTACAATTTTGTAGGTTGGTGGAGTTGTACGATAGACACTTCGGCCATAAACCTTTATTTTTCATATTAAACACTCTAGATCATGAATATGAAAAAAAATATTAAAAGATGTTTTAAAAGATTTATTAAATGTTATCAAAATTAATAGGGAGGCCTAGTTTACTATATCTATATATATCTATTCATTGTAAATTGATCTCCCCACGAACGCCAAAATAAAATATGCTCATATCACGTGATTTCTTAAAATGCCAAAAAAATAATAATAAAATTAAATTTGTAATCTGGAGTTCTTTCTTTTTTCATATATTACTATCGATTAAACACGACAGATTATGAATTTTGATTTTTTTTTTTTAATTTTATGAAATCACGTGGTATTGGCATATTTGTTTTGGCTTCCGTAAGAAGGTTCAACTTACAACAAATTTACACAGCAATCTGGGCCATCTATTAAATTTTATAATTTTGATCGTATATTTTACTAAATTTTATAATTTTCATAATCCGGAGTGTTTAATCTATAGTAATCTACACAGAGAAAGAATTAATTAATTTCAGGTCGCAGACACTGCGTCCTGAAATAATTTGCTTTTGTCTGTATGACGAAGGAAGTGCCAGCAACAAAGTTGGAAGTTCAGGATTTCGCATAATGATTGCTGACGTCAAGTCATGTCTGCGTTTCCACAAGAACTAGTGAGCAGGTTGAGCGTGGGCCAATTTTATGACTATAAATTTTAGAAGAGAAAACGAATGCCATTGAACTGTATTCTTGATTTAAATTTAGTAATATCAATTTCTAATCAGTCTCGCCTCGACAGTATCATAAGAATACCGTAGATTTAAAATTCAAAAACAGAATATTGGTGCATTGTCGTAGAACACTCACCAAAAACATTTGAAAAATTTCCATCCTATTTTAAAAGTGAAACTAAAAGGAAAAAATAAACCAGAAATATTCCAAACGTTACAGTAAGTCTCAATAAGTTAACAATTATTTCACACACATACGATTAAAAATAATTAAATATAAAAAAAATTTGAAGCATTAAATAATCTTTTTATAGTAACGTACAAAAGTTTTCTGCCATTTTAAATGATAACAAATTTATAATAATTGCCCTCATAAGTTTTGCATTCCTTTTTCTACAGATGAAACAGTTGCTTTATTGGAGTCATTTTCAAACTTAATTATAAAATTTGTGGGGCGTAAGAAAGAAAGACGCGTAACGACCTCATTCTCTAAATGGCCGTCAAAAGTTTTCGGCCATCTGACTCTTTTGTTTTTTCTCTTAAGTGCTGTTGCGAAAAATATTTGTATGTTAGCGGTGAAATATTAACAATGTACAGTCTCTTCTAGAAATGAATATTTTGTGTAATGAATTTCGTTATATCCATTTTTCTCTTTGAAAATACCTTTTCTGCCTCGGTTTATGTGAGGTGACCGAAAACTTTTGCCAAGCTATTTTGGGAACAATATCTTGCCCCTTAATCAGAAACCCTCCAAGAAAATGTGATTATTATGCATGGAAATGACTTTATTTATAAGCTAGCAATTATTAAGAATTTGCAATAGTTTAAAGTGGTAAAAGATTTTTGCACGACACTGAACTCTGATTTCTTGTACTTTTGCAATTCCCAACAAATACTGGACTTTTGAGTCCAATCAATAACTGTACTTGTATCATCGGGTCCCATATTAAAATAACGAGAAAAATTGACAGCGACCGAGAATGTAAAATAATTTCTCGATTTTAAAGAAAAAAAAATTTTTTTTTTCATTTTAGTAACTCCTTTTTACTTTCCTCGTAACGAAAAGAAGTTTTTCTTTTTTTTTTTTTTTGTCAGTTAAAAATCTTGAAGCTTTTGTTGAATATTTTAAAACTCGATGTGTTCTTTTTCGGAATTCCCTTTGTGTCTTTGTCTTCCTTGCGTTCAGAAGTGCCTTTCGGAGACTTGGGCCTTGCTGGTACCTGACCCAGAGCTTGTTTTTCCTCCGAGATGAATAAATGCGGCAGGTAGCAGTTTTTGTACTGAAGAAGATATAAAATAACCCCGTGAAATACTTCTTCAACATACTCGTATTCCTCTGCTGCCGTCGCCTCGTAGAATAAGCACATGTAGTCAGTCGCAAGTTTAGTCCCTTCAGCTTTGCTGACTTGTCTACAAGAAAAAGAAAAACGAGTTAATAAGATCAAAGTATAGTAAAGGTGAGTATATAGCATGTATAAGTCTAGGAATATATTTAGAGATTACAAGAAGAACTTGACAAGGTAAAGATAGAATAATTGTGGGATTCAGGTTTATAGGAAATAAATCCTATTTCCAACACATATCCGTATACGTTATTCTGTTGAGTTTCATTTCTACGAGTCGAGGATGGAGTAAATATCCAGTACGCTGTTGTTTTTAATATTTTAGCACTTCAGTTTATAGAATGTACAGGTAATGTAATG
This sequence comes from Acanthosepion esculentum, assembly GCA_964036315.1. NCBI lineage: Eukaryota > Metazoa > Mollusca > Cephalopoda > Sepiida > Sepiidae > Acanthosepion > Acanthosepion esculentum. Next base: position 126,447,166 of record OZ038475.1, read on the forward strand.
GATAGCGGTCTTGAATGAGAAATCAGAGGGTCGAGTTTTAATTTCGGTCGAGGAGATGATCGTGGAGTTGGAACGAAAGTTTCGATGAGGACATCTCAGTGGCACATTTTTGAACGGGATGATGAAAAACCTGATCACAATGGGGCATCACGATGGAAGTCGCGGAACGAGTCCCAATCAATTCGTCGATGACAGAAATATATTCTGTTGGTACGAGCTTCGTGACTGATGGGAGAGCGGAAAGAGATATTTACGGACACCATCGCATGATCGGAGTTGCCAAGAGGACAGCTGCAGAGCCCAACATAAGTCAGGGGTAGAGGTAAAGAGATCGAGTAGAGAAGCGTATCCCTCAGGATTACTGGGGAAACGTGTGAGGAAATCTACCACATGCGTGAGAGATTGAGTGATAGAGACGTTCAGGGTCTGGAGGTCAGTGACAGTGTGATTAACCCACTTGACACAGTGGGCATAGAAGTCGCCGAACAGATATTTGCGAACGTGCGTAGCGAGTGGGACTTATCTATACTATCAAAAATACCATCTAGCATGCAACTGTAACAAGAGGAAGGAGAACGATAGAGAAAGAAGTGGTAGTTGAGTTTAATAGGGAATGACGGAGGTATGTGTAAGAACGGTTTGGAGACCCCAAAAAGATAGTTCCCTGGCCAGTGGAAGATGTTCCCGAATATAAACACCAAGGTCATGCATGTGGACACTAGTGTCCTTCCTAAAGAGATGTAGATAGCCAGGAACCGAGAATTCAGAGGAGGAGATTGAACAATTTAAGATTTGTTTCACGGAGAGCCAGGACGTCTGAAGTGTGTTCCAAGAGGAACGATTCCGCACCGTAGAAATTGGTACGTATATATATATATAATCTCACAAGGGCCTCCAACGAGAATAGTAGTCCAAAAGTGCTTGTTTATCATTACACCATGGTGAGAAGCCTTGGATATTGGTAATATTGACGGAGTAGAAATTTTGACTGTAAATTGACAGAAAAATCTGTAACAACTTTTTAATTGTTTCGAAAATGAACTTTTTTTTTTGTTGTTTGTTTGAACAAGTTTACATCGGCAGTTATCAGTTTGTAGCGGCGTTAATCCGTTTGTTGAAAGGGGCTATTTGCTTGTGTTGGAGATAGTGATTTTCCAAGCGTAGCTCAGATGTGGCACAAGGACGAAAGTATGGGGCACCCAGTGAGGATCGAACCCACTACTTAATCGTAATTGTTCTATCGAGACAAGCTTGCTAACCATTACACCACCCCGAGGTGCCCCTTGTTTTGGAGATATATGTATATATTGTGGAGATATTATTGTGGTCACATTTATTTGTTTTTGTTTTGTTTTTTTCGAAGAAGAGACGGTGTTGTGATAGTCTTGTGTTGTATGTGATACGTGGTTCGTTGAAGACTAAAAAGTCCCAACGGTTAGTAAAACAGAGACGATTTGTCTTTACCGCATTTTGTGGTGTGTGTGTGAGAGAGAGAGAGAGCAAAAAACCCTCTTCCCTTTTCTAAAGGTATCTTCAATAATTCGCCGAAAAACAGCATAGCATGATGAAAAAAGGCCCCAAACTTAATAAATATTATCGTCAGAATGTTTGTTATTATTAAGAGGAAAGACCAAAGTATTTTTTAATTTTTTTTTTTTAAATACTTTCTAGCACGTTCGAAATTTTGGTTAAAATTTTATTTATTTTTGTTTTTTTTACGTCAGCGGTCACGTTATATTTACCATTAGTTTTTTTTTTGTCAGTTGAAAAACACATTAATTTAGAAATTCTTGTTGTTGGATTTTAGTGAAACTTTCAGAACTTATTCACATTTATTCTTTCCTTTTGTTTTTTTTTTTTGTTTTTTAATTTTCAATCTGAAAATCTAACAACATTGATGCACTTGCACTACTCCTACAATTTATTTTTTCACACTTCCCACCCGTGGAACTCTATTCGGTTTTCTTGCTTCTTTGCTAACTACAATCTTCAAAAATTTAAATGCAACATCAATCGCCATCTTCTTGAACCCTGTTCATTTTTTTTTGTCCTTTCGTCGATCCTCCCTATTTTCATTCTTCTCATTCTCTTTCGACTCTGCGTGCTAGTGGCATTACCGCCATGCTTGGGGTAAAATGATTGAAAAAATAAGCTAAGAAATTCTTCGTTGTATGTTAGCATTATTTATAATGTGAGTTATTTTAAATGTTACTAATTTAAAAACAAGCGCCATGATTTTTAATATCGGCACCAGATGTGTTTACTGAAGTTTTGTCTTTTGATGGTTGTATGGGCCAAATTCCAAATTTAAAGATGTATATCAGTGTATATAAACAAAACTATGCATTCAAACAATCTACTTCAAAAATTAAAAAAATAAGTAACAAAAAAAAATTATATACTTATTTTTTATAGTCTTTTACAATTTTTATTTGTTTTATTTAAATTATCGCTTTTATCTAAATTAAAAAAAAAATAAAAATAGAGAGAAAAAAATTAGTTATCACGAACAATCAACTTGGGATTTAACCGATGCGCAAAAAAAAAAAAAAACAATAAAAAAAACCCCCAACTTTTAGCAAGTTTAACTCGGTGACTCAATAATGATAATGTATTTCCATACAACGGCGCAAATCAAGTATAGACTCTAAATCAAGGGAGATAAACAATGCAGAACTAAACTCTTCCAGCTGCAGAACATTTAACAGCTCTCACTTGCTACTGCGATGATTAAACCGATAAGAAAAATTCCGCGAAGAAAGAAGAAAGAAATACTTGTTTTTTTGTTTTTTTCAATTCTTAGGCAAATAAATCATATTATTGCAAAACGAATTAAACTTTGTTAACTTTGGCATCAATGTTTATATTTGTTACTATCAATAAAAAAACAGCAACATAAACGACGGTTAGGTACCTCCAAAAAAAAGCGATATCCCAGGTTTAAAAAATGCATTTTAATAATTAAAATCTTTCTTGAAGCTTTTATTTTGGTTTTAATTATACGTTAATAAATTTAATATTTCCAATAAGCAAAAATATTTTGCTGTATTTCAAACCGAAATCGGCTTTATTGATAAAATCTTTCAGCACAACCACAACATAATTTTCGTTATTAAAAATCTTTCAAAACTATACGTTTCAGAAATTTTATTTGAGGAAGTTTAGCTGATTTAAATTTTAATTAACTTGAATTAAAAGAAATATTACTTACTTTTAGTTTAAAATATCGCAGAGAAGGATTTTTTTTAACACGGAGGTGGGTCTTTATGAGGTATTGTCGCATTTATCGATAGTTTATTTGGCCATTTTAAGTAAAGGGCGCATAACTGTAAAAGTAGTTGACGTATACAATGTGAACGCCTTTTATATATATATTTTTTTAATATTAAAAATTTATGAAAAATATTCTAAGTAATCTAATATTTTTTTGAAATTTAGGTACTTTGGTTTTATAGTTTTACTTACGAAGACGCTTGTTGAGTAAATGTTAGCAAATGATGAATAAAATTTAAATTTACTATAGTCACCGCACTTAATTTCTGATAATGGCGTGTATGGAAATCCGTATTTACAAAAATTGGCCCTTTTTTTTCACATACACAGAAAAATTCAAATTCTCTTTAAAATACTGCGGTCGCTGAATTGTAGTAATCTTTCTTCATTTATGATTAACAAATATCATTTTTCCCTAATCGCTACAAATTAATACAGAATTTTAACAGATTTCAAATTTTATATTATTAAAACTTTTAAAAAAGGTAAACAGTTCTTGTAAAAATTCATTATTCATTAAAAAAAAAATTCTTACGACAATAGTTTTCCTAATATATCTTACCTATGAAAGCAATTATCAGCTTTTCTAATTAATATCTTAGTTTTATTTCATTTTTTTATTTTACGATTCCGAGCAGATCTTTTTTTGTAGCTGGTGGCGGTATCCTGCTTGACAAAAAACATTTATGATTTTAATTCACCAAGGGGTTGTGCTTATAACTGATGAAAACATTAAGCTCTACAAAAATGAATTTATTGAAATTTCATAAAATTAAATGTGGGGTGGTAACAGATGGAAAAATTATTATATTTTTACCAAGATTTTCTGAAAATGAAACATTTTCTAAAATAATTTCATTCTTTTGTGAATTTCAGTTACCTGAAAGTTTAATTCAAATTTGACAATTATCTGATGTTTTTTGCAAAAATTTTCAAATGAATGTTTTTCATTGCAAAATGACGCTAAAATATGCCATACTAATTTATGGTTACCATTGAAGCAAGAAAACAAAATTTTTATTAAAAATTTCGAAGGTTCTAAAAAGGATTAAAAACATAATTTCATAATAAAAAAAAATAAAATAAAAAACATTTGTTCTTTCTTCTTTATAATAGCATAAAGATTTTGACGATAAAACTTTGTTTTTATTAAGTTTGGGGCATTTTCATGCTATTGTTCATTTTTGAGCGAATCTTTGGAGGTGCCTACATATAATAATTTTATTTTGTAAGTTATGTTTGTATTAATTCCTGATCGCTGATAATACCTTCTTTCCTGATTTTCAATGCATTTTTATAGTAAAATCAAAACGGAACAATCCATTATTTATGAGTTCGCACGGCAGAATGTAACAGCCATGCAAACTAACGAAGAGCGGAACAAACGCAGTTGTAATAGGATTCTTGTTTTCTTGATTATCATTTGCTTGTTGCTTACATACAATCAACATTTGCTGTGAGACGATAAAATGGAGGTTTTTAACGTATTACTTTAAGAAATGCAACTCATGGCACCACGGGTCACACAAACAGCTAGTTCCAAGGGTGGATCAGCAAATCGGTAGCAAATCAGTTATGCGCTGAATTTGGCTCTAAACTGTTCATAATGTATAATGTCCCATCGATGTCGTAAATACAGAAAATTGGGTTAAGAGCACTGACAAGGAACGAAATTGTGTAAAATAAATTATTTTTCCTCATTCGACTATGGACTTCTTCACTTACTTACGTCCCAGTAATTTAAATGCTTTCCGATCGTTAGTATCAGTTTCTTTGTAGATCCTGTTTTCCTTCTCAAATGCTCCGACCCTGCTATTCTCAGCATTGGTCGGTAGAACCACATCTCTGTTGCTTCAAGGTTCTTATTCACCTGTGTGAAGACTGTCCAGCATTTACTGTCATATAAGAGATTAGATATTATACAACAGTCCAGATTCCTTTTCTTTGTTTCTAAGGAAAATTGTGTGTCCCTTAATACATTGCTGAATTCCTGAAAAGCATCTTTCGCTAATTTATACATCTTCAGACTTTTGTGTTACACTTTGCATCATCTGTTACGATACCCCCGTATCGTTAAAGTTCTGAACCTACTTGATAATTGACATCCCCAATATGTAGCTCACTACGTGGGCTGTCTCTTTTGCTAACAACCATGCACTCCATCTTTTTACATGGTTAGCCCTATCTTCCTTGTTTTAGTGCAATCATTTATATCAGTGCATTCTTTAAAAAAAAAACAACTTGTTTTTAATGATGATGATTCCATTAGAATCTTCCTAGAATATTTTATTCAGTTTAAGGCTATAAATTGAAATACAAGATTTTCGAAATGATGGTGGTATTGTACACTAGGCACTGTGACCAGAAATAACATTTTTTAAAAATCTCTTTTTATATCACCATTGACTAATTAATTCAAATCATAAATATCTAAAAACATATTAGACTTATTAAATTCCATAAAAGTTAATGGGAGTGTCCTGTTTGCTATGTAGATTCACTGTAAAGTGACCCCCTACGGAAGACAAAATAAATATACTCATACGACGTGATTTCTAAAAATGTAAAAATGAATTATTTTTTTAGATTCTTAATCTGAATTGTTTAATCCATAGTAATACAGGGGTCTTCGATTTACGACAGTGTTCCGTTCCTGCGATGTGTCGTCACGCGATTTATCGTCTAAGTCGGAACGTACTCCAAATTTTCCATGAATAAGTACTTAGATCAATCACCTATGATAGCGCAGTAATAAAGTAATAATCTAGGACATCCCAACACATTTCTATGACATATGTTAGCATAATTAGGAGTAGAAAAAACACAGAAGGACATAAATATAGCATATACAGTGTAACCCGGATATAAGAGAGTTGTCGGGACCGGAGAAGAAGTCTCTTATATCCGGGTTTGGTCTGTTTTGTTTTATTAACACAGGCTCTAATTTGGGACCAGATTAAATCTCACTTATATCCGGGTTACACTGTATAATTAAATGAAATTGTTTTAAAGTGATTGTATATTTATTGTCATTGTCTCTCGCTAGATGAGATGACGAAGCCTAAGATCTTGTCAATCTTGCAGTACGAGGAAGCAGCAGGCAACTTATAGTTTAACAAGAAAATGTCCTTATCTCTTACAGAGAAACTCAGTATGTATACACATACATGTTTTAAACGAGAATCGAACGACTTGAGCCAATCAACCAGCCAATGCTCGTAGCTGTTTCTCCCCTTTCAAAGTATTTAACAACGTCTAACTTCACTTCCATGGTGATGGCTTACCTTTTTCTTCAAAGAACCACCATCAGAAGAGGTTACATTACGCGTGAGAGCCATAATGAAGGGCAAACGAGAAAGAGCAAATACAACTTTGAACTGACCCAGGTCGCATTCCTCACTCCAGCGCCATATGACGACCTATTCTTCAGCCGTGCAATGTATTCTTCCGCCGCGCTGTATGTGCGAGGTAAACGCATAAGCCGAAACAAAATTAATGGAGATTTCGTCGTAATCACGAATCATCGTTGGTCGGAATTCTCGTAACCCGGGGACTTACGGTATATGAAAAAAAAAAATTACTTCAGATTATAAATTACAATTTTTTTTTTACGTCGTATGAGCATATTTATTCTGGCTTCCGTCGGGAGCTCAATTTAGAATTTATTTACATAGGAAAATGGACCGCACCATGAACTTTTACAAAATTTAATTAAAAACAATTGATATTCGTGATCTGGATTGATTAATATAGCGTGATATGAAAAGAAAAATTGAAAAATATTTTTTGTCGCAATCTTAATCCTGTTTAAAGCTACAAATGGTCTATCTCCCGCTACTGAAACCACTTCCCCTATAAATACAGCGCGCACGCACACACACACACACATATATGTGCCTTAAACCATGCATAGCACTAAACGTTTTTTTTATGTATACATATATGTATATCTATAATACATTTTAAATTGTAAGTTCAGAGGAAAAAGAGAAATCAACAACAATAATTAATAATAATATCTAATATACAAAGCTCAAAGTTTCTCTGTGTGTGGGTTCCCTTTTGAAACCTTGACACACACACACACACACACACACACACACACACACACACACACACACACACACAAATATATATATATATATAAGGGTGTTCCAATGATTTGGACTGATTTTAAATGTGAATTAAGTTTAAAATCGGCCCAAGTTATTGGTTGTCTGTGTGCGCGCGTAAATATTACGTGAAAACTGTGATATAAAATGTGGTTTTATTATGGTATTTATTCGTACGCCCATTCGAAGTTAATATGGCACCAATCCGAATTTAAAGTGAAAATCCTACGTGTATAGGAAATTTTTAACAGCATTTCTTCCGTTCTCTCAGGCAAGCATCAAGCATCGTTGATTGGTTCTAACCCCACCACCCCTCGTTACTGGTTCAATGAGAGAGATGCTGTTTAAGTGATGTCCCCGTGAGTAAACGCGTATAACAATGTAGATTTAGCGTTTATGTCCACCAGCATGTCTCATGTTTTGCCAAACCCAGCGCTTTTTGCTCGACACATTGACTGTCAACGACAAGATAACTCGTTGGTAGCAGTTTTTATTATGACGTCAATCACGGGTTATCTCGTTTTTGTAGTCTTTCCATCAACGCTACAACTACGAGTTTTCTCGTTGTTGGTTTTTACGCAGCGTGTTAAAGGAGATTTGTTGATATGCATATTCAGTTTCGAAAACCAATTAAAAAAACAAAACAATCTTTTGTTATTCCTCTCCGATCTGAACTTTTATCATCTTTATAAATATGTGTTTTCATGGCTTTTATAAATAACAGTTTTTCAAATACGGCCATTTTCTGTTTTGAAAGCGCTAAAGACTTTAACATTTATATTACCGGTTGAGATTAAAAAAGAAATACGCAATACTGAAGTTTAAGATCAAATGGAAACGAAAAGGACACTTACACGTTGCACAAGAAAGATACAGTTGAAATTTCAAGGGCACTGTCCATAACAAGCGAGTTAATTCCCTTGTACCTTGCAGACGCTTACCTCCAAATCGAAGTTGATGAGGAGTCCAAGAATTTTTTCACTATCAACACCCACAAGGGCTTATTTCAATTTAACCGCGTTCTATTTGGGGTCAAGACAGATCCAGCAATATTCTAACAAACAACGGGTGCTTTGCTCACAGGCTTTACAGGAGTCGCTGCCTAAATTGATGACATCATCGTCACAGGTACAACCCAAGAGGAACTCCTTCAACGTTTGTGTGCTAGATCGAATCCAACAATGCAAAAAACTTCAGATCCATTGCTACAGAAAATCTGTGCTTTCATTCCACTAACTGGCCAACAGTATGTGCTGATAGGCAGGTCCAACCATTCTTCCAACGTCGATCTTGCTGAAGGTAATGGAACCATTCTGTTCAGCATACCACTAAAAACTGCAAAACAGAGTTCTCAAACAATTTCATTACGGATATCAGGGGATAAACCGAATGAAAGTCTTTGCACGCAGTTATGTCTACTGGCAGAATATAGACATACAGTTAGAGGAACTCTGGTAAAATTGCTTAAAATGCTAATAGGTATTAAAATACCCTCCCCCGAAAACCACATTGCGTTCATGGCTAGCCCCCAGAATCTCCATGGTCACGACTTCATGTTGATTTTGCTGCGATCAATCAATGGACAACACTACTTGATCCTGTACACAATTTACATTATTCGGACTATTGTCCTCATCTTTGTCGCCATATTTATTACAACATTTCGGCCGTTGTATGCTCCGGCCTTCTTCAGGTGGTTGGAATGTCGAACTGAACCCTTTATTTCGCTCACTGGCGTAGACTGTTCTAGTTCTACGTGCCATGTTTAATGGATGTCAGTTATCAGTTATCTCCAGTTAATTCCCCTCTCCAAGTTCTCCTTTGCCTTAACCGGGTATTGAACTCACATTCTTTGGGTCCTGTCGCTGGATCTAACTAACGCCTTTATCCACTGTGCTATGCGTCCTTCAGGAATAATGTAGTGTACATAATACCTCATCTCAGAAATATAGACAGATACTTTATCCTGGTTGATGCGTATAGCAAATGACCAGAATTCCAATGAATCGTGCCACACCGAGAGAAACTATAATGAAGCTGCAACAAGTGTTAAGCATATTTGGGATCCCAGAGATCTTAGTCTCCGATAATGGCAGCGCATTTACCTAAGCAGAAATTCGCAGATTTCTGCCATCAGAACGGGTTTCAGCACATCAGATCCCCAACTTTCCACCAATCTGGACAAATTGAACGCTCTGTGGACACATTTCAGAGAACACTCTTAAAATTAAAAGTGGTGGGAAGAAATCATCGAGATATTCTTAAGTACCGAAAAAGCAGCCTCAAATCCAGACACATCAAATGGTAATTCACCAACAGAATCTCCGAGGAACAAAATACACCTTTCAGAGGAAGCCATTCGCCAGCACCAAATCGTTCTTACAAAAGAAACCGAGTGAAGGAAAAAACAGTTCAAACGCCATCATAGAGTGGTGTTACATTTATTTGTACCAAGACAACCCGTACTTGTCAAGGATTATCATAACAACAAAGAAATGTAAACACCAGACTAAATCGTGCGTTGCCCTGGAAATGTCATCTATGATGTTGATGTACAGTCATTTATCTGGGTTAGACACGCAAATCAATTCAGCCCTTTTACTCAAGATCGTTAGTTTAAATGATGTTTATCTCTGCCTCTGTTCCGTCAATATGTCCTGTGAGTGTAAAATTTTCCAGGCCGTCTTTCCTCATGTGTCCCAGAAATGTCAACTTTTCTTGATTCTAAGTACAAGTGTACTTTTTGTTCTCATGACATGGGAAATTACTTTAATCCCGCACGAACATGCATACAGATAACCTATATCTCTTCATTTGTGTGTATATTCGAGAGAGAACTGAAATGTTTTCGGCCCGACCCATTTCTCAAACTCTGACCAACAATTATATATATATATTCAGAATACATTCTTGGTAGGACCGATAACTTTTGATCACCCTTTCATAGACAAATGTGTGCGCACAAAATAACAGTGAAAATCTGTTTAACTTACCGATATCGTTCTAAGTCGATTTTGTTTCCCAGAAGTGCGACTGGCATGTTTTCTTTAGAAAAGGTTTTTTTGTGTTGATTCACGATTTCTAGATATTCTTTTGCTTTTTCAAAACTTGCTTGACTCGTGATACTATAAACAACGATAAACGCGTCCGCCCACCGAAGGTAGCGTTGCGGGTCACTGTTTTCCTGAAAAACACAATCACTTCTGAAATTAAGTTTTACTAAAAAGACTGGCATTGGAATTTCACTTTTAAAATAATTTTACTTTTCGAAAAGGCATGAGTCTGAAGTAATATTCAAAATCTAATAATTAAAAATTTCAGATTAACATGAACGGTTAAAATCCACTAAAAGTAAAATCTAAAATAGGATTTCTAAAAGTTGCGGACGTAGTAGAAAACATCTCACGAAACACAAAAAGAGAATATTCAATCATTTGCTGTTAGTTTAACTAAATTTAACAATATTCGAGTTTGTTTTGTCTAAAGACATAAATACGACACTTTGCAACAAGTTATAGTCGAGTTGACTGACTATAACCTGTGGGAAATTGCCGTATTTATCTGAAAATGAATGCGATTTTCATAATACAGTCAGTTTACAATATCAGCTCGTTTACGTACATCTATGAGGGTCGGCTAGAAAGTTAATAAGCTGACAAAGATATATTGTAAGTAGATGCACCAGTTGGTATGACATACACGTATGCCAGAATACAGTAGCTGACCGCCCAGCTGTTGTATTCTGGAACACTTGGATGTCTTTTAGTCTTCCAGCAGGTCTCTACTTAGATTTCTATCTTGGTCAGCCTATGAACTTTCCAGCCACCCCTCTTTCGTCAATCGTCTCCCTTCGGTTTAGAGATAAGAGAAGCGGTCCGAGATCAAAATACTCTCCATCAATTGAAACTACATGACAGCTTAACTAAATCAATATATTTATACTTTCTTTTCTCTATAAACTCTGAGAAATGTGCTCTTAATTAAGAGCAAAATACAATTATTTCTGAAGTTCCTTTTATCTTATTCAATTTCTAAGATGAATTCATTCGGTGCTGTGATCACTTTGAATGTAATCAATTCGAGGAAACCATCATCCTACATTATATCTTTATTTATTGTATACTCACACAGAAAGTAAAGTCAGAAATTGATCACTCCTCTCCAGCGAAGAATCAAGACCCAAATCCCGATTCTCCGCTGAAGAGGAAACTCGAGACTGAGAAACTTAGTCTTATAACACTTCTACAGCAGTTTATTTTCTGATAGGATTCACTCGCAAGTATAAAGAATAAGAATTTTTAGTCGCCTGATCCATGGTTGAGATCATTTGGATATTTTTCTTGTCCCAGTTGTCGGAACTCAGATAAAAAAAAAAAAAAGGATTTAAAATGCTGATTTCCTAAACAGGAAATATCTCTCGACTTAAAAGATTAATGTAACATAATTTTTCTATCCTTATCTATTTCTTGCTATTTATAACCTTGGACCGTAATTAACTAAGTAAATATAAAGGAAAAAAAACAGCTTCTAAACTGATAGCTGGCGGCAATGAAGAGTTGCTTCTTACGCTCTATCCAAGAAATATTCTCAGACTTAGACGATTTTGGCATTGGCATGATCACAGAAGTAATAAATGAAATATACGATAGTGGCGACATACCGGAGGACCTCACTAAATTCGTCTGCGTAACATTTTATAAGAGATCAGATACAAATGAATGCGAGCTCCGTTGGAGAATTAGTTTAATGAGCCACATAAGCAAACTAATGATGCGGATATTGATAAATAGAACGCGAAGCAGAATTAGACCGGAAATCGGACAAGAACAGTACGGCTTTGTCAAGGATACTTGAACAAGAAATGCGATATTCATGATCAGAATTATATTAGAGAGAACAATGCAAATTCCGAAGTATGTACAGTCATATTTCATAGATTACTAAAAAAACATTTGGCAAAGTTTGGCGCGAGGATCTATTTAAACGGCTAGGAAAACTAGATGTATTTAAAAAAAAATATGTCAGAATATTCCTGAACTGTTACTAGAAACAAACCGTCGGCGTACGGATAGAAAATAAATTGAGTAGCTACACAAAATAGAAAGGGGCGTGAGACAAGGTTGCGTCTTCTCCCAAGATGTATTAAAGCTCTATAGCGAGGCTATCCTAAAGGAACTGGTGATCTTATCAGGATTTATTATGGGAGGGCGTAATCTTAACAATATAAGCTGCGAAGATAACACTGTGTTGATGATCGACTCGGAAAGAAAACTACAGGAATATCCGAGGCAGTGTAATAGAAGTAATCGAGAGAAAAAAAGAGGGCTAACGATCAACTATAAGATGGCAGAAAGTATAGTCATCAACAAATTGGAGCCATCAACATGAAGCCGGTGCGAAAGTTTAGATACATGAGATAGAAGTGTTTAATAAAAGATGTAAAATGCGACATTGAGATCCGAACACGCATTGGACTAGTGAAAAAAAGCGTTCTAAAAGCTAAGCAAGGTGCTGAGAAACGGGGAAAAGGTGCTGGACTGCTCTGTGGTCTTATATGACAGTGGAATGCTGGGCAATTTCCTTACGGCCAAGGAGAAAACTAGAGGCAGCATAAATGTGGTTCTACAGAAGGATACTGGAAATTCTATGGACGTAGCGAATAAGAAACAAGGAAGTGTTAAAGAAAATGGTAACAGAAAGAACATTTCTACTCAGGAAAAGTCAGCTGAAATTCCTTGGACACATAATGAGGTCTTGGAAAATTTAATCCCCATGGAGGGAAAGAGAGCAAGCTGTAGGGCTTGTTTGAATGGATGGCGGAATCGGGGTGGGATCATTAACAAAGGGAGAAAAACTGTTGATAGCCACAAGGGATAGGAAGTTGTGGAGAGCCTCGATCGCCTATGTCCTGAAGGGACGCGACACATAGAAGAAGAAAGTCAGTTTATATCCTTTTATATCTAGTTTCCCTTATACGTCTTTTCCTCGGGTTATTTAATTCGTCTTCATCTTTCCATGATTAACGTTCGGGGTCTTTGTTTCTTAAAACCTTTCGCTTCTTTCTTCTGATCCTTGCTTTTTATTCTCTTTCATTGTCATTTTGCTTTCCTTCTTCCTTCTCCCGGTCAAACCTGTATGCTTCTTTGTTTCTTTCGTTCACAATTACCCGCTTTCTTTTTCTTCATTATTATTTTGTTTTCCTTCAAACATCATTTTTTGCCTTCCCTTTGTCAAATTTGTATCTTTCTTTCTACGTTTTTTTTCTTTTACATTATCATTTAACTTTTGTTTAAATATTTTCCTTCTTTTTTCTATCATATTGATCTTTCTTTCTTTCTTTCTTATCAGTCTCTTTTGTCACTTAATTAAAATTTTGTTCTTTTGGGAGAAGAAGATTGTGTGGTCTGAGGAACGAACATTTTATTTACATTGTTAGTAGATAAAAAAAAATCTCTATTATCGGGAGTGTTTGTTTAGACTGAGCAAAATTTCTTCATGGTGCCTGCTGTAAGTAAAGAAGTCCGGATTGAATGTGCAAAATGTTCTTAAACAACAGGACACGTTAGTACTTACTACTTTTTATCAAGAAGCACTTATCCATTTTGCAATAGACTCCTCTTTTGATTAACAAAGAACTGAAGTATTAGATATCCTATTACTATTTCTTAACCCTTTGATTTCGTGTCGCTTATATTCTCTGAACTGAGTATATCGTAACTCATGCACCTTATTTTTTAGGTAGTATTATTTGGTATTTTCTGAATGAGCATGCTTCTTCTTTTATCTGCTATGTAACAAAGGTTGAAAAATGCGACACCGAAATCCGAACGCGTATTGGACTAGCAAAAGATACATTCCAAAAGTTAAGCAAAGTATTAAGAAACGGGAAAATTTCGTTAAAAATTTTTAAAAAAGAAGTGCGCTGAATTGTTATGTGATATCAATCCACTTATATAGCAGTGAATGCAGGAAAATTTTTTCACCGATGAAGAAGAAACTGGATGCAACTGAAATGTAGTTCTACAGAAGGATACTGAGAATATCATGGACGAAGCGCGTTATAAAAGAGATTTTAAGGAAAATGGAAACAAAAAAAAGATATACTCAGAATCATAAAGAGACAGCTAAAATTTCTAGGACACATAATGAGAAAGAGGGCTTCGAGAATTTGACACTCACTGGACATATTGAAGGCAAAAGGAACAAGGAAGCAGCGGGCCGTCTAACTTAACAACTTGTGTGAATGGATGGTTGAACGGAGATTGGGAAGCTTGGCAAAAAGACAAACGTTACTAAGTTCTACAAGAGATAGGAGGTTATGGAGTGTCATAATCGACTACATCCTGAATGTACACGTAGAAGAACCCTCTTTAAGACATTGTCAATCATGACCCTTCACAAATTTCTGTCTGTTGTGACTCAAAGCAGTGTTCGGCACTTTACCACCCCCCTTTGTTCATGTTGTGCCATCTATTCACCCAAACATATTAGGGAGGTGGGTTTTTAAAATGGTAGACATTAAAAAAATATTAAAATAAAAATTTTAGACATTGAATCTTATTCTTCGATACACCCATGAATTTTAAAAAATTTTAGTCTTAGACTCTAAGACTAAAATTTGAAAGATTTATACTCTAAATGATGTTTCGTGGTGTTAATTTCATTATTTTAAAAGAAATAAAACTGGCCTAATTACTATATTGCCGAGTTCTCTAGTTCGTGATTTGAGGTAAATTTCAAGGTAATATTTAATATCATATTGGTGAAAAACCAACGACCAGATGTTATTACTTGCGTATTATTTAATAGGGATGTACGAGCTGCGTAATGGTTATCAGCGTAGAAAATGTAATCGGTAAACCAAGTTCGAATTTCGGATAAGTCTGTTGCGTTCTTTTCGTACAGATGCCCTTGAGAAAGACATCATTGGTTCCCGCCCCATATACGATTTAAATAGTACGGTTGATTATGTTCTCCAGCTTTGGATGGCAGCAGTCTAGAAGGACTACTGTTAAATGAAAACTGCCGAGAAATCAATAGGAAAACAGTTCACTATTTTTCATTTAGAAGTCATAGATATAGAAGAAAAGAAATATGGAGAGAACCATGATAGCCTACGTCATAAAGGTATTTGCTTTTATTTTAATTATCATTAAATAAAAATTGAAAGACTTACGGTAATGTTAATATTATTCGTTTCCTTACAAGTTAGAAAAATAGGTTTATTACGTCCAGTATCTGTTATCGCTCTTTTCAGTACTGTTTTACTTCCCGACATTTTGTTTGAAGTATTGTGAAGAGTCAACATCTTATGTCATTATTTTCTCTTCGGGTTACATGTGCTATCCATTTTAGTTATTGCTGCTGTTGAAAGTCCTCCAGTGATGTACCTTCTGTTATTTGATACAGTTCTTTGTGATTTTGTAGCGTCAGTCCACAAGGTTCGGATAAGGATAGTTCTCTATCAAGCCTACAGGGTTCATTGTTAACAGATCGCGACAGCTATTATGGAGATGGGATTAAATATACTTTAATGTTTAAAAAAATATTCATATTATTATTGTTTAGGTAATAAGCATTATGACATAATATATAGCTATATTGTGGAAAAATAAATTTTTGACAATATACGCATTTTTTACGTATTTATGGTTATTTTTTTAACTTTTATAGAAAACGACATTCTTGTACATTTAGTTATGGATAATATTATACATTAATTACTTTTTTTTAAAAATTAATAACTATTTGTGCTCAGTTGTTGATATTAATAGCTATCTGCTGATGTGTTAAAATTTTGGAATAATGCAATAATAAAAATTTAAATTTCATCTCTCCGATAGATGTTGCGATATGTAAATATTATTATTATTATTGAATTCCGAATGAAGAAGACTTCAGAGCAGATTTGATGTTGACCATGAAAATTATAAGTGAAATCTAGCTTTTTATAAAGGTCTGTTAAAAAATTTCTTGAAAAGTTCTTTTTGCTTACCCAATACAAGGCCCAATCTGTGAACTGTTTTTTACGAATTAACTGAACAGATGACAAAATCAGGACGTTTAGCAGTTTAACCTTGTCGCAGCTGGAAAGTATCAAATAACGTTATCATAAAAACAATCTTTAAGAATACGGGACCCGAAGGGTCAGTGATTCTGGGAAACTGGGTCCAATCTTTGCATCCATTCAACACGGTTTCACCCCTCTCTTTTCTTTCTCTCTTTGTCGTCTCTGCGTGTTTTCTGGCCCTTTCCGACCTCTAGCTACCACATCATTACCTTATTT
The DNA here is from genome assembly GCA_964036315.1 of Acanthosepion esculentum. NCBI lineage: Eukaryota > Metazoa > Mollusca > Cephalopoda > Sepiida > Sepiidae > Acanthosepion > Acanthosepion esculentum. The sequence continues at coordinate 126,463,837 of OZ038475.1, forward strand.
AACGATACCCACTTTCACTAGTATAACAGTCCTATATATAAAAGAGAGGTGGGACAGAACAGTATTCAGCTGTTTCGCAATAAAAAATATATTTTTTCCAAATTTTTCCGTAATTTAAAGTAATTTAGCTGAAAATTGAATTTTTAAAAAAAATATTTTAGGGTGTTTATTTGTCATATTTGATATTGTACGCGAGTTACAATTTGAATAATTCTACATTTACAAAATGACATAAATTCGAAATTACTCAGTACAACATATTCAGTCACGTGACGTATTCAAAGACTGACTTTACTTCCGCAAAATGGAGTCTCGGCAGAATTAAAGGCGAACTTATTCTCTTTTTCCTGCTTTATCCTTTTAACTTCAATAGTTTTTTTTATTAAATTTACAATTTATTTTTTAATGCATTCATATCCAAGGTAATTTTTATGATAAAGGAATAATTGATATATATATATATATATTTTAAATAAAAACTGACCACGTTAAGGTTCCATATAATAAATTATTTCACCACAGCCCTTTTAAAGGACTGTGGATCATCAGACTTTACTTTGGAAGTAAACCCTGATGATCCGCAGTGCTTTAAAATGGCTGTGGTGAAATAATTTATTACATGGAAACTTAAAGTGGTCTGTTTTTATTTAAATTATTAGCTCTGATTTACATTGAGCTCTCTGGATTTTATCCTCCTCGAGTGTACCCATACGGATTACCTAGTTTTTCATAAACTATATATATATATATATATATATATATATATATATATATATATATATAATTATGTTGTTCAAAACTTGCAACTTGCTACCGTCCTGGGTATGACGATAAACTACATTCGCCTCCTGGGTAAGACGATAAATTACGTCCAACAGCGAGACCTCTCATCAGGTTTCGAGGAGCGTAGAAGCACCTCTTAATTGCTGGTGTTCCCAGATCCACCCTGACCCGGGGTCTCAGCTATGGACAAATAGTTAACCCCCAAACTGAGTGTCAAAACACTATGAAAGTTTAAAAATAGGTTTTAATACTTTGTAAAAAAAATTATTACCAGCAATACATTTTGAAAAAAAAAATTACCAGAAATAGATTGAAGGGAAAAATATTACCGGCAATACATTTTTGAAAAAAAAATATTACCAACAATAAAAATTTTGACGGCATTAAATAACCCATTGAGGTTGATATGCTGTAAAACAAAAGAAACCAAACCACTTGCTATATTTATGGGGGAAGAGAGAACTGTATCGGAGATAAAATGTTTGTAGAAATAGATATTTGAACATAAGAATCAATACTGCATGGTGATTATCACTTTCACGCCTGAAGATTTACTCAACAGCAGAATATAAAGGGTTAAAATACAACATATGTAAACGTTGTATAATCCGCTGTTGAGTAAAGGGCCAAAGGAGGTATTTCTGCGGTGGTTTTTGAAGCAAGTACGTTTTTACGAGTTAGAGTTGAGTGTGTTAGGCTCAATCAGTTGTGAATTGAAGTTGCTGTCCTAGACTGGCTGCCAACCAAAAATAATGAGACCAGTTTGACCTGCTATCAATCCCTAGCTAGGTGCAGGAAAGAGTTAGATTCACAACTTTCCAAGACTATGCGAGCAAAACGATCTCACCTGAATTTGAAGTCAAATCGCCAATCTCACTTTCAGCGCTGAAAACCGCTACGCTACTCATGTACATATTACACACAATAGAGTAACTAATATTTAATGTGAAGGGATTTTTTTTAATTACGTTAAAGAAGTTTGTACTGATAATGGCAAATAGAGATGACCAGTTTTACTCACCTTATCACATGTATCCATAACCTGTATCGTAATGTCTCGATTATTCCAAACCTCGTGTTTTGTGTACGTGTCTTCTGTAAAAGAGGAACAAATTGTTCTTTATAAAAAGACGTCTAGTAACCAGCATGTAAGAAACATTTTGTTTCGTTGGGTTATACGAGGGGTGTTGAAAAATTCTCGGCTCAACTAAGAAGGTGTTCAAAATTTCTGATGTTTGGTTAAATTTCGTGAAGTGGGTCGGGCCGAAAAGTTTCAGAATACCCTCATATATATATATATATATATATATATATATATATATATATATATAGTGCACCCTGAAGATACATTTAGGTGAAACCTAGGTAGGTAGTTTATAGTTCACTAAGATATTTTTATACTCTGCCCTACTTAGTGTATTGAGCACTTTACATTGTTTTCTTATTTTACTCGATCGTTAGACGATTTTTTTCGACATACTCGGCTGTTTTCAGTCTTTTCTTTTTTTTCTTTTTCAAAAGATACTAGTTTGTTTAAATATATTTTTTATTTGCAAACTGTATTATCCGTTTTTTTATACCAGTCGAGTATAGGTATTAAAATAAATAAATATATATATATATATATATATATATATATATAGTGTGTGTACTACCGTTCAAAAGTTTGAAGCCACCCTGAGAATTAGCATGGGATGAACTTGACAGAAGAGTGAAAACAAAACGAAAAACAGCCCTTAGGGTCATTGAAAAAGAATGGAATCAATTATCAAACTTATACTTTGAGAAACTTTTGCAATGAATGCCAAAAATTTGTACTCCAGTAATCAAGGCTAAAGGAGGATATTTTGACATTAGCAAAATGTAATCATAAAATTTCTAATAAAAATCATGTTTCACTTTTTTTTAACAGTGTATAATAATTTTCTCTTATTTAAAGTACAAAACAAATACTTTGGGGGCCAATTTAAAATAATCAGAGGTGGTCTCAAACTTTTGAACTGTAGTATATATATATATATATATTAAAAAAAACTAGTTTATATATACAAGTTTATTTAAAGATCAGCCAAAGTTCTTTGTTCATTTATTTTGGTTACATACAGGGCATTCCAAAAAAAAAAAAATTGTATTTATTTAAAATGTGAATATCTGAGTAACTACATGTCCCAGGGGAAACGAAATTAAATTGGCTTCATGTTGAACGCTGGGTGTTGATCTCAGTGTCCACTTTTATATTTACCTGAGCTTTATCTCTGATAGTGAGCACTTTTATCCATAAAGAAATCATACTTAAAACTATTTTCTTATCACATATATTAGAAGATTCAATGACAGAGCGGAAAAATATTTTCGTGCGACGCGTTTCGTCCTTCAAGACTTAATCAGACTGAAGTGTTGTTTGCTTTGATGTAACTACACATGCGCACGGAGGAGAGGCGACGCAGAAATTTAAATAAAAAGAACGTGTTTGGGTATATTTTTTTGGATAATCGGTTATTTTTGTCATTAATTTTCATAACATTGTTCTGGTATATCAAAATTTATATCAGTGACTTGAAATTGGTTCCATCAAACGGGAGAACGTCGTAATTAAAAAAAAAATTGCGTAAATATACACAGAATAACTCTTGAAAACGATGTAGCAAACAACTCGGGAAGAAAATAATATAAAATAAATATGAACTTTGGGAAATTAACCGATAACACAAAACACCTGATACGTAAATTTGAAAAATTAAATAAAAAATTGATAGACAGAACTTATCCACATTATTCAAACAAACAAACACACACATATGTGTGTGTGTGGGTTTCCAGTAGAGATCGGTGAGTTTTAGCAAGAAATTGTCTTAATTCTTTATAAAATGTTTAGTACTCATCAAACACCAACCGAAAACGCCGATAATTTACGAATTGCCACATATATGCACAGAGCCAAAACATGACCATTGACATGTGACAAGAATAACAGCTAATGTCCTATAATAACTACATTTGTTAAGGTCATAGGTATATAAGCTAGACTCGTTTATTTCATTTCAACGTGTTGAATACAGCAATTATAGGCAAGAAGAAAAATCTCGTTGGTTTTGATAAAGGAAATTAAGAACTGCACGAACATTTTTGCCACTTGGTAATATTAGAAAGAAAAATAAGTTTTAAAAATTGTATTTCTACATAGGTAATTTTACTTTTCCTTCTTGCCTCCAGCCGGTGTACTTACTTAACTGAAAACACCCCGCATATCTCTTGAACAGGAGGAATTTTCTCCGGTGAAGCATAAGTTTCGTTACTATATTCATCGGCATAAACAAACTTCTACTCTATTTACTAATGAAAATCAGTTTTTTAAAAAATATTTTTGCCTTTGGAAATAAAGACATTAATATTATTTTTGTCTTTTTCATTAAATTACGTTTCTAAAATATGAGGCATAAAGAAAGAAGAAATAAGTATCTTCAAGTGTTCCAGCAAGTTTGCTCATTGTCGTTCATTTTTAAACCTACACTTAAGGCGTTGTCCATAGTAAATGATAGTTTATTCTCTAATAACTGATTGATGGATGGGTGTTAGTATTGCTTTATCTATCTCTTTCTTTGAAGAGTTATTCAGTTCCTCGTATTAAGTTATCTAATAATATATTTTCTTTATTTGTCTGCTTTACCTCACCGCGTGTTAATAACACCAAATAAGATAAGAATCAGCTTTGTACTTGATAATCAAATCGCTGGAAAAACTAAATGTGAGAAGGAAAATTCTTCTCCTAATTACCGTGTCCCTTCAGGGCATGGGCGGTCGTCGCTCTCAACAACTTCCTATCCTTTGCAGTTCTTAGTAAGGTTTATCTTTTCATTATCATTCCTAGTCCCTGTTCTTCCATCCATTGACACACGCTTGTTAGGTTATACGCACCTTTCCTGTGTCCCATATACCTTCAAAGTCTTCTGAGTGTCACATTCTCCAAGCCTTCAACTATCTCTTTCTGGTTCTAAGTATAAATGTCCTTTTTGTTTCCATTTTCCTTAAAACTTCCACGTTACCCACATATTCAGCCCAAGGTATTCTCAGCATCCTTCTGTGGAACAACATTTCTGCTGCTTCAAGTCTCTTCTTCATCTGTGAGGAGATTGTCCAGCATTCACTGTCATGGAGTGGGACTAATATAACATAACAGTTGAGCAATGTTTTTTTTTGTTTCTCGCGAAATCTCCCTCTTTATCAATGCTTTGATTAGCATTTTTTTTTTAACGGAAACAATATTTGATGATGTATCTTGCCTATAGTTTATAGAAAGCGTATGGCTGTGAGTCAGTACATCCATAATTTTTGGTCATGTATATACTGCTCATAAAAGGTATCCTCAAAAGTCTGTACTACATTTGATTCGCTACTGTGCTGTTTTAATTCCTCAAATATTTGAGTAGTAGCGTGTACTCTCTCTCTCTCTCTCTCTCACTGACACACACACACACACACACACACACACACACACAAACGAAAAACTGCTCTCGATTCGTGCGCATGTGTAGGCGTCACAATAAATCCTTTCCAGTCTGTTTTATTTTTCTAAATACTGTTTGCTGATATATAAAATTATACAAAATTATATATCGTTATATCACACACACACACACACACATATATATATATATATATATATATATATATATATATATATATATATATATAATTTCTTTTAGGATATAAATACATGTAAGAATCGCTAAGATAATAAATTTATTTTCTTTTTCGCTTAGTTTGAATTTAACGTAGGTCATATTCGATTGGTTGATCAGGGCAAAGCCCTCAAGCCATTATTTTTTACTTTTACGTTCTGATTTTTTATTTTTCAAAAAATGAGGATGTGTTTTGCTTTTGAAACCAAATCGTTCACTCACCAGTAATTTGCAGTCACCTGTGGAGACGCATCGTTATGTGTTGAAACACAACTGTAATTATATCGCGATTGTTAATGTTTTTGTTATAATATCCTAAAATAAATGATATTGGTCTACTACCTCTTTTAAATTAAATGTTACGAACGTTGGAAGTGTACTTTATTCGTTCTCATCCTGCCTAATATATATATATATAAACACATGTGAAGCTTTTATAAATCTAACATATTTAACTTTTATTAAAGTTTCACCAGATAATGAAATATGGAGGAGAAAAAATGTATGCATACAAATATACATTGTCATCTGAATTCCGCAAATCTTCTGTCATTTGTAGTAAAATCATTGAAAACATATTCGAAGCGCTCTGTGAAAATATCGTGGTATTGGAAACTCGAAATGGAACACACTAAGAAAAGCTTCAGTGGCATCATCAAACGACATCACCCCAAAGGAAAATGGACGAAGAAAAAACGAATGGATCACAGATGAGATTCTTGACATGATGCAAAGGAGACAGAAAACAATGCCAAGACATGGAACGGAATACAAAAAACTACACAATGGAATAAGGAACAAATATAGGTAGGCTAAAGAAGAAGGGCTGAACAAAAATGTGTAGAAATAGAGAGAATGAGTATCACAGATAAAGGAGATATGCATAAAGAATAAAACAACTAACAGTTCAAAAGACACGCTCATCAACAAGCTGCATAAAATACAAGGACGGAACGCTCATATTAGAGAAAGAAAACCATACTTTAGCGTTGGAACCAATATATCGGAAATCTCTTCCACGACGAAAGAGAACAACCGACAATACTCAGAAATACCGATGGGTCGGAAATATTAAAAACCGAAGTGGAAGCTGCACTGGCCAAATTGAACAGACACAAAGCGGCAGGGCCAGACGGAGTTGTGATAAAGATGCTGGTAGCCTTAGACGATTTTGGCATAGACAAGTTTACAGAAGTAATAAAAATATCGACAACAGTGGTGATATACTCGAAGACCTAAGCAGATCTATTTTCATAACACTGTCTAAGAAACCAGGTGCAAACGTATGTGAACTTCACCGAGCAATCAGCCTAATGATCCACATGACAGAACTCATCATCCGAATTCTGATGAATAGAGCGCGCAGCAAAATCTGGCCAGTTAATAGGATAAGAACAGTGTAGGTTCGTCAAAGACACCGGAACAAGGAACGCGATATTTATGCTCAGAATGTTATCAGAAAGATCAATACGAATGCTGAAGGATGTGTTCCTATGTTTTATAGATTACGCAAATGCGTTCGACAAATTACACCACAAAGAACTGTTAGCAGCTTGATATATTCGGGAAAGAATAAGAATTATAATGATAATAATAATAGTGTATAATAAGAATAATAAGAATAATAATCAAAAATCTATACTGGCACCAAACGACCTGCATACGGATAAAAGATGAGTTCAGCAGATATACAAAAATAGAAAGGGTTGTAAGACAAGGATGCGTCTTCTCACCGGACTTATTCAACCTATACAGCGAGGCAATTCCGAGAGAACTAGAAATCCTACCAGGATTTATCATTAGCGGCCACAATCTTAACAATATAAGATATGCAGATGACACAGTACTGATAGCAGACACGGAAAGGAAACTACAAAACCTCTTACAGGAGGTAGCGAAGGAGATCGAAAAGAAGGGACGAAGTATAAACTACAAGAAGACAGAATGTATGGTCATCTGCAAAAGAATGAGCACAAAATGCAAATTACAGGTTGTGGATACTAAAATCAAGCGGGTACATAAATTTAAATATCTGGGAAGTGTTTTAACAGAGGATAGAAAGTGTGACACTGAGATCCGAAGACGTATTGCGATGGTCAAAGATGCATTTCAAAAGCTAAGCAGAGTATTAAGAGACTAGAAGTCTTTGCTGGAATCAAAGAAAAGCGTACTGAACTGTTACATGATATCTGTCCTCCTGTATATGGCAGCGAATGTTGGACAATTTCTTCAAAGATGAAGAAGAGACTCGAAATAGCAGAAATGTGGTTCTACAGAAGGATGCTGAGGATAACATGGGCCGAACATGTGAGCAACGACGAGGTTTTGGAGAAAATGAATATAAAGAGGAAACTTATACTTAACATCAGGAAGAGGTAGTTGAAATTTCTGGGACACGTAATGAGGAAGGGGGGTCTTGAAAAATCAGGACGGATAGAGAGCGGGACAGGGAAAAGCAACGCGTGACATATTTAATGAACTTGAGCAAATGGATGGCAGAATAGGGTTTGGAAGAAATAACAAAAAGACAAAGCTTATTAAGAGCTACAAGAGACAAGGAGAATGTGGAGAGCCATGATCACCTACGTCCTGATGGGACACGGCACATAAAAGAAGAATGCACTAACATTTTCTTTTAATCGGTATTTTTCTTGTTTGCGGATCATATGCATACTTTACGAATCGTCTAAATATTTAAGAAATTAAATTGAATCTTAGAAATGACTTTCAACTGTAATCACTATCTATCTATCTATCTATCTATCTATCTATCTATCTATCTATCTATCTATCTATCTATGTGTTGTGGTAGGATCCACCTAATTTGCATAGGTGACTACCGACGATATAAATAATGGTTGGTACCGGAAGACGAGGAGCGCATCCAGAGATTTCGGTCTCTACGCGGCCCCAAGGCTAAGATCAAAGTGTAGTATCTGTTCGCAGATTACTCGCTGAATGATCGCCTATGGGGCCGGGATTCCTTCTCCGATACAGGCCGGCGGCGGGGATTCGTCCCTGCGCTGGTAGTATCGTGGCTACGTCTGACTAGCTAAGACCAGCTCTGACCAGCTTGGACAAGCTAAGACCAGCCAAGACCAGCTATGACTAGCTAAAGCCAAAGCACTGCGACCTGGGTGAAAACTCGGGTCCATTCCCCCTCCCTTCCCACGTTAAACTCCGACCTTGTGTCACAACCTGGCCCTGTGGGAGGTCAAGTAAATCCCAAGGCTAAGATCAAAGTGTAGTATCTGTTCGCGGATTACTCACTGAATGATCGCCTATGGGGCCGGGATTCCTTCTCCGATACAGGCCGGCGGCAGGGATTCGTCCCTGCGCTGGTAGTATCGTGGCTACGTCTGACTAGCTATGACCAGCTCTGACCAGCTTGGACAAGCTATGACCAGCTAAGACCAGCCAAGACCAGCTATGACTAGCTAAAGCCAAAGCACTGCGACCCGGGTGAAAGCTCGGGTCCATTCCCCCTCCCTTCCCACGTTAAACTCCGACCTTGTGTCACAACCTGGCCTTGTGGGAGGTCAAGTAAATCCCAAGGCTAAGATCAAAGTGTAGTATCTGTTCGCAGATTACTCACTGATCGCCTATGGGGCCGGGATTCCTTCTCCGATACAGGCCGGCGGCAGGGATTCGTCCCTGCGCTGGTAGTATCGTGGCTACGTCTGACTAGCTATGACCAGCTTGGACAAGCTATGACCAGCCAAGACCAGCTATGACTAGCTAAAGCCAAAGCACTGCGACCCGGGTGAAAACTCGGGTCCATTCCCCCTCCCTTCCCACGTTAAACTCCGACCTTGTGTCACAACCTGGCCATGTGGGAGGTCAAGTAAATCCCAAGGCTAAGATCAAAGTGTAGTATCTGTTCGCGGATTACTCACTGAATGATCGCCTATGGGGCCGGGATTCCTTCTCCGATACAGGCCGGCGGCAGGGATTCGTCCCTGCGCTGGTAGTATCGTGGCTACGTCTGACTAGCTATGACCAGCTCTGACCAGCTCTGACCAGCTTGGACAAGCTATGACCAGCTAAGACCAGCCAAGACCAGCTATGACTAGCTAAAGCCAAAGCACTGCGACCCGGGTGAAAGCTCGGGTCCATTCCCCCTCCCTTCCCACGTTAAACTCCGACCTTGTGTCACAACCTGGCCATGTGGGAGGTCAAGTAAATCCCAAGGCTAAGATCAAAGTGTAGTATCTGTTCGCGGATTACTCACTGAATGATCGCCTATGGGGCCGGGATTCCTTCTCCGATACAGGCCGGCGGCAGGGATTCGTCCCTGCGCTGGTAGTATCGTGGCTACGTCTGACTAGCTATGACCAGCTCTGACCAGCTTGGACAAGCTATGACCAGCTAAGACCAGCCAAGACCAGCTATGACTAGCTAAAGCCAAAGCACTGCGACCCGGGTGAAAGCTCGGGTCCATTCCCCCTCCCTTCCCACGTTAAACTCCGACCTTGTGTCACAACCTGGCCTTGTGGGAGGTCAAGTAAATCCCAAGGCTAAGATCAAAGTGTAGTATCTGTTCGCAGATTACTCACTGATCGCCTATGGGGCCGGGATTCCTTCTCCGATACAGGCCGGCGGCAGGGATTCGTCCCTGCGCTGGTAGTATCGTGGCTACGTCTGACTAGCTATGACCAGCTTGGACAAGCTATGACCAGCCAAGACCAGCTATGATTAGCTAAAGCCAAAGCACTGCGACCCGGGTGAAAACTCGGGTCCATTCCCCCTCCCTTCCCACGTTAAACTCCGACCTTGTGTCACAACCTGGCCATGTGGGAGGTCAAGTAAATCCCAAGGCTAAGATCAAAGTGTAGTATCTGTTCGCAGATTACTCTCTGAATGATCGCCTATGGGGCCGGGATTCCTTCTCCGATACAGGCCGGCGGCAGGGATTCGTCCCTGCGCTGGTAGTATCGTGGCTAAGTCTGACTAGCTATGACCAGCTTGGACAAGCTATGACCAGCTAAGACCAGCCAAGACCAGCTATGACTAGCTAAAGCCAAAGCACTGCGACCCGGGTGAAAACTCGGGTCCATTCCCCCTCCCTCCCCACGTTAAACTCCGACCTTGTGTCACAACCTGGCCCTGTGGGAGGTCAAGTAAATCCCAAGGCTAAGATCAAAGTGTAGTATCTGTTCGCGGATTACTCACTGAATGATCGCCTATGGGGCCGGGATTCCTTCTCCGATACAGGCCGGCGGCAGGGATTCGTCCCTGCGCTGGTAGTATCGCAGCTAAGACTAGCTATGACCAGCTAAAGACCAGCTTGGACAAGCTATGACCAGCTAAGACCAGCCAAGACCAGCTATGACTAGCTAAAGCCAAAGCACTGCGACCCGGGTGAAAGCTCGGGTCCATTCCCCCTCCCTTCCCACGTTAAACTCCGACCTTGTGTCACAACCTGGCCTTGTGGGAGGTCAAGTAAATCCCAAGGCTAAGATCAAAGTGTAGTATCTGTTCGCAGATTACTCTCTGAATGATCGCCTATGGGGCCGGGATTCCTTCTCCGATACAGGCCGGCGGCAGGGATTCGTCCCTGCGCTGGTAGTATCGTGGCTAAGTCTGACTAGCTATGACCAGCTAAGACCAGCCAAGACCAGCTATGACTAGCTAAAGCCAAAGCACTGCGACCCGGGTGAAAACTCGGGTCCATTCCCCCTCCCTCCCCACGTTAAACTCCGACCTTGTGTCACAACCTGGCCCTGTGGGAGGTCAAGTAAATCCCAAGGCTAAGATCAAAGTGTAGTATCTGTTCGCAGATTACTCACTGATCGCCTATGGGGCCGGGATTCCTTCTCCGATACAGGCCGGCGGCAGGGATTCGTCCCTGCGCTGGTAGTATCGTGGCTACGTCTGACTAGCTATGACCAGCTTGGACAAGCTAAGACCAGCCAAGACCAGCTATGACTAGCTAAAGCCAAAGCACTGCGACCCGGGTGAAAACTCGGGTCCATTCCCCCTCCCTTCCCACGTTAAACTCCGACCTTGTGTCACAACCTGGCCCTGTGGGAGGTCAAGTAAATCCCGCGAATACAGAGATCCAGCTAGAGACTCTGCCCGACTGCGACTTAGTCAACACATTCTCCAGGAACGGTCTTCCCAGAAATATACAGAAATACTATATGTAAATATTGTGTACACTTTCTTGTTATAATACATTCTTGTCTTAGTACATTTTGTGTTGCATTATTATTCCATGCATTAGTCAAGATTCCACAATGAGTCAAAACTCAACACTATGGAAAAAGTACGTTGTAACTACGTTAATGCTTGTGAGAAGGAATTCATACATGTATTTAAAATTTGTTATACTTATAGTAGCAGAGTTCTCAATATCGGATATAGAAATAGATAAACAAAGTGTGTACATAGGAATGAACAGTACATGATTTCTATGTCCGCATTGTCAATATGCAAATCTCGATATACGATATATTCGAAAATTGGAAACATACAATAAAAGGTTAAATAGACAGACCCGGTCAGTTGAATTAAAAATAAAGTGTTCAGTTGAACTCTGTCTGCTTAAAATATATTCTTACAAAAAAACAAAACAAGGATACTAACACCATAAAATGTCGACATTATCTTATTGGAAGATAGATTAAACTACTCAGTAACAAAATCTGTCAATTCTATACTGTAATAAAAAAAACCGATTCACAATTCTGATCCTTGTGGATAACGTCTTATTCGAAAACTGGAAATGCACAATTAGAATTAAACAGACTTTCAGTTGAATTTAGCAAAACTTGTTTGATGAATCCTTGCTTGTGCTGATAGAATAGTATATAATGAAAAGATAAAGAGAAACAGATGGAGAAACTACAGAATTTACGAACGTGAATGGTTTAATAAACAAAAGGAATGAAATTATTTCGAATTGTCGGCACGCTGACGCATTCCATTTAAAAAACGGAAAAATAACAAGAGATGTCGGGAGCGTCTAAAATAAACAACCAGCCAATCTTAAAGATTGCTAATCATTAAATACGTTGTAAATGGAAAATGTTATATATAATCTCCAAATGAGAGAAAGAACAGATGGAGTAAAATTCAACTGTTCGTAGCATTTACTTTTTACAAATAGTGCTTAATACAAAGTAGAGCAATATTATTATTTTTTTATTATAAAAGATTAAAATAAGGGAACCAGTGTTTGAATAAATTGTTGTGCTAATTTTTCAAGTGGGGGGAGCATCGAAAATTTTTGACTGGGCTTGAAGCGTGAGGTCGCAAGTACAGCACACCTTATGTTTCACTTTTGTTTTAACCAGCATTTACGTCCTAAAACTCACTGCGTATGCACGCGTGTCTGTTTCGCTTGAAAGAACCTACTTACAGCGTATAAAATAATCATATAGGACTCAATTGTTTTTTTTTTTTTTGGCAAATCAATCAAAATACTACGTTTGATGGTAAACTTCAAATAAACTGACTTAAATCATTTTCGGACATGTTCGTGCAAAAAAACCTTTGCCGTTGTAATTAATACAGGAAACTGTAGAGATGTTTAATACCTGTAATAGGTGCAAATATATTAGGCATCGGCTTAGTTTTCATATGAATGCATTATGATGCATGTAAATGAATAATGATCTCTCTGCACTTGTGAAACTTCTCTTATCTTTGAGTGGGAATTATATGGATCAAAATGGAGTTCGCTTTTATTCCCTACATTTTATGATTATTTAAGTGGCTTGCATAAGGGTATTTTAGTTCTGTATATCACGAATTTACATCAAAGAAAAACAGGAAGCTGAAAGTAAGACAAAAAGGACTTGTTGTTCTCTAATGTTAAAGATGATTACACACTCACTTTCATATTATTGCATTAAATTATTATGAATACATATAGAAGGAAAAAGAAGAATACTTTTAACACGAAGCTTGCAACGTATGTAATGTGCGTATTAGTAGAGATGCCAATTCATGGTTAAAGCAAATGACTGTTGGCTGAGAGGTCCTAGTTTCTTTCTCAGTATCAGAAAAGTTACAATCGTTTTTTTAATACTTTTAAATTATACAAAAAACTATCAGTTAAAAATCCAAAAGCTAAGCAAAGTATTAAAAAACAGGAAAATTACATCAGAAACAAAGAAAAGAGTACTGAGCTACATACTATCAGTCGTTATGTATGGCAGTGAATTCTGGACAATTTCCTCACAGATGAAGCGGAGACGAGGAAACAGAAATATGCTTCTACAGAAGAGTGCTGAGAATATAATCGACAGAGGATGTGAGTAACGAGGAAGTTTTCAGAAAAATGGAAACAAAAAGTACGTTTATACTTAGAATTAGAAAGAAACAGTTGAAATTTCTAGGACACAAGGGAAGGTTTAGAGAATTTTATGATCACAGAACTGAAGACAAGAAGTTCAGTGGAATAATAAGGAAACATTCGGCATTCATTGCTACTCTTGGTTGAAATTTATAAAATCTATTAGGACAATTTTTTACGAAAATAGGTTTCTCAAGTCCAGTAACTGATATCGCTCTTTCCAGTTGCCTTCCTAAAGTTTTGTTTGAAGCAATGTGGAACGTTAACATCTTGATTGTGTCATCATTTTCTCTTCGAGTTACAGGTGATATCCATTTTTGATGTTATTGCTATTGAAAGTCTTCAAGTGTCGTGGTTTCTGTAATTTGGCTCAGTTCTTTATTTGTGATTATGTAGCGCCAGTCCACGAGGTTCGAAGAAGGATATTCCACGCTAAGGTTTCATTCACTCGAAGCTTGACGTGAGAGAGCGGTTATATACAGCTGGCTGTTTATATATTTTTGAACGTGTTTAGCGCCATGCATAACTCATATGAAAATCTCGATCTGACGAGGCTATTTAAGAAGATGACTAGAGTTTTTAGGTTGATTTTTTTTTTTTTTTTTTTTTTTTTAGCAATTTGCGGTGTTGGATGCCAGAACGAATACGTGTGGTAGAATAAAAAAAATTGTAAGTGCTACAAAGGATAGGCAGTTGTGGAGAGCCATGATTGCCCATATCTTGAAGGAACATAGTACTTGGAATCAGTAAAAAAAATAGCCAGAAAATGTGTAGGATTTGCAGAGGATCAAAGAAAATGGAATCGGCGAACCGAATTCAATTTCCTAGGAAATGTGTATTCGTTCCGTACAAATAATTCCGGGAAAGGCACGAACCCGTCTCTCCCAGTCAGTCAAGATTGCTAAATAATCCCTATAAATCTAAGAAATATTATGGAAAACCCAACATAGTGCACCGGCGATCTACTAGGTCATGGATAATATAATTAAAAACTTGTGTATTCCGTTCTGGTTTCTTATCAGATAGATCTATGAAGACCATCCTTAATGGCCACTCCTCTTAATCGCATGCGATCAATGCTGGCGTTCCCCAAGGCTTTCCTATTGTTTTCTACCCTCTACTTTATGTTAATGACCTACCTAAGAACATTCTCAGATCTTTAGTTTTCATAAAATTCATCTGTTTGATGCATTGGCACACATCCTCAGTGATATTTTTACCAGAGGATCATTAAGGGTTTCGAGTCATACAACTTCATACCCCTTCTTCACAGCGACCAATCGATACTGATCGGATATCGACTTGTGTCCCATCCGTCAGCTTCTCATAGTGTAAGGTTCTCTTAACCCACTGCATTTATATTTCAATCACGAGCAACTAGATGACTAGAGACTGGCAGCTGATCTCTCCGCTAATCTCGCTCCCACAGCTCAGTTAGAGTGGGGGATGGAGATTAATTTTTATCATTCAGTACCGCTAAGTTGTAGCATGTCTTGCGTAACATTTTCCACCACCTCAGTGATTCTCTGCTTAAGTTCCTCTAGGCTTGTAGAAAGAGGGGCCTATAGACCTGTCCTTTCACATAGAATAAAATCACACGGTGTTAAGTCAGGTGAATGTGGTGGTCATGTCAACAGTACATTATCATTGTCATTGGTACGTTCGATCCATCTTCCGTGTAGATTCCCATTGAGATCCGCAAAGTCAACTTAATTCGTTTTTACACATTTTGTTAAAATTTGAGACCATTTGGCTACTTTATTAGAATACAAAATGATGTCAATTTTTGGAGGACACTCTGTATTTTGTCTAAAATTAAACCAGGAGGAATTTAAATGATGTTACGATAACGATCCTATTGTACATATTGATCCTATAGATTGCCACGATTTCTACACCTAATAAATTATTCTTTTAACGTTAAAATGGAATCAAGATGTACCAAATTGTTACTAAATCCAGGCACTATTGAACCTTGTTCTGATACCTTTTAAGCCCTACCACTTCATTTGGTTAAAAGTGCTATGTGGTTGGATGTCCTGCATAAAACTCTAGCCGCTATAAAAATCTGCCTTTAGGTAAAGTGATGAAATGTCTAAATTGAATACAGGACCTTTCCGTTCATAACTGAATGCTGATAGCCAAAAATTTTATTCTTTTATTTTTTTCGACAAAAAAGAAAAATAATGAATGAAATAAAAAAAAAAACAACTCCATCAGCTAAATGACGAGAAACAGGCAGCAGCTAAGAAAAAAAAAAAAAAAAAAGAGGAAAAGAAAAAAAACGCTGTTGAAACATGGTTTGCGGAAAGAGATAATTGGAAACAAATATTTGGAAATAACGAAGTACTTAATCAAGAAAAAGAAAGGAAAAATAAAATAAAAGCGAAAAAGATATCTCATCTGAAAGAATCATGGAGAAAAATTATTTTCTCATCAGATCATGAAAAAGTCTCAGAAGGGAGAACTTGGTCAATTTAAATGAAAATCAAAAGTAAAAGACTTTTCGTTTTTATTCAAAATAAATAACATGGTTGTAGACAAAAAATATCTTGAGATGAATACAAGAGGTCTCTTTTAGTATTCGACTACTGAAGACTAAAAATAGTACTATAAATACTGGATTTCTAGTGCAATTTTTTTTCTGCAATTTTTCCGATGCATCTCAGCCCTGAAACTGCTGTACGGAGATTTAATAAAAAAGGCGCAACACCCAGAGGCGATAGTCTGTTTCATGCTAAACGCAATCGTCGGGCCAGAAGATTGGGTTTAGCATGAAACAGACTGTCGCCCTGGGTGTTGACTTCAATGTCCACTTTTATATTTACATACGCTCTATACCTGCTATTGCGGACTTTAACCCATAAATATAGCATACCTTAAAAAATTATTCTATCATATTTATATGATAAAGTATAATTTTAAAGGTATATTGTATTTGTGTAAGAAAAGTGTTCATTCTTAGAGACAAAGCATATATAAATATAAGCACGGTGGTCATAGTTATCATCACTGAATGGCGAATGGATTTCATACTTAAATACAGTCCTCAGGCTATTTTGGTCAAATGGTAGCATGACTAATTGTACACCCTTGTGCAAATTAATTGAAACAAAACGAATAATTCCGTTATTATTTGCTTTTTTCGTATTTTTCCAATGAAAAATGACCCAGTGCACATGTTAATATTTCGTGTGTCCATTCCAGGAAGTCGTTCCTTGCAGATTGACTACAGATTCTCGATTGGATTTAAATCAGGAGTTTCCGAGCCAGTCGATATTACTTTGATTTGCTCACTGGTAAGGCTTGCCAGTGTATTTGTGCAGCGTTACAATTTTCGTACGCTTCCTTGGAGTAACGTCTATCCCAGACAATGACCATAGGACAACTAATCAAGAGTCGAGACAATAGTGTCTAGGCGTGATGAAAATTTGATGCAATCACGGATGACGCAATATTTTCAAGGTCAAACAAATTTCATTATACACCCCGAAAACAGGTTCATATTACTGAACACCACTGCAAATGACCTAATGTGAGAAAAAATAGAAATCGATTACACCCTGTCACTCCAGTGGATCTAAAACTGGCCGTATGGTAAAAGTTTTTCACTGAGAGATTATGAGTTGTTAATCCGGTTGTTGTTCGGCTTATGTTTTTTTTTAACTGCTGTTCAATAGGCTTAAGTATGTTTACTCTTTTCTATCGCTTAATCCCTAGCATTATTCTTCACACAGATCTTTATTTATTTTTTTTTTAAAGCGATTTTGTTAATTTCCATGTTTCGAACTGGACTTCAAAACTAACATTATACATTCATTCGACATTGTACGTTTTAAAAAGTTGATAAATTGCTTTTCATCATGTCTATCTTTGTATTTAGTGCTTTCCAGACAATCTTGACACGTTTTTAATTTCATTTTCACCGTTTTTCTGTGATGTTATTACCTGTCCAAAGTCGATGTATTCATGGACTTCTTCTAGTTCTTCGTCCACTATTATGCTTTTTTTGTTCAGAATGTTACAAGCTTTTTTTGTTTTATTCTGATTATTTTTTTTAGCTTATTTTGAAAGTTTCCCTTTACAGATCGTTTAGCATGTCGTCTACTTTTTCGTTTCTAAGTAGAGCCATCACTTGTTAACATAGCATTCCACAGTTTTCACCAGTGCGTTGCACGAATGTGACTTTTGAGCCTAGTCAGCGACTTACACTCTCTGCTACGAGCAACGCAGACTAAATTGCCTTCGGCAACCGGGACAACATCAACATGGATTCCTGATAGTGATATTAT
>OZ038475.1:126484392-126501892 GCA_964036315.1 Acanthosepion esculentum
CTGACACTAAGCAGTGATATATCATTAAATTTCTCATACGGCAAAAATAGTGCAAACATTGCCATTCACTGAAACTGGCGGAACGTTTACAGTAACTAAACAGTAGATGTGAATACAGGTTTAAATGTGTGACAATCCAGGTTCTAAACACGAAATGCTAGCATTTTTTCCATTGACAAAATGTTTTGTAACTGAATACTTGTTCTGTTCATTCTGCTCCCTGTAGCTGCTGTAGTTTTTGTGAAAATAAATTTTAGTTATTATCTTCGGAGCGTCCTGTGCGTTTATATATATATATATATATATATTGCACAAACTCACACACAGATATATATATATATATATTGCACAAACTCACACACAGATATATATATGTACACATATCTATATATAAAACAGAGGATGTATGTGTGTCTGTCTGATACCTTTTCACTCTAGATCCATCCAATCGATTTTGACCAAACTTGGCATATACATTGTACAATGTAGGAGATAGGTTCTTAGCGTAAAAAATTCGATAATTTTTTAAAATCAATAATCGATAAAGCCGATCAAACATCGATAAATTCAGCTTTTTTTCCTCCGATTTCGTTCAAACTCTATATGTAGGTTACTTACATCATAACGAGCTCAATGATACCTCATTTTTATTTCTACGCCACTGCGTTTAGCGAGAAACCACGAAAAACGAAAAATCGATTTCAACACAAATTTTAAACTAAAATCACCCTCAATTTTCAAGTAATCTAATGCAATCTTCACTCAGTGGTAGCCAACAATAAGTTGATTGTTTAACTGTCATTTAACTTGATAATTGAGTTCACCCATAAAGTGAAAATCCGCGTAAATATCGAAATCAACAGCCCACCTGTAATTTATACTGCAACTATGCTGAATAGATATACCCTAGTTATACTTTCTGGGAGTGAGCGCGTATTTTTTAAAATTTTTTTTTGAACACGCTACAGCCCTCAGTCACAGTGACTTGTAAATTAGCACTAGCACAGTCATCGACGGCTTTCAAACTGTACCGTTTACCCAATTTCATTCACAAGGCTTGGGTAAACCCGTGGTATAGTATTCAGGTCGATATCATCAAAAAGTTACCTCTCTGACAAATCGAGCATGGGAAGATTCGAAACTGGGTATCATGACCAGACGGTAAACGTTCTAACCACTGGGCCATATATCTATGCACATTTTTAAAGAAGTTGTGGTTTTTGATTAATGGAGGTTTTCCAATGAACAGTAATAGATTAAACAGAAGATTAGATATAATTTACTTATGTCAGATAATTTGTAAGAGTTTATACATTTAGCGTATGCCAAGATTTGACGGTTGATAAGAGAACTAGAACGTTAAAGTATATTAAAAACGAACAGAGGACTTGACCTTTTAGGGTTGATGGTATGTGATAATATTTACAGTTCATTCTGATAATACCTCCGACGCTCGTTATCAGAATAGACAGCTATTTTGTTTTTCGTTTACACATCTTGTCTACTATGCTACTACTACTACTACCACTACCACTACTACTACTACTGCGATTATTGCTACAACTTTGAGACTGTTGCTAAAAGTATTGTAAGGATTTTAGCTCACAAGTGGTGGAGCAGAAAAATAGGGTGAAATCATTTTCAACAATCCCACTCTTTCATTGTATCGGATTAAAAAAAAACAATTAGATCTCATTATATCAGCAAGTAGAGTCAATCTATTCGATCGTAAGAGCAGAAAAGCGGCTTTCCCTACTTTTATCAGCCATGTCTTTTCAGAACTTGCAAATCATGGCTTTCCACAATTTCATGTCTTTTGTTGCTCTAAGTGACCTTTGAATCATTGCCTTTCTTCTGCCATTCATTTATGCAAAGTCGTTAAATAGTTTACTCGCTGTTTCTGCCTGCTTCTCTTGCCTCCAGTACATCTTCTCTTAGTCTTCACATATAATATGTCTCAGAAATGTCTCTTTCTGATTGTAAGTATAAGTTTCCTTGTAGTTCATATTTTCCTTAAAACTTGCCCATGTTATTCTCTGTATTCAATACTATAACTACACCACTTTCTCTTTTTTATTGTATGTTTCCTTATAGATCTTATTTTCCTTAAAACTTCCCCTTTGCTCACATGTTTTGCCAGTATTATTCTTAGCATTCGTCGATAGAACCCTTCTCTACTAAATCCGGAGTAAAGTAATGTATTTTTAGTGTCTGTAGTTTATATTTGCTGACGTAGACACTTGTTAAATTATACAACTTTTCAACTTCAAACTAGCTGAACAAATCTTTGATTTATTTTTTAATCAAGATTATGGTTAAGAATAAATATTTAGTTTGTTTTCAGATATTTTTCACGTTTCTTATATGTTCTTCATTCAGCATAGTAATGTATTCGTTAAATCGATGTTAGTCTTTTAAATATATTTCAATGGTATTGCAGAAATTTTTTAAAAAAGTTCCTGCTTAGAGGAGATTTCTTCTGAAAAATTATCCAGCAAAATCATACTGAATTAGAAATTTAACATTGTTTTGTTTTCCTGTCAGTATTCAAAGAAGTGCAAAGTCAAACATCTCCTGCGGGTATTCCAAGAAACGAAAGCAAAATAAGTATTCAAAATTTGTGAATGCTACAAATGGAATAGATTAAAGCGTTTTTTTAATGGAAAATTATCTTTTAATCATATACCATTGTGAGTATGTATGGAATATGAGTCCGTACTGAAAGCAGTAAAGATAATGTTTAATAAATATTACTTGCTTCAAAGAAACGCGAACAACGCTGTGTGTATGCGCACGTGTGTGCGTTGTGGGACGGAGACATATATGATGTATGGTGTGAGTAGGCGGTTCGCCAGAGAGCGAGTCTTGTAGATCATTACTGTTATCATTACTCCGGCGAGATCGATGGTCACTGGATGCTCCATAAATATAGCCTTGTGTCAGAATAGTTCAACTTCAGTCAGTCAGTTATGTGCCATGCACGATACACGCTTAGGCGATCATGTGTCGAAAGATACATGACTGACGGGGCAGATGTTTTCCCGCTGTAGGTTGCTATACAAGGCTATAGAACCCGGTCTGTCCTGCTATTTGCCCATAGCTGGAGCGAGAAGTAGAAGATTCATACCTTTCCCAAATGTATTAGCACGTAAGTGAATGTAATGGATTCGACTGGAATTCGAACCCGATTCCTTAATCCGAACCGCTATCCACTACTCCACCGTCAACTTACAATTTATATAATGTGAGTTTTGATTTGATTCTTCTTTCGTAAAATAAACCTTTTTAATCTTGTGGTAAATATGATTGGTGCGAAAACTTGAGAGGAAGAAGAGCAGCTAAAGCAAACACCTACTCGAAACTGTATGATATATATATATATATATATATATATATATATATATATATATATATATATATATATATATATCCGTAGTTAAATAATCCAAGTGAATCCTAATAATATAAAATATTACAACTGATCAACAAAGAGATCTCATTGCATTTATTATAGCAGAGCATATCTTCTTCTTTCTTGATTCTTTAAAGTTTAAAATTTTTAAACTACCTTTTTGTTTTATTTTATTTCGTAACTCCTTGGTGTTGACAAATCCTGGAAGGTAATTCTTGTAGGGTGAAATAGCTATACAAATGGGGAATTTTTAAATTTCTCTTATATGCAATTTATATATAAAATTCTATAAAATACGATAAAAAAGGTTAACCGTTTATCGCCTCTTGCTCTTCAGAACCAACCGAAGACAAAAAATATGCGCGCAATGACTAAAAAAGGGGACAAAGTACTTCTAGACAATGAGCAGTATAAATCACAGACCTATTAGATTTAGAACCAGCAGCCATTTCTTCTGCTTGCAGAGGGCAGGATGCTTCGACTTAATATAAAAGGTCTTAAGAATTCTCTCCGATGTTAAAAAACGAGGCACAAATCGGATCATTTATTAATCGTCTTGCAACAGTAAAACCGGAAGTATTAACAAACCAATGCAAATTTTCAAACTGTCCCCGAGATTAGGATGGATCAAGTAGGTATCAGCTAAGATCAGCCCATACTTTTAAGATGACCGCTTTTAAAGCTTTAATAAAACTTTGTACCCCCACACACTGATATATATATATATATATATATATATATATATATATATATATATATGGTGTGTCAGAATTTTGGAAGGCGGCTTCCTCACACCAAAGCAAGGACAAATGTTCATATAAACATATGTCCAAAAGGCCATCATTGTACCTGAACACAGAAACTCATAACAACTGTTCAAAATGTCCTCCGAACAATTTGGCTAAAATGTGCTTGAGTCCCATAACCATATGCGTCTTCGTATTAGCAAGGGTACATCCTCTAGCAGGTATAAAAGTTTGTTCAAAATAAAATTCTTGTAGACAGCTCCTCTAAAACATGCAGGGAGAACATATGGACCTACCAGACAGTCACCTACAATTCCAGCTCACACATTAATCGTAAAGTGATGCTGGTGTTTAGCCTCTACTGTACTATGGGGATTCCGATCCACCCACAAATGTTGGTTGTCTAAATTTGTTATTGCATCGTCCAAATGTTGCCTTATCCATAACCAAGCCTAAAGAGACAAACAACGGATTGGAAGTATTTGCAATAAACGATCGGCAAAAGTTCTTCCGTTGTGAGTGATCAGAAAACAAAAGACCCTGCACACATTGCAAATGATACGATATACAGGAGCTACTCTTGAAGTGCCCTCCATGCTGTACTATGGGATATACGACATGCTAGGGCTACGCTGATACCTGGATTGTATCCGACAGCCCGTAGAATATTTTCTTCGTAGTCAGGCGTGCGAGCGGATCTCGGTATTTCTCGATCCATAGTTTCTGGTGCCACGGATCCTGTCTCGACAACGCGATGATAAACAGCAACAAATGTTGGATGACTTGGCCGCTTTCGGCCTGAAAACGCAATCTGATACAACCGTGCAGCCTCGCGTCCATTACAGTTCGCACGGCCGTATGTAAAAATCATATCTGTCTTCTCACGATATGAATATCCTAACATTATTAAACGGAACACTTGTCAGTTAACTCACTACTACACGTTAAACGTTCAAGACAGACTAGCCACAAACGTACACAAATGACAAATATAGCCTAGTCCTAGTGGCGACACAGCGCGATCTACCGTAAACTTTAAACATTAAAAAAAAAACGAAGTATTTGAGGACATATCTTTATATGGATTTTTGTCCTTGTTTTGGTGTGAGGAACCCGCCACCACTGTTTGTAAAAGTTTTTTTGATTCATCCTTTATAACGAAAACTAACACTTGGGCTACTTGGGCTCAGCAAGAGTAACCCAATTATTAAGTCTATTTCAGGCCAACAAGCGATATCTCAGCAGAATAGAACTATTAAGAACAAAAACTCTCGATTAATTTTGATTCAATATTTTTCAGTTGATATAGTTTTGTTTCATCTTCATAAATTTGAATATCGACATAAGTAAATTTAGTATTCATACACACATTGTATGAAAAAAGGGTTGTTGAGGCAAATTCAATCCAGCCTGGTGAAACGAATAAACAAAACTTCGTTCATCGTTCTAATCTCATGAGACAGTTTAGCACATTTCTGCTAAAATTGTAAAGAATAATCTTTAAAATGTTTAATGGTTTCAATTTCCGTTTTCTTTAAAGGAAAATAGCTCTTTACAACTTCATAATTCATGGCCTTGACTTGAATAAATTTTACGCTTTATGTTATATAAACAAAATTTAATGAAGCCAACTCGGTCTTATTGACGTTAGCCCAAACCCGTTGAAACGAAGAAACTGTTTTACAAAACATGAACAGTAAACACCGTTTATTAAACAGCTGTAAAGTGGAAGTTTTTGTGAGAATATGAATTCTGTAATGCTTTTTTTAGCATTACAGAATTCATACTCATAATGTAACAATGAATTTAAAAAATGCATTTCAGCTATAACAACGTAACAACGTAATAAGTAATGATTTTAATAACATTTACTTCTTTAATATTATTTATATCTTTTCTTTAAATTACAATAAATTAAATTAGTTAAAATTTTACTTATATTTATTAATAAATAAATTTATTTGGATTATCTTAAAGAAAGTTAAATAATAACTTAAATTCGCTTCACACGACCTTCTTTCAAATAAACAATATGGCTTTCGTTTCTCGAGGTCAACTGCTGATGTGTTAACATTTATTCCTGAATTTGTTTATCAAGCTTTAGATAAGAACGTCGGGGTTCGGACTGTGACTTTGGATATCCCGAATGCATTTGACAAGGTTTGGTATATTGAGGTCCTCCATAAACGCAAGGGCTACAGTGCCTCTGGTCGAATATTTGTCTTAATCAAATCATTTTAAACAAATCATGTAATGAATATAGTTTTGAACGGCCACGCGTCTAGATCCTTTTACATTAATGCGGGGTTCCTCCAGGGTTCTATCCTTGGACCTATGTTGTTTCTTATCTTCATCAACGATCTTCTCGATGTCATCAGTCCCCAACTAGATATTTATGCTGTTGATAACCCTCTATAATCCTGTCTTAATAGTAAATCCGATAGAGCCAACAAAATAAAATTGACATCTGCTCTCTCGAAAATGACTTCCAATCAGTTGTTAACTGAAGTAAAAAAATGGCTTGTAAATGTTAACGCATCCAAGACGAAACTGCTATCATTTAATCACCACAGAGAACTATATTTGTCTTCCATCAACATGGTTGATGCTAACCTCCAGGGGAGCAACACGCTGTGCCTTCTTTAACTCACGTTTTTCACTGACAGGGATTCGAATGATTGTATTGAATCAATTGCTAGGCCTGTCGCTAGGAAATTTGGTTCACTGTGTCGTGTCAGACAATTTTTCTCTTCAGAATCCATCTTGCACATTTATAAATCTACCATTTGTCCGTGCACCGAATATTGCTGCCATATTTGGTTTGAAGTTCCTGTAATATATCTAGAGATTATCGACAAAATCCAATGGAGGGCCTGTAATGTAATCAGTCCTGACCTGCCGTCTCCACTTCAGTCGTATTCCTGCCGTGGTCTCCCTTTGTCTTTTCTATAAATATTTTCATGTCAGTTGTTCTTATGAGCTCTCCTCCTTGGTACCTCGACAGCACGAATTTAATTGTACTATTAGATTGGCAACTAGGTGTCGCTCGATGTAACCGTAAGTTCTATTTTAATAGTATTCCTGCTAATTAATCCATAGCAGGCGGAGAATAGTATTTGCACCTAATTGAATACAACGAACCCAACTAGAATTGAAACTTGGCTCTCCGATTTCCAATTCCGAACCGTTATCCATTAAACCACCTGCACACCCGAACTTACATCACCTGGTATTCCCAAACGGTCACCCATTTGTTACTGTCTATGCTCAACGTTGTTTAACTTCAGTTATCGTACGAGAACTGGTGTTTCAATATTATATTGCAGTAAGCCTTTTATTTGTTAAATAGATGTAAATAAGCTTTAGGTCACGTAAGATAGCCAACGAAGACGAATATTGAAATCCACCGTTTAAAATAATTTGCACCGATTATCTTCGGTTTAAGTTAAATTTAAGACAGCTGGTTAAGAAATGGGCCAAATAAGTTATGGAACATCTGAGTGTGGGTGGTCACTTTATTGAGAAACGGAAATAATCATGTTCGTCTTCATACAGTAGCTTTTTGTCGAGTAATCTCGGTCGGTGCGTCTACCCACAGATTGCTTCAATTTTAGTTAAATTGTTATTAGATACTTACATTCTTTTATTGAAAATACAGATATCCAGAGGTAGGGATTTGTGAGCTTATGCCACGGAGACGCGAGATAGGGGGTTATGCGTTTTTACGTTCCCATAAAAGTAACCGGGATAAAGACTCACTCACATTTCACATTATGGTCTGTTGGAATGGCTAAATGCGTTCCTGCTTGCAGGAAAGACTCTGTAGCTACAAAATAATAATAATAATAATAATAATAATAACGTCAGTTATTATTTTCCCATTTGTTAAAAATTCCCCGTCAGACTTAATGTGCATTTTTGAGTATTGAAACTTTCTTGGTGAGTTTTAATGGAAGTCATCTATAAAGGACAGTTTTCTGTATGTGTGTGTCCCCGGCTAAAATTTTTAAAAAAATACAATAATGGCAAAATAAATATATATACAGACTCAGTATCACCCAATCTACCTTTTTGCAAAAAAAAATTGTCATCGTATGATGTGTATTTGCGAAGAGATTTTAAAACTGAAAATATGTAATTGCATTAGAATGCATTTTTAGCCATGTAAGCGTTTCGAAATTCTCATAATTAAAAGTAAAAACGAACGGGAATAATTATCATTCCCGTTCGTTTTTACTTTTTAATTCTGCTAATAATTTCGAAACGCTAGATGTATTTTTTAAATTTCTATTCTCTTGAATTTATTTCCATATAAAATAAATAAAAAAGTAAATAAAAGTGTAACTTAAAAAAATGAATATTAAAACATCAAAATAAATTTAAAAGAAGAAGAGTATTAAATACAATTATTTGAAAAAAGTTTTTTATTTATTCAAATATTCGAAACAAAAATTGTAAAAACCCAACCGAATAAATTTCCGTAGATATTTTTTGGGGAAATTTTCAGTAGCTTTAATACAATCAGATATTCCGCGAACTTATGAATAATCTTTTTCGATATTTTTAGTCAGGAAATTTTTAACTCTCTTTTACCATTTTATTGAAATTAATATTTTTTAAAAGTTTAAATATTAAATTTTAAAAATGAATGCAAAAACAAACAAATTATTCTAAATATACACAATTGTATTAAACATCCTGGGGTGGGGATCATAAAAATTTTACTAAACTATTTAATTTAATTTTCTAAAACTTATTTATGCTTTCTAAAATATTTTCTTTGTTGAATTATTTTTTATTATTAAAATTTTTACTTTAAATTTAAGTTTTCCAAAAATATAAAATATTTATCCTTTTAAAATATTTATATTTTTATATTATATTATATATAATTTTCCTATTGTCGTCAAGGCATGAAACACGGTTTACAACTTTATATATATATATATATATATATATATATATATATATATATATATAAAGAGAGAGATTTATTTTTGAATTAACAATATTTTTCCATGAAATCAATCTGTCTTTACTTTGTTACTTTACTGACAAAAAAAAACGGTTTACGCGAAAAATAACTTTTTTTATAAAGCAATATGAAACCAAATAAATTATTTTAAATGAAGTAATTATTTTTTTGATTTAAAGAAAAATAATTACTGATGTTATTTTGATAAAATACATAGACGATATATTTACTTTAATAAATATTGGAATGTCCATCCTATAATTATTTTCTGTTTAAGAATATATATATTTGTACATAGTTCCTTACAACCATTTGGCATGACACTTCACAATCTCATTTGGAAAATGGGAGACTTCTAGTCATATTCTTGAGAAATCTAGACTCCTGAGACTTTGCAATGGCATCAGATTGATTATCAAGACAATGAATCAACATGTTATTGAATTTCTACATAGCAATGAAACCTAAGATGAAGTTATTTCTTCTGAGCAATGCAGGCTATCCCCGCTAGTAACAGATAAATAAACATGCCTTAATTTTAAGTTCCGTAGAACAATATCGCAAATTCGAAAGCCCATTTGGATAGCTAAAGATGCATTCCAAAAGCTAAGCAGAGTATTAAGAAACAGAAAAAATTGGTTACAAACAAAGAAATGAGTACTGAACTGTTACGTGATATCAGTCCTCCTATATGGCAGTGAATACTGGATAATCTCCCCGAAGATGAAGAAGGTGGTTGAAGCGACAGGAATGTGATTCTACGGAAGGTGCTGAGGATACCATAGACTGAACATGTGAGCAACGACAAAGTTTTAGAGAAAACTGAAACAAAAAGGATACTTATACATAACACCAGGAAGAGAAAGTTGAAATTTCTAGGGCACATAATGAGGAAAGAGGACTTGGAAAATCCGATACTCACAGGACAGATTGAAGGCAAGAGGGACAGAGGAAAGCAACGAACAAACTATTTAATGAGCTTGAATAAATAGATGGTGGATCAAGGTTTAGGAGAAATAAAAAAAGACAAAATTTATTAAGAGCTACGAAAGACAGGAAATTATGGAGAGCCATGATCGCCTCCATCCTGAATGGATATGACATATAAGGAAGAAGAACAAAATTCGAATTTTGATAAGAAAAGTGAAAGGCTCAGATCAGGAAGAAAGACTTACGTCAGAGTTGTAGTTATTTTTATGAAAGTCCAAGGGTGAAAGTGTTGTGATATTGTAGATGTTGGCCCAATTAGGCGGCAAATCTTTGAACAGGAAGCGAAACTGTTTGTTATGGCTGATCAAAAATAAATATGAGCCAGAAAATAATAGAATGTGAATTGGATGGAAATAAGTTTTAAGAAAATTAATATGAAAATAATTTGATATATTAAAGATAAAGAATGCTAAAAACATAATAAAAATAGATTAAAAAAAAACAAGTGAGAAAGAAAAAAGTAAGAAAGTAAAATAATTTGAAGAAAGGAGCAAACAAAGAGAAATTAAGAAAAGAAAAAAGAAATTGAGGAAATAAAAGAAAGAAATTAAGGAATTAGAAAATATTAAGGAAAAAAGAAAGAAAAATAAAAAAAAAGAAATTGATGAAATACAAAGAAAAAAAGAATAATTGAGGAAAGAAAAAATGAGAAATACACCTTATAGCATCATGGATGAATTAGTAGTGATATACGTTTCTCTCTGGAACTGTTTCCTGTAATATGTCCGACAAAATAACCGCTAATACTCTGCAAAACCCTTACAAACATTTTCGTTTTCGTTCCTTTTTTTAACCTCTAGCCGAACGTAAATAATGACTAGTAAAATTATTTGGATTTTCTACTATGATAAAACGGAAGTAAAACAAATTTTGAACAACATTATCAACTCTAAAGAATCCTGCATACATTAATTCGACATTCTCAACACCAGAAAAACATGAAAACAGCACGTTTGCAACAGGGCAGCATTGGCAATACGTGACACTAATTAAAAACAAACCGGGGTTTTGATGATCCAAAGATATTCACTGTGATCTAAAAGCTACTTAATTCAGAGATTTCAAATCTGAAGATAAAAGACGCCAAGCTTATTAACTTTAAATTAAAGAAAGTGAAAGACAGCAACGGTGCACTGAGCTTCTTGTTTCCACCTGAATTAATGAAGAAAGCCGATGTTCAACCAACTTTAGTGAAATAATGGATTCCATATTCAATATTCGATTAAAACACACATTTTGTCCCGGATATTCTGAAATGTCCATCACACGATATAGTCTTTTAAACATTACTTTTTTATTGTTATCTCTTCCCGATAAAATCTCCAGCACGCGGTATTTTGATAATATAACAATAACTTTTAGGTTTAATAACTTTAAAAACTGAACCTTAATATTGTTTGTAAACATCAGATATATATTAAAAGGTTAATGCAGACACACACACACAGACACGCACACACACGTGTGTGTGTGTGTGCGTGTGTGTGTGGTTTGTGCGTGTGTGTGTGTGTGTGTGTGTAAGTATAAAAATTAGGAGATAGACCGATTCCGCTACCTTGGTTTCAATCTTTCGGTATCTTCAGGCGATTTCGGTCGATTGATTTCCTAAATTTAAATTTGAAGATGTTAAGATTGTAGTGATCGGGGAAGCATCCTCTTGGGAGTCGGTTCCACAATGTAGCGGTTCGTGGGAAGAAACCGCTCAAGTGGAACTTAACATCCCACGAAAGGAATACGAAGGAAATGAGGGTGGTTTGCTACAATGTGCGTGGCACGGCGGGTTTCAAACGTGAACGTTAAAACTGGTGGAACTAATTAATGTAGTTCATCTGAAATTTTCCAGTGTTAATAGCAATAGAACGGTGAGAGGCTTGTGACGTTTCATCGGTGTGAAAAGGATTGAAGGGTGGAAAATATTTCATCACTCGCAAGCATGCGCTGATGCTTTTGGACTCTCCTGGGATTGGAAAGTCAAATCTGGGCAACTCCTACCCATATATAGCAGTAGTACTCCATTTTCGGCCTGATCTGGCTCTTGTAAAGGTAGAGGGGAGCAGGGGGAGTCAGGACCAGTAAAAGGGAACGGACCATTATCCCAGTATCTTTAGCCATGGATCGTATGTACGAGTTTCACTTGAGGTCTGGATTGAGTTTAAGGCACCGGGCCTCTCTGAAGCCGTTCATCGGTGAAACTTCTGGGTCCGATCGACGATGGTTTGTTTTCGGAGTAAAATATTTCTTAGTTCACTAATTGTTTCTGTGAAGGTTAAAATATCCTGATTTCGTAAAGGATGGCTGATTTCAACCCATTAATGCCTCCTGTAAAATCCGGTATTAATTATAATAAATAAAAATCCGTTATTAATCATACGGCCACAAAAATGAGTTAATCATCAACAGGAGCGGAATTTTAGATGCTTTTTTTCAGATGAGTCTAATATAAGTAAATATTTCAAGGAAAGATTAGCATGATAATCTCCTGAGCCCGTTTACCGAGTTTGATTTTCATAATGTATCTTCTATTGTAATCTTGTGTCAAACGAGAACGATGGTTAGTATAGTAGTATCGTAAAGTATTTATAGTGCTGATGCTCATCTATTATAGCCGTGTGCCCGACTAGATAAATTTGACATATCATTCTTAGGCTATATATAATAGAACGATGATGAGCAATACAAGCGCCCAAGCTATTTCTTGTGAATTTGAATATCAATGGAGGCTCATCTATTGTGACCATGTGCCAGATAGATTGTATTGGACATATCGTTGGTAGAGCGTCTATAATAGAATGATGATTGGCATGGTAATGTTTCCAAGCTATCTTTGGAATTAAAATATCAGCGGAGGCTCATCTACTGTGACCATGAGCCAGACTAGATTAGTTTTAACGTATCGTTGGTAGGGCAGCTATAATAGAACGATGATTAGCAGGTTAAAGTCTCAAGCGATTTCTTGGGAATTTGAATATCAATGGAGGTTTATCTATTGTGACTCTTTGCTAGACTGTGCTAAATTTAGTATTTCATCGGGCGTCTGGAGAGTTAAGGTTTATAAATTATCATTACCTTCTATAACTGGTGAATTATAACTTCCCGTGGTCTCTACCCTGCGGCTGTGCATCAGACATGTTTAAGGGTCCACTTATGCACACATGTGTACAAACAACGAGAGATTATTATCTTTAAATATACGTTCATCTGAAGAGGATTGACAGTTACCGCCGAGCAAACAACTGAACAAACGATTAGATACTCCACAGGAAACAATCTTCGCCTCAAACCCCAAAAAACGTTTTCATCTGCAACAACTCTAAAGGATCCATGACGCTTTGTTCTTCAGTTTCTCTAAAGACTGAACACGGTACCAATATTGGTGCACTTAACTCCTAATTCCTCACTCTTAATTTTTCTGTTTGTTTGTTTTGCTTCCTATTCGAGTACCAGGTGACCCTGGGCATATCCCTTTCAGCTTTCTAATTAAAGGTGTACAAATTTTCTTTACAGACGAACTTGTTTTCGCACAAAACGCTTTGCTTGTATGTTTCTTATGAACTGTGTACTGATTTATGTCGTCAAAAGAAACAGGTTCTCCACCTACCGGAAATGAGAAGATAACTCTAAATATAACCCATCGATTTATATTTATGGCGTTAGATGTCTGAAGATACTGAAAATATGACCGTAATAAATTCATTAACTCTTTATTTTAAAAAAAAGCATATATTTTACTCAACAAATATTTCTTTTTCAACATAATCTCCTTCCTTGTGAATGCAGTGAACCCAACGTTTCTCTGTTAATCATGTATATACATCGCATATAATTTAGTGGAAATGTCATAGTCTGTAAGTTCATAAGGTTCAATTATCTTGCGACCAACTTCAAAAGACCCGGGGAAGGTCTTCTGTGGAACTCGATCTTGTACCACCAAGTTCATTGAACTGTAAAAAAAGTTTGGTAAATTGGCTTTTTATATCATCGATACGCGACATGGCTAGCAAAGCTGTTACTTTCGTAATATAACCACCAAGATTATTTTTTTGTAATCCTGAGGACTTTGGTGTTATTAATTAATAATTATTAATTAATAATTATTAATTATTAATTAATAATTATTAATTAATAACGAATATTCTTAGTCTCGATAAATAGTATTTCCAATTCGTTTACAGAAAAAATATTAATAGTGTCGATACACCTTTGGAAGAAGCGCGCTCGTGTACATACACACGGTATTTACTCTGTCCCCCCACAAGGACGAGATGTGACACAAGGTCTATTTTTAGGCGGGGACCCGAGCGCATACGCCCGGGACAGGAACAAAAACTCCGCCCTCAGCAACCGTCAGTTGCGCTGGCCTCGATGCGAGCAGCGATCCCCCCCTCATCAATCAGCTCAGTGACAAATTTTATTTGTATTAATTCTCTATATATCTATATCTGTAATTCTCAAAATGTGTGTGTGTATGTATGTGTATGTATGTATGTATGTATGTATGCCTGTGTGTTTTCGGATGTTGTTTATGCGTTTCTACAGTTTTCATCCGATTTCGATTAAATTTATTTTCTTTGATAATTCTTCAGTGCCGGTTTTGAGTCCAAATTGGCTGGAAAAAATTACAAACTTGAAGATGAAAAATCGAAATAACTGATTTCTTACACTTTTTGCAAAAATCAAAGGCAAAATTTAATGTCTGTAAAAAACAACGTACAATCAATTTAGAGAGTTGAAATCTAAAGCAAAAGATTATTAGAATTAAAAAAAATTATATTATAAATAAAAATTATTGTATTTTATTATTAAGACGAATCATGAAAGAGGTTCCTTCCTTGCAAGATCGAGAACGCAAAAACGGCCCTTTTCAGGGCCACACCCCATTCAAATTGTTAACCCCGCCATTTGGGGATATACTTTAGTTGCATCAATTGTTGTTACTAATATTGATTTTTGGGTGAGATGACTTTAAACTTAAACCGCTCCAACTGAACAGCAAAAATTCCCAGTAATGGAACACCCGGTCGAAGACTGGTTATACTGCTACTATATATATATATATACTGCTACTATATATATATATATATATATATATATATATATATAGGATTAATATGAGTAAAAGTTTGTCACTGAATTGATTGATGTTACTTTCAGCATCCCGACTCCAGAGATTCGTACGCGGACTTGTCCGTTCACTCTTCAGAGGGTATCAGCAATTTACTGCTTATATTTTTTTCAATTTTTTTTCCTTTGTATATACACCGGATTGTTGGAAATGATATACATTTTTGAAGGACGATCCCGATTATATTCATGTGACTGTAAACCACAGTATGAATTTTGTTTGGGACTCATCGCAGAATAATAGATTCTTTCTGCGACTTCCTTTGGAGACCTAAAGCAAAAAATAACAATGTATGAATTTTTATAATAAATTTTAAAAGACATTTCCCAATGTTGGTATGAATTTTAGTAAATATAAATTCTTTTTTTTTTTTTTTGAGGGGTTGAATTACCAGAAAATATCTAGAGATTGACTGATTGGCTCACTAGATCCCACAACTTCGGATTTCTTTCTTTTTAAATACCATTATTAATGGTCTTTTTGAATATTTGTTAATCATGATATAAAAGGAAAAAATATATTTCTCAGTCGCTTGTGGTAATTTTGTCACGTCATGTTTCGGCTTTGCTAAAGTTCCATTTTGCATAAAAGACATCAGCATTTCAATTTCCCTATTAAACGTTGCGAGTTCAATTCTATCCGTGTTAAAGTTTTTGATAAATCCATTTCTTTACTCAGTAGTTTTCTTGGTGCCTTCAACAAAGGTATTTTAGCTTCGTAGAAAAGTTTAACTAGCAGCACAAGTATTATGGCTTTGTTTTGGGTAAGAATAATTACTCTGTTCACTTCTCTAACTTCAAAAGGGTGAGTTGTCACATTTTATTAATATGGACAGAAATTCATATTAGAATTAGCCTTGGCTCCAAACAAGTTTGGCAACAGACCAAATCACTCAGATCCCCGAATTTATGACGCAATTTTCCAAAAAATTCTGGCTGTATCGTTTTCAATATATTCATGAAATAAAGTAAAAATGTTGTATACTTTAAGAAAGATGCGAAATAGTCATAGTAAGAGTAATAGTTGAATTTAACGAACTAGTAATCAGTACCATGTGTTGCACTGCCTTAAATGCCCCAATTATATATGCGTGTATGATTTTTAATTTTGGTAGAAAGCTAACATAATAAATACATACCGCCTTGTTGTTGGGGTGGGGTTCTAAGTACTGAGCAGACGACCTAGGGCTAGTTGCGTGTGTATATGAAGCAGGCAGTACACTTTCAATCCTGAGGAACACCCATTAAATTATTTCCAGTTGAGAAGAGAAAACTTAAACCAAACATAATACAATAGTTTTAGAATCCATATTTGATTCGACAAAATAGGTAAATAAATGTATTCACCAGAAAAAAAAAGTTGAAATATGGTAAGATACTGTCTTTCAGGTTGTATCAAATGTGTAATTTTATGTTAGTGATATCTGATAAGAATATGGGAATAAATTTTTCATGCATAAAATAATTGTTTAATTTCTGGACTGCATCAAATGAACCTCGGTCGAATCAAGGGTATATGGTTACAGGTCTTTCTTCGAACGTTCGATCTTCTTGCGAGGTTGTAGAGAATTCTGTTTTTCCCTCAAAGGTCGGACTTTTTGTTATCTATCTCTTGCGTGTGTATAGTCTTCACCTCATTGTTCATGCTGTTGCACCTCCCGATATCATTTGAGGCTCAATTCTGTACTTTGTGTTTATGAGGTTAGTTTCTAAGTAAACCCTCGTGGCTCCAGCTCTTTGACGTTTTGAAGTGACACTGAATACAGAATCTACATTAGTATCTCTTAGTCTAAATCCAATACATATTTCTGTCACCACAGATCAACTATTTTTAGAAGTAGTTTCCTTAGGGATATTAAATTCTATGTAGAACTCTGATATTTTCATAATCACATGCTACAAATTTACTGAACGAATATGATACGAATTTTAAAAGTAATGATAGATACATTTAAATTAGCTTGTACCAGTTTATAAATTATACGCCGAACTGAAAAAACAAAAACAAAAAAAAGAAGCATAAAGCTTACAGCCGAAGGAACGAGGGTTAATTCCTTAAGCACCACCTCCCTATTGCACTAAAAGTTAAATGGAATTCTTGATGTATCTACTTTGGATGAGGAGTCTAGGAATTTTCGCCAAAGCCAACGGGGATAGATAACCTTGTGTCATGTTTTTATCAGAATAAATATTTTCTCGGCGTCTTTTATTCATCTTATTAAGTCGTACTAAAAGCGTCGATATTTCTAGCAAAAC
>OZ038475.1:126504392-126519392 GCA_964036315.1 Acanthosepion esculentum
ATAATCCTCTGACATTTCGGATTCAGTCACTATTTCACCACCGTAGCTTTCCGATTACTTTTCCATAAATATTTTCATGGTAACTGATGAGCTTTCTTCTTTGGTACTTCGACTTTACGAATTTAAGCGCAGTGCGAGATTGACAATTAGGTTTCAATATTTTACAGCTGAAATGGCAAGATATAACCGGATGTCATATGCTAACAGTTTCTTCTCTCGCACTTCTCGCTTGTTGAACTCTCTTACGACTTCTCATTTTCCAGGCAACTTTGATCTTCAAAAAATTAAATAAGTCAATCTGTATATTTTGTCTTTTTAATTTTCTTCTTTTATTGTTCTCTCTTCTTAAGAATGTTCTTCTTTTTCTCATATTCTTTCACACTCAGTAAACCCTTGAGTCTTAGTGGCTTTATTACCTTGCTTTGTGTGAAAGGATCTATCTATCTATCTATCTATCTATCTATCTATCTATCTATATATATATATATATATATATATATATAATGAAATGCTTTAAGTCCGACAATTATTTAATATATTTTTCGGTTTATACGTTATTTTTATAGATATAATTTATTTAAGTAAATGCTCTGTTCTTTAATTAAACATTTGCCGGCTTAAATGTTCGAGAAATTTCGTAGAAAATATGCGCTCTCCGACAGGAATCGAACTTGTAACCTATATGGGAACCGTCATTTGACCTGACGTGCTGTTAACCATAACAGTAATTCGGGCTTTGCTAACCGATAAAGGCCGGTAAATGTAATTAATACTGTTTAATTAAAAAACACAGCATTTACTTAAATAAATTATGTCTATAAAAATAACGTATAAACAGAATATATACACACACACATACACACACACACACAGACATATATATATATATATATATATATATATATATATATACAGAATGGGAGACAACTGGCAGTAAAAGAGATCTTTAGTTTTATTTGATTAGACCATGTTTCTGAGATCATACGTAAAGAACATTTACACTAATTTCTAAAAGTGTTTTCATACGCACATTTACACTCAAGCGTGGACAGGTGTATCTGCGGTGGGTGTGGTAAATAAAAGATGAACACTAAGTCTCAGACGACGATTTAAGTGCCATTTACTAAGTTAAAACTTAGTCATTCCTGTTTGCCACAGATGATGAATAATTTTTGCGCTGTTTCCCAGCCATTAGGATCTATTTTGATCACCCGTCATCAATGCATCACTGCGTCTGGTTTGCTTTTTAAGCAATTGTGATAATTAGGTGTTTTTCAATGGCTTCCATTATTGCGTTTTTTATGACCTTTGTAAGCACGGTTAAAGCCAGATGTCTTTAGTTGCATTGCTTTGTGCTATCAACTTTTTTATTTACATTTCCTTCTCATCTCATTCGGATTGTTGAGTGACAGATAAATATTTTTCGCCTCGTCGTATTTAAACAGTAAGTTTAGCAAATCAGATTTTCCTATCACTTAAAATTTCTAGTTAGTCTCGTGTTGTTTATTTTGTGACGTCAAAAAGATTATAATGTTCCTATATTCTGACGATGATTCATATCAATAATGTAATATTAAAAAATAATTCCCTTGCTTTAGCTATAAAAAAAAAGGTTACCAATTTTTATTTACTCATCAAAAGGGGTCCGCTACCACTTTTCCAGCGAGGTGGCAAAAAGAAAAAATTAAAACGTTTCGATAGTGATTCAAATATGATTCAATTTAATATTGTAAATATGATTCAAATTAATAGTGTAGTATTAAATCAATTCCCTTCTTTGGACTTAAATATTGATTGCCTATCTATAGAGATCCGTTGTCGCTTTTGCAGCGGATCGGCAAATGAGGATTTTCGCAATATATTTTACTGGCAACATTGTTAGACGAGAATTAACGAATATAATGAACTTTTTTATTTGCGAACATAAAGTTAGGGTTACATAAAACAATTGTACAGTATCATTATCTTCTAATCATTATAAATGAGGAAACAAAGCTAACGAATGTTAACGATACAAAACACTAAACGTAGAATTTAGGAAGAAATGTAGGCAGGCTAAAAAGAAATGGCTCAACGAAAAGTTTGCGAAAATAGAACAAGCATCCTAGATAAAGCAAGTGAAGACAAACCTCTCATCTACGGACCCCCCCCCCCTCAACGGACTTCGGATGCAACGGACAAAATCTGTAGGCAAAAAAAAAAATAAAAGTTCTGCAGGAAAAAAAAAAAACCTCCCAAATCGTCAACGATGTATTTCAAAATTTGCGGGCTTAGCGGAACGAGTCATATTAATTCTCAAAGTTACCGCTTGGCGGCGGTGGCTGGCATTTCAGTTGTAAACAAAGACCGGTGTACAGTATATAAAGTACGATGTATTAGCGCGTGCGTGAGAAAGTATCTGTAAGAAAGCTATTATTTTTGTTATTTTGATTAATATATCTATATTAATTATATATTTATTTATGCCGTATATACATGTTGATTTACGTTATGATCATAACTACTGGTAGTTACTATAGTGGTTTTATAACTCAAAAATAATCCCTTCCCATCTATGGATAATCGGCTTTATCGGACCACCATCTCGCAATTGATAAGAGGTTTGTCTGTATGCGCAAAAGACTAAAAGAATTAAAATTACAAAAGATGTGTTCATTATGTTGTATAAAAGCAAATGAGGGAACATATTTGATAGAAAAATACTCCAAATAGGGAGCGACTACATTAAAGAACTAATTTATAATGAGAGAGGGGGGCAATACACAACAATATAGAAGGACTGGAAATATTAAAGCATGAATATCTGGACAAGATGAACAGGAACAAAGCATCAGGACCAGATGAGATCGTGATAGAAATGCCCCCAGCTTTAAATGATTTTGGCATCGACATCCTCACAGAATAAATGAAATATACGACAGTGGTGAAATACCAGAAGATCTTAGTAGATCCATCTTCAAAACGCTACCTAAGAAACTAGCTGCAAGTGAAGATGAGCTCCACCGGTCAATCAGTTTAATGAGACACATAAGCAAGCTAATGATCCGAATCCTGATGAATAGCGCACGAAGCTGAATTACACCGGAAATAGGACAAGAAAGTGTGTCTTTGTCAAGGATACCTGAGCAAGAAATGCTATATTTATGATCAGAATGATATTGGATTGATAAATACAAAAGAAGGATGTACATCTATGTTTTAAATATTACGCAAAAGCATTCGATCAGGTACGATACAAAGATCTATTTGAACTGTTAGGAAAACTAGATCTATTTGTGAAGGATGTTAGAATAATCCAGGATTAAACCTCCTGCATATGGATAAAAATGAATTGAGTAGATAAACAAAAATGGAAAGGGGCGCAAGACAAGCATGTTTCTTCTCATCGGATTTATTTAACCTATACATCGAGGCTATTATAAGTGAGCTGGAAACCCTACCAGTATTTATAATCGGTGGGTGCAATCTTAACCTTATAAGATACGTTGTTGACACTGTGATTGCAGACACAAAAGAAAACTACAGAACCTTCTAAACAAAGTAGCAAAGGGACGCGTGAAGAAAGAACTAACCATCAACTGTAAAAAAAAAAACCCCAAAAACAGAAGATGTGGTTACCAGCAAGAGAAAAGGCTCAAGAATTAGAGATCAAACAAGTACAGAAGTTTAAATATCTGGGAAGATTTTTAAACGGGGGATGGGAAATGTGACACTGAAATTCGAAAGCGCATTGGGATAGCGAAAGGTGCCTCTCAAAAACCTAAGCAAAGTATTAAGAAGCAAGAAAATTTCGTTAGAAACAA
Source organism: Acanthosepion esculentum (assembly GCA_964036315.1). Lineage (NCBI taxonomy): Eukaryota > Metazoa > Mollusca > Cephalopoda > Sepiida > Sepiidae > Acanthosepion > Acanthosepion esculentum. The sequence goes on from OZ038475.1 coordinate 126,508,196, forward strand.
AGAAAAAGTGCTGAATTGTTACGTAATATCAACCCTCTTATATGGCACTGAATTTAACCTCCTCACTGATGAAGAGAAAACTGGAGACAACAGAAATGTGGTTATACAGAAGGATACTGAGAATCCTATGGGTGGGGCGCATAAGCAACTGTGTGAGATACAAATTAGAGATTTCAGAATAAAGCAAATACAGAAATTGAACTATCTGGAAATTGTTATAACCAACCACGGAAAAATGAGATACGGAAACCCGGAGATTGTGAGTTCAATTCCTGGGCCGGGCAGTGTGTACTTGAACTCAGTGGAAACAGGGCGATCAGTAACTGAGCTGTACTAAAAATAAGAACTCGACGCGATATCCTTAGATGTGGGCGGTAGAACAATAACAGTATGCCCCGTAGGTTAAATAGAGGGTTCAGTTCGGAATTCCCTGTAGGTTGAAAACGTCGTGATAACAACAAAGATAGAGGATAATAGTTCGAATGGAAATAGAGTAAATAAGGATAACTCTTCATTCAAGGAATTCAGACAGAAAATGCTTTCTCAAAGTTAAACAAAGTATTAAGAAAGAGGAAATTTTCGTTTGAAACAAAAACAGTACTGAATCTTTAATATCAATACTCCTATATGTTTTGAATGCTGGACAATTTTATCACAGAGGAAAAGGAAACTTGAAGCAACCAGATCTTTTCCTACAGAATAATCCTAAGAATAATATGGTTATAACATGTGAGTAACAAGGAAGTTGTAAGGAGAATGGAAACAAAAAGGACATTTGTACTTAGGATCAGAAAGAGATAGTTGAAATATCTGGAACGCATAATGAGAAATGAGAGCTTAGAGAATTTGACACTCACAGGACATACTGAAGGCAAGAGAGGCAAAGAGAAACATCAGGTTAGCTACCTAATGAATTTGTATAAACAGATGATGGAACAATGACTAGGAGGAATGTTAAGGAGGAAAATGTTGCTTAGAGATACAAAGAATAAAAAGTTGTAGAGAGAAATGATATCGTGATTGGGACACGGCACATAGGAAGAAGAAGAAGAAGAATGGTTGGCTACTTCAAGAGGAGTCAATTTTTTCACATTAGAGAATAATTACTACAAAGAAATTGAAAAAAACGTTTTTGAAACATACAATGAAGAAAGAAGGCTTGGAAGATTTAATACTCAAAGGGCATCATCAAGTATCGATCGTAGTCGAGATCACGGAGTTCACAACACTATGCCGGACCTCCCAGTCCTTCAGTGCTGTCTCCAGGTCTTACCTACCAAAGGTAGCTTTCTGCCTCTGGTCAGGTTTGACGCAGGCTTTCAGAGTAGGAGAGAGGTAGAAAATCTCATTCTCGGCACGGTGGCAGTGGCCAGCAAACTGTGCTCGACGTGATTGTATGAGAGATGAAACATGGGGAAGACTGCCGTAGATTTGGTGGATGGTCGGACGGCGTTTCCAAGAGAGGTTATGAGTTCTCATCAGAAGACGGGTGTAGGTTCCATCCAGACGTTTCTCCATGCCTTTAGAGAGTGTCTATGTCTCTGAGCTATAGAGTAGAATCGATTCAACAGCGGCTCCGAATATTTTGATCTTGAATTTTATATCCAGTGTGATGTCCAGATCTTGAGCACATCAAAGAGCATATCGAAGGCAAGAGTATCAGGACTTAGTAGTGAGAAAGATAACTAGTAACGATTTACTAAGCTTAACTTTGTTTTGGCAAAAAGCCATAAGTATGGGGTAGTTTGTGAGGATCGAAATCACTATTCAATAATAGTGAACTAAATCAGCTTGTTAAGCATTGCTCAATGTCAACGCACCCATTTTCTTATTAAACATTGCTTAGTTTTGTCACAAGACCTCAAGGATGGAGAATCCGGTGATGAATGAACTCACTACTCAGACATAATAATGTGTAAAAAAAAATGCTTGTTAGCCATTACATTGCGATGAGGTGTTCACCTATTTGACAAGTGTGAGCAAGAAGATAGTGGAACAAGTACTACAAAACATAGTCGTGTTGTTAATAAACTAGTATTGTTAAAGCAACAAACGAAAGGAAGGTGTGGAGAGTCATGATCTCTTACGTTTTGAAGGGACGTGGCACAAATAATATTTTCCATTAACCTTACATACATGCACAAGATTATGATTTATTTAAAAATGGGAATTATAGGAAATTTTCTCTCTCTCTCTCTCTCTCTCTCTCTCTCTCTCTCTCTCTCTATATATATATATATATATATATATATATATATATATATATATATATATATATATATATATATGAAAGGAATTCTCCTCGTGTATATATGTACATATTATATGACCGAGTGGTTAGAATGTTCGCTTTCTGACCATGAGACCCGGGTTCGAATCTCACCAGGGTCGATTTGTCAGGAAAGTAACTTTTTGATATTAGGAGGCGATTCCAAGCCTTGTGAGTGAAATTGGGTAGACCAAGGGTTTGATCGTGCTGGCCTTGTTCAGACGTTGCGCTTTCTACCAGAAACTGTAACTAATGTCTCCTCAGCATAGTTGCAGTATAAACACAGAGTGGACTCTGCACATGTTGAACAAACACAAATATGCCTGAGCAACGGGCATCTTATATATATTATATGTGTATATATGTGTGTATTTGTAAATGTGTATCTATGTATATATATTTGTTAATAGAAGGAATTTTCGTTATGTATGTTGTGCATATGTGTGTATTTGTTAATGTGTTTATGTGTGTATATATGAAATGAAACTGGTATTACAATTCGCAAATGAAATGTCGTTGTTTGTCGTGTTCTTTGAGAATTCTACCTACTGTTGAAATGCCCATTCTTAGCCTTACGCTTCAAATAGAAGAATTGGTTCATAAATAAATGCTGGATATGAGAAAAGGAAACCTGAGATCAAACCTGGGAATGATTCCATTATCTAAAAAAATGTGTTTGCTTTGGCAGGCCAATCGATGGTAAATGGGATTCCTTCGCGAGTAGTCAGTGTTTGAAAACAGAGAGAAATTGATTAACATCGAGTTTCAGAGCAAACAAGAAATCCCACGATTGAAAGATAAACGAAACATTCGTCTTGTGATGCAATCATCTCATCTGTAAACATTGAATAAGACGCTACATGTTGTTTTTCTCACCATACAACGTTATTTTACACAAATACATTTCGAATATAGCCGAAAGACTTTGGCATGAGAAAGGGAAGAACTTGTTTTATAAAGCATTGTCATCTATTTTTAGAAACGAAATCAATGAAATACAATATTTTCTCAACTTTTATGCGTGTTTACGCGTGTATGTTAAAACTTCATGTAGATGCTCGTCAGTGAAATGTCGTCCCATTTTCAATACATGAGTGTAATATATGGTCTTGTTTATAATTTAGTTGTACCAAGAATATTTTCGCTGTGTTGATCGTTATGAATATTTTCTGAAAGGTGAGGTTTTATTTTTATATAATGTATAAAATATGCGTATACGCGTGTTTTTCATCTGATAATAACGATCCAAAATAACCTGATTTTATCAAATTATAACTTCACTTTCGAACAGACATATTTGAAAGTCTGAGGATTCGATAATATTCTATGCATTTAGTAGTTATTTGAACAAAAATCGCTCATTTTATGCTTGAATTAAAAAAAACATCCTGTTACGAGATTAAGAAATTTTACACACGAAATAACATTATGATTAGACAACTGCTTCGATCAATGATGAATGTATATGAATGCTGTTTTTTTTAAAGTAATTTTATACACATTTTAATCTTTTAAAACCGAAAATATAGAATTTTGTTTGTTCGAGCTTGCCAACCGCTCTAAAATTATTCATTAAATAACCAATGAGAATTCCCATTATTTTAAGCAATAAAAGCAATCATCCATAAGCTGTAGGAAACTGTGAAGTGTAACAATTAAATATATTATGTTGGGAAGCTATATATTTGCATATTTGTATAACTGTTCTTTCATTCTCTCTTCCCTCTTAAATTTCTTTCTTTCCTTCTTGAAAATAGAATCCTTTCCGAAAAGAATTCTAGTAATGCGAAGCAGATTTCTTCTACTTTTGAAGGTTCTTCCACGAAGAAAGCGATCTGATTGAATGAAAGTTTTAAGAATAAGGATGTTGATGTAGATCTTTCTAGCCTAATGAGAGGATCCTCCTCCAAATTTATTATATTGAGCGTGGGCTAGCAATGTCCTTTGGAAGTTGATACGCTTTATATTGACTAAATCAGGACATTTTGCGTCAATCTCCACTTTTCTATCGTTTCCGAAAATAAAAATCCGCTATAGTTTGTTTTGGTTTATTTTAAGAACTGGTAATAATCGAAAAGAACCATAATTCACGAAATATTCACAAGGCTTTAGTTTAGACTTTGACGTCAAGAATATTCGTTTATTTCGACAAGGAATAAAAATAGTTTGAATTGAGGCTTTTAACATTATAAATCGTGAGACTTATGTTCTTGACAAATAGATTTAACGTTTTTTACATTTAAGCAAGTTTCTATTTCATATCCAAAATACATTACTTTTAAACAACCTAATATATCAAGTTTGTTGTGAGCCATTTCCCATCTGAGACATAGGTTATGTTTGCGCCTGGCGCCTGAAATCGGTGTTCGCGCCTACGTAAAAGCTAAGATTGCAAATGCTATTTTTCAAAGTTGGCAAGCCGTTCCCACTTGAAAGGGAAATTGCAACCTCCCTACTTACGTTACACTCAGTTTATTGGTGACCTTCAGCCTACGTGTTATAAATACATATTAAAAAATTGTTAGGCGTTTTTCTATAATTAATTATTATGCTGTTCCGTTTAATAATTGTTGATTTTTATCGCAACATTCTGTGTCAATACACCATTGAACCGCTATGGAAAATATCGTTAATTCAGAATTAAAAAAGTTTCCTAAGAGATAAAAAGAAATAGTAATAGCCTTGATTAAAACGACTAGTACTCCTTACACGTTTATTGAACAGGAGTAGAATTGTATCCCTTGTTTACTGTTTAGGATATGGTTTATCAGTTCCTTTCTTTCTTTCATAGACCTAAGGTTTAACATTTTGGTGATCTGACTGATCAGTGATTGTGGGTTTTAACTGTGAGAGTACCGAGTTGGAAATTTTTAGTTCGCTGCATCTAGATCGGTAGTAGGGAGACCAAATTCTTTGGTAGTGCTTAGAGCGGCTGCTCTTGCCAACAGTCGCCTAATATTGGGGTATTTGCAGTGCTATATCGCGAATCGGAAGGTGTTCCTTCCTGTACTTCCAATAGGCAACCCCAGGTCACATTATTACTTAGTCTTACCCACCTTCGGGACACTTTGCGTTGCCATAGATAATGGACAGTGGTAATTATTTTGACACATTTCTGAAAACATAATCTTGTTCCTTTATTGTCCTCTCTCCTTAATATTTTTTCTTTTTCTCATATTCTCTCACGCCCAGTAACCCATTGCGTTCTAGTGGCTTTATTGCTTTGCTTGGGGTGAAATGATTAAAAAAATAATAATAATCGTAAAAACCATTGAGTTTTTATTGTTATTCACCCAATATAAGGCTGAAGAGCCACTCAATGCATAGAGTTACTGAATTAAGTTGTTGAAAGTGTGTAATGATTAACCTGAGACTGGAAGAGGTTAAGATTGTAGTGATATGGGAAGTTGTATCTCAGGATTTTGTTCCATAAAGTAGCGGTTCTTGAGAAGAAGGCTTCCGAATAAAACTCCCTTCTTACCAAAGGAATACAAAGAGAATGAGGATGATTCAATCCATTATACCTAACATGGAGAGTCTTAACCGTAAAGGTTTAAAATAGGGGAACTAAGGACTGTAAAGCGTCATTTACTATAGTGATAGAATAGCAACGTTTCGTCTGTGGGAAAGAGGTTGTCGTGTGGAAGATACGCTTCTGAACGCTGTCAAGGCTAGAAAGTGAGGATTTCAGCAATTCTAGTGCAGATACGGTCGCAGTACTCTATTTTTCATTTGACTTTTGTAAAGATGGAGTATGGCATGGGGAGCATCTGGGGCCATACAAGGAACCGACCATTTTCCAAGCTTTTTTAGGGAAGGATCGTATACATGAATTTTGAGGGCTGAGAAGAACTTGAGTCCCAATAGACGCTCAAAGCAAGTATTAAAAAAATTAAGACAGCGATTACGACGATAGTCAAACAAGGATGGCACAGGTACTCAAAGAAGTAGGGTCGGCAGTCTAAGAATAGATTGAGAACTGTTTTGATCATTAAGTCTTCTATGGTTGCCGAAATGGTTAAGGCGGTAGGTTCGTGTGGTGCCGGATATTTTTAAAAATCATTTCACCCCAAGCAAGGTGATAAAGTCACTAAGATTCAAAGGGTTACTGGGAGTAAAAGAGAATGAAAAATAGTGAAGAAAAATAGAATCAAGTTACTGAATTAATTCTGATTTTGTCGCTTTTTTCATTTTTTTTTTGTTGACTGATTCGTTTTCTACAGCTTATCAATCCTTCGTGAGTTATGTAAAACCAGAAAGTATTTTTAGATTGTAAGTTTTTTTTGTGCGGGGGATATAATAACTGTTTAATGATGCGAGTCTTACTAATTAACCCATAACTGGGGAGAAAATGTGGATTAATACCTTTTCTAACGGTATTTGAACGTAAGTGAATATAACGGAACTGAACGAGAATTGGAACTCGTCTCCCCTATTAACAATTCCAAGCCATTATCCATTACATCACCCGCACATCCAAACTTACAGTACTTGGTATTCCTAAGCGGTTACACATCTGAGTACTGGTCAGGCTCAACGTTGCTTAACTTCGCTGATTTCGATAAAAGTGTGTGTCTACTCAGACAGTAAACAACACTACTAAGATGGAGTAAAACTAGTAATAATAATATCGATTCATTACGTTATTCTTGAATCTTTTTTGAGGAGACAAACTGACTTTATTCGACTTTGAATCCCCGCATTTCATTTTGCTTTTTTCAGTTTAAGCTTCATGTGTTACTGACACACATTTTCACTGTTTTACATACGAAGTAATTTAATCTGTTTGGATTTCATAGTCTGGAATTTGAAATCATTACAAAGATTAGCCAAAATTTGTCCTAAAAATCAAATACAGGCATTCATACATCCGCACACACGCACACACACTGATCCTCAAAAGAGTAGGTATTTTGTATGTGCTTTTATAGTAGTCATATACAATTAAAAACTGTGAAGGGCTAGATCGATTGCAGAAAATTAGCCGCAAGAGGTAAATTTTTAGAGTAAATTAGTGAGTATGAATGTGATAAAAACAGATATATAGAGGAGAGATGGGGGGGATTTTCTTTTTTTTTAGATACCAAAAAGTGCAACAATTTAAATATCTGGAAAATGTTTTAACAAATGACAGGAAATGCGATCCTGAAATCCGAAGGCGCATTGGGATAGCAAAAGATGCCTTCCAAAAGCGAAGCAAAATATTAAGAAAAATCGTTAGAAACAAAAATAAAGTACTGAACTAATATGTAATATCAGTCATCCTATATGGTGAATGCTGGTCAATCTCCACATTGATGAAGACAAGATTTGAAGTAACAGAAATGTTCTACAGAAAGATATTGAGAATACTATGGATTGAACATGAGATGAAGTATTAGAAAAAATGGAAACAAAAAGGACACTTATACGTAACATCAGGAAGAGATAGATGAAATTTCTAGGTCACATAATGAAGAAAGAGCGTTTGGAAGATTTGATACTTACAAGAAAGTTTGGAAGATTTGATACTTACAAGAAAGTTTGGAAGATTTGATACTTACAAAAAGATTGAACACAGAAAAACAACGCATAAACAACCTAGAAAGCTTGAGCATGATCAAGGACGGGAAATTGTGGAGAGCCATAATTATCTGAAGGGACACGACACAAAAAAGAAGAAGAAGAAGAAGAAGAAGAAGAAGGATTAATTAGATACAAAGACAGTGAAATATTAGTTGAATAAAGTCAAGGTTCTACAAAATTGATATTTTTGTATGCGATCGGTATCCGAACTGATTCTGATAAACACACAAAAAAAATGAACATTTTCAAAACCACTCGAGGGCCTCATTGGGTAGTCTCGTAGGCCATAAATGACACCCGGGACGTATTTTTTGCGGGTCTGTTCCTAAATATTGTAAGAAAAGATTTTAAAAGCAATATAAACTAAAAACAAAGGAAATGTGACTTTTTTTCCTTAGTCACCTGCACTGAGAAGCCCTCTTCACTTAACCCAATGAGCAGTACAATAAATCTTGGCACGTTGTTAGAACGTTCGCTTTCAGGATATGAGACCCGGATTCGAATCTCATTATGGTTGATTTATCAGGAAGGTGACTTGATGTTATCGCGATCCCATAAACTGTAACTAAGGCCCGCTTAGCATAGTTACATCTTCAGTAGAAATCGCAGGTGGGCTCTGTGGCTGTTGAGCAAACATAAATGTGCCTGAGTAGGCTTCTGCAGTAGGGATTAGCTAGCCGCCCTAGCAAACAGTAATACTAGGTTAAGAGCAGTCAGACATGATTATTATTACAGTATTGCAATTTTACTTTATATTTACATTTGTTTATTTTGCTTTCCGAATTATACGCCTAAAAGATTTTATTGTTTCCGCACTGTTATTATTCTGCATTTGTTTAACGGTTATTTCAATTATTAGCCAATAAGAGATGACGACGTAGCTAGGATTGATTGACCGCAGCCGACGTCTGTCAGTCGACTATTCAAAACTTTTGTTTTCATTCCTTTCATTTTAATAAAAGATGCCAAAGTGAAGTGTTTTGCAGCTTTGAAAACCGAAAAAAAAGCCAACATTTCCGGTTGCTTTGATTTATGCATTAGTGCGGCGTGCAGAAAGAAGAAAACGTCATTACATTTTTAAAGATATCTTTTCTTTCATTTTTCTATCTTCATTCCTTGTTTCCACCCTGAAAAAAAAAAACTGTTTTCTGCGTAGATAATCGATAATCGATATGTAGTGTTGCCATCTATGAGGTGTTATCCAACATTTCGAGGAACCTAAGAAACGAAATGATTTGAAAAGATTTATAGAAAAAAAATGTTTACTTCCAGGTGGAGTGATTTCAAGAGATGCGTGAAATGTTCGGCGAAAACTGGGAATTTTTAGATGACATGACAGAAAGATTGATCAACCTGATCAAATTTCTCGATCGTTTGGAGAAAACAGGGATTTCGGAGATATCAGGGATTTTAGAAGTTATACAAATTCCTGAATACTGGGATATGTCAAGATCACTCGATATAATGTTAAGAATAATTATTTATCATTTCTAACGTTGATCATAATCTGTTGTTGCCATTGTTGATAAGCGCTGCTGTGATGTAAGCAATTAGGGCAAAAAGCGAAAAATCAGAAAAATTGAACCCATATCCCACACGACAAGAATCTGTCAATAATAGTCATCACCTTAGTATTGAAAATTCCACTCCAGTCAGATGAATAGTTAGATAAAGTTGTCGGAGTTATCTACCCCTAGTTTCTTTGTTTTTATTGTCGTTATGAGAGTGCACTGTCCCGTTTTCACTAATAAATAAAATAAGTGATCGCGTGTGTTAACACGGTACATGTGTCTGTTTCTTTCTTGAGTTTATCCTTCTGTCTGGAATAGGAAGATGAATACCTGCATTCACGCAAAACAAGGTATGTCTATGTTTGCTATCTAACTTGAGGCGTAAATTACTAACACTTAATAATCACTTCGGAAGCCATCGAAGACTTAATGATAAAACGAATCTTAATCTATCGTTAGTCTGCCGCCTTCTTTGTGTTAAGTAAAAAATTATCGATGGAGAATTATTGTAGAAGCGGGAAAATTATTTAACTTGCGTGGAAACGATAGTAAGAGACATATAAAATGAATCACTATCGGAAGAGATTGTAAAGGGTAAATGAATAAATACTAAAACATTAATAAAATCAGCGTGAATTTATCATTTAATGATCAAAAATCGATTACCTACTTGCCTGATTTTCGAATTTTATTTCATATATTTTATTTTTAAATGCAAATTCGTTGGTACTTTTTCAATCAAGTTAAATTATGTGTGTGCAAAATGTTCTACTCTGCATTCAGTCGCTAGTATTATAAAAGGGGGGCGCTGGAAACATTTGCACACACTTAATATTTCAAAAGTAAACAACTGACTGGTGTAGAGTGCTGGTAATTATATGTTTGAACTTCAATTTAATGTTAATCTTCTCGTCAGCGAGTTTATAATCATGAATCGTATATGGTTAGTATTGGTGATTTTCATGTCCCAAATCTCCAAACATCAGAAAGAAACATTATTTTTTCAATAATGGCAATGATAATATTAACCGTTTCCTTACAAGGAAATATTTGTCATTCATTGACCAATAAGCCATAAATGCTTTCGGTTGAAATTCATAAAATTCTTTTTTTTAAACAATTTCTCAGAAAAATAGGTTTTTCAAATCCAGTAACTGTTATCGCTCTTTCCAGTATTTATGAGGGTTTCCTATCTAACCTTTTATTTGAAGTAGTGTGAAATGCAAACATTTTGATTATATCATTATTTTCTCTTTGAGTTACATGTGGTATCAATTTTAATTGTTGCTGCTGTCGAAGGTTCTCTTGTAATGTGTTTTCTGTTATTTGGTAAAGCTCTTTGTTTGTGAATGTGTAGCTCCAGTGCACAATGTTCAAAGAAGGATAGTGTTTAGCAAGACCCCCCCCAGGCTTCAATTGCTCAAAACCTTTTTTCACCATTGATCTTAGAAAGCGATTGTATATATATATATAAAACAATAGTGAGTTAAAAACGAAAAACGTCTAAGATTCAGTCACTTGGTAAATTTAAATATCTGATTGTCACGCAGTCAATGGCCTTGAAGATAACCACATTTATTTATTTAAAAAAAATTAAATCCTGGTCGTAAGTTCAATTCTGATTCAAGTAGTGAAAAGTTATTCTGTTGAAATAAAAACAAATATGTCATTAGAAGAAATAGAAAGAACTAACAGTTTCTATAGCATTATTGCCTGGCTGTTCTGGCCAGTTTTTGACAAAACAGCGAATTGCCATTTACTGGAAATAAATGACTATAAAGACGCTGATGACGATTTCTCATGGGTGCCACCATTTTGGTTTAGACCGGATACTCTGCAGTACAGACAACAT
>OZ038475.1:126524392-126529392 GCA_964036315.1 Acanthosepion esculentum
CTCGGCTCTCGCTTTTGAAACATGAGAACTCTTATGTAGCGAAGGAATCATATTTTTAAAAAAATATTATAATATATTATATATATATATATATATATATATATATATATATATATATATATATATATATATAAATAAGTCTTTTCACTACTCTTTGGAATGTCTTAGCTGAAACTTCTATCTCGCGTGCCAAATGGATTGAGTTGGATCTTTTTTAATTGATCCCTTTAGGTCTAAGTTGAAATGATGATCCCTCTTCCTGTTGTGACCTCCTGATCCAGTTTTACACTCCTCTGTTTTCTCTTTTGTAAACTTATTCACCGTTCCCTGGATGGTTCTTGAATAGAGGCCAGAGTATGAATATTGGTACCATTATTGAAGGCCTGATATTTTGTTCTCACTATTGGTCAGTTGGTAAGAAAGTAGATCTGGCACAAAAGGATTTTAAACTGCTCTATTTCTAGCTAAATAACTCGAAGGGTTTTTCAGTGATTCTTGCGACAAATAGTGTCGAGATTGCTAAACATCTTATCTGAAAACCTGGGAAATAGAAAATCAAATAGTTTAGTGTATTTGTAGATATTAAACTTTTTATGGGATGTTCAATTATGTGGTTACACGATTGAGACAATTTTACTGCCATATATATATATATATATATATATATATATATATATATATATATATATATATATATATATCCTATAAATATTTGTCGGATTTAATCCATTTCATAATATATATATATATATATATATATATATATATATATATATATATATATTTCGTAGAAAATGTGCGTCCGACAGGAATCGAACGTATATCCTATAAATATTTGTTGGATTTAATCCATTTCATATATATATGAATTTTTTCTACGAAATTTCTCGAACATTCAGGCCGGTAAATGTAATTAATAGTGTTTAATTAAAATACAGACCATTTACTCAAATAAGTGTATCCATAAAAAACGTACGCTTATATATATATATATATCACACTTACACACATCATACTCACTCACTCCATAAGAACCAAATAACGCACACACTTAACAGACACAGATCCCCTTTCCAGAAACCAATAAACTGTCAAAATGACCAAGGGAATTCAGAGCAGCATGAATCCATCCAGCTCTTGTCTCAAATAACAACTTAAAAGAGACTGTTTGACCAACACAAAGACTGACCAAAATTCATGTTAAAAAATAAAAAAACAAATGAAAACTACAGACAAAAGTTCATTTTCTCCATCAAGACATTCATTTCTGTAGTTCACTGCTACCAGCAAGCAGAAAATTATTTTTCTCCTGATGATGGCCATGTTGGCCGAAACTAGTCGAGGAATCTAAATGAAATAATAATAAAAACGAAGGAATATTAATATACAACCCAGTGTGTCCGATGATTTTAATTTTTTAATATTTTTTATTGTTCAATATATATATATATATATATATATATATATATATATATATATATGGAAATGAGAGTAAGAATGGTACATCCCCTAAATGCATCATAAAAATTAAAATGTGGAATTAATTAATTCTAAACATTTCAAATACTTCTTTGCCCAAGAAGTTCTTTTGTCCAACACTGCGAGATGCTACAAAACTAACCTCAGAACTCGTGTCATATTTTTAAATATCCGTGTTAAATGTAAACTGTCATATATATGGCGTCCAACTCGTTCAAAAATGTCTAAACCGTTATAGCAGATCAAGGATTAAAAATGGCTGTAAGCGAGTGAATCCTTTAGGTCTTAAAGAAAACACCCCTTCATCAGATCTTATAGACTGGCGCTACAGTATCACAAAGAACTACCAAATAACAAAACCACTTCACTTGAAGAATTCCCAAAACAACAACAACGAAAAAGGCTGGCACATGAAACTAGAAGTGAAAATAAAGATATAATCAAGATCTTAGCTTTTCGTTCTACCAAAAACATAAGGTCTGAAAGGTACCACCCATCAATACCAGAAAAATTGATTACAGTTACTGGATCGGAGAAGTTTAATTTATTGAAAAAATATTTTAATAAAAATATTTTGTCTATATCTCTGAGATGAGGTATTATGATTACTTGTATTATTATTCTCATCTTTATTGCCATATTCACAACGTTTCAGCTGTTGTACGCCTCGGCCTTCTTCAGGTGATTGGAATTTCGAACCGAACCCTTTATTTCGTCCACCGGGGGTAAATTGTTCTAGTTCCACGTGCCATGCCTCTTCCTCAGTTATTTCCTTTTAACTTAACTCTCAAGTCTTTGGTTCACCACTGCCGTGGCCTGGTACTGAACTCACAACTCTCTGGGTCTAGTCACTGGATCTAACCAACATCTTTATCCACTGGGTCATGTGTCCTTGAGGACATCTATGTATGAATTTCTGGGACTTATAATCCTAATGTCTCAGCAACCATTTTTGCGAGTGCTCATATTGCAATTTTTTGTTGTTATTATTATGCATTTTTACCAGAGCTTATATTGCAATTTTTGTTGTTGATTTCTTTTCTCTAGCACTCCTTATTGCTGTTTCACATATTCATTTCTATGCTTGGTCAGCTCAGGAGTCTTTTGTGGCCTAGCATATGTGCTGATTCCATGAGTTTTCGTATTTTCCATTGATGGTCTTTGTCTATTATTTCATCCTCATCCCACAAGGGGCGGTGATCTCTCTTTTCCCTGCATAAAAATATTTTATAAATTTCACCTGACAGTAACGTTAATCGTTCTATCAAGGAATACCGAATGCTTTATGTCTGTAAACTGTTAATCTCACCGTCAATGTTGTGTTAAAAACAAGGCTTATGATAATCAAGATGGTGATAAATGAATAAAAATGATTTATACTTTCTTGACCGAAAAAATCAATTAGGCCTCTTCCGTAAATTATCAATTAGATGTCGCCATTCTAATTGCTATGATTTGGACGTTGGATTAACATCGAATTACCGTCCTTCCTGTGTGCCACATAGCATTTCACAAATGCAAAACGTCGAATGATATTCGTATAAAAAGCATATGTACTTGGACAAAGATTAATTGACTTCTACTTGGGTAATTTGTTGCAAACTCCTGTCTATGGAGCAAATAGATTCATCAGTGCTAGAAACTTCTTTTTTCTCGTTCTTGAAATAAATTAGACATGACAGGCAAAATTCTAAAAAACAAAATATAAACAAAATTGAATAATAAAAGGCAAAGAGAAACCAGAGGTGATAATGTAAGTTGAATTATATATATATATATATATATATATATATATATATATATATATATATATATATATATATATATATATATATCAGAAATTAATAAAAAATGTCGTTTTTAAACATTAGATACTACAGAGAAATAATTCAATTAAATGTTTAAACATGTACTGCGAAATTATCTGGATGGATACGATTTATAATTGGTTTTCTCCAGACTATAAAAAAAGGTTGGGAAATTGTTCAAATATTTATATTCACGCTCACATACATAAAAACATGCATACCTATATATAAGTTCCCCGCGAAGATTGAAAATGAATGTCTCAGCCTTTTACTGGACCCTACTTTATAGAAAGTAAAATGAATTGTCCAAGGGCTCACTCAGCTATTCTGCTTCTTCTTCAACCATCGTGACAAAACTTCTATCTATCAATATACCTGGTGAGCGAACAGAGCGCGAGGATTTGAATTCATTACTTTATCTAGGTTATTAGTTTATTTAATTTCTAGGCTATTATTAATGCTAAATGAACATATGTAGCCTGAGTTCAAATTCGAATTAGCTGATTTTTGGGGGGTAATAACCGTTTTGCGTCATCCACCCATAACGATTTTTTTTCATTAATGTCTAAATGCCTAATTTCTTAAGAGAGTCTTACTTCCATTGTGGCACTAAAATGAAAGAATTAACGCATTCCATGATGTCTGCGGTTACTTTAAGAGTGCTCACGTTATAACTACTTTGAATTGAATTCTATATTATGCAGAGATATTGATAATTGTATGCGTAGATTAAAATATGAAGTTCAATTGATGGTTGTCAAAAGGATGTTATTCATACAAAAGGATTTTCTCGAAATTTCTTATCTGTCCACTTTTGAATCCAAATGTAAACAAAGTAATTTCTAAAGAAGTAATAGATTTTTTATTTATTTATTAATACGACATATTTTATCACTTCAAGCGACTCTCTGTTTATTAAACAGTATATTTATTTATTTTCATCTACCGGCCTGAATATTCGAGAAATCATATTAAAGAAAATTATGCGCTCTCCGGCAGAGGGAACCGCCGTTAGATATGACGTATTTTAACAACGATGCGTTCCCTCTACCCAGGAGGACGCAGGTTTTAATCCTGCCGGAGAGCGCATATTTTTCTACTCAAGTACGGGTATCCACTAAAAAAAAAAACCCTTGAAGTAATAAAATAAAAAATATGTCCGATTTAAAAATATAATAAAATCCATTAATTATTTGGAAATTGCTTTGTTTATTTTTCGAATTCACAACTGAGCATATATGCCTTTCGAAAAAATCTGAACGTGTGAATGTGGTTTAAGGCATATAGAAAATTGCCTGACAGTGTAAGCTCTCTGTAGCCGAGTGGTCAAAGCACGTCGGATCAGTTGATGGTTTCTCTTGCAAAGGATGACGCATATTTGAATCCTGCCGGAGGGCACATTTCCTTTATTAAATTTTCTCGAGTGTACAGGCCAGTAGACGAAATAAACACTGTTTAAAAACGGAGCGTCTAGCCAAATACAGGTACCATCTAAAAATCAACGTTATATATATATATATATATATATATATATATATATATATATATATATATATATGAATTGTTTATTTAAAAATTATAACATAAATATGTTATAAAATACTACAAAAATAGCCATTTTGTTTCAACACCTCCGGTGTCTTATCAAGTGATGATTTTGAATGTAGAATAAAGGGTATATATATATATATATATATATATATATATATATAT
>OZ038475.1:126531892-126601892 GCA_964036315.1 Acanthosepion esculentum
TATACACACACACACACATACACACACAAGTACGTGATGAAGAGAGACGGGATGATGATGAGAAAATAGTAACTCAACTCTTCAGAAGCTGATCTGATCTCGTGCCAAAACGTCTCTCAGTTTTTTACTGCCAATTCCTCCATACATCTCCGCCGCAAGCGCGCACAGGTGTCCGGTCAGGCATGCATCGACAACAGCATTCTCTGAGGATTCATTAACACCGCTAGGTGCCTCATAATTTACACGGGTACTAATAAACGAGCAGTTTCTCCGATGTTCCCTCTACACTGTTATGAACAACCGAATACCTTACTTGTATTTTTTTTAATGTTAATACCTCTTTGAAGGATTATATTTGTGGAGATGCCGAAAATTGAAGCCCGAGTCTTTTGCATGCAAGCATGCGTGTAATGCTATCGCCATGGAAAGTGGAATCAGCCTTCTAAGTTCAAATTCTAACTGCGTCTCTTTCATTCTAATCTTCAAAAAGCCATGATTCCCACTTCAGTTATAGTTTAAAAAGCAAAACAGACTGGACTTTCTTGCCTTGTGTGGAAGCCAGTCTAGGAGAAAGAAAGCTGTGTATAAAAACCAATAAGCCAGTAAAGCAGACGAGGCTGAATTGGTGCCATAACAATGCTAAAGAGAAAGAAAGCACTGGATTCAAATCCTCATAGATAAAAAGGAAAATTGGGAGCTTTAGCCTTGGTATGACAACCAATCTAGGAGAAGGAAACCCCTTATTTCACAACCAGCCAGAAGAGAGATGTGCTCCGTCAAGCTGTCTTGCCCTAAATACACCCTTTCCTGGTATGGCTCTAGTACATTTAGGACATCAACGACCCTAATGAGTTAAGTGATTTATGGCCGTGTAACTGTTAAGAAAAAGGTTGTGCGATAAAAAATTCAGTCTCTATGCAATTTCTTTGTCTTATGCCCCGATATTGCTGTGACAATACGAAAAAGTAAGTAATTCACACTTACAAATACTTTTACTGAGAATCTGGGAAACTTTATTAAAAATGTATGGGGTTTTATTCAAAACATAACGTATTGGATATAAATGAGCGGTCGGTGTGTCTTATATGTCATGTGTTACAGTTTTATGGGGTTAGGCTAGGTACAAATACTGGTAGTCAGTGACGTCTGGATAAATGTCAACATACCATATATCTAAACTTGTAAAATGTAAAATTTGGGAGATATTTTTTGTGTATTTGGTGGGAAGTGGGATGTAATGAGTTCTTATATATCAACAAATACAGTAAGTACTACTTTTCAGGATTTTTCTCATAATGTTTAATATTGCCTAAAATTGCGTGAAAAAGACACTTAATACTGGATAACAGTATAAAAACATATAGTTTAAAATATTATACAGTGTATTATGAGACAAATACGATATGCAAACTCTACACATCAGAATAATGTTGGGTAATTGAATGACAAAATGTAAGAATTTCTGTAATAGGTGTCCTTTCGTCAAAAAGGATTTAATCAAACTAAGATAATATTCTTATTTATGGAATCATATATATGTAGTGGGAGGTATAATTATATATCGAGAGGAACGCTGAAGATATATATATAGAGAGACGCTAAACTTTAAATATATATTTTAATTTTCTGGCGCCCAATGTATTCCAATTTGTCATTCAATTACCCACTGTATTAAACACTGAAAGACCGTTGATATGATATTTTTGTGAAACAAGACGCTGAACAGAGAAGTGTATTTAAAGAAAGCTTTATATATATATATATATATATATATATATATATATATATATATATATATATATATATAAAGCTTTCTTTAAATACATATATATATATATATATAAAGCTTTCTTTAAATACATATATATATATATATATATATAAAGCTTTCTTTAAATACATATATATATATATATATAAAGCTTTCTTTAAATACATACATATATATATATATATATATATATATATATATATATATATATATAAAGCTTTCTTTAAATACAAAAGAAAGCTTTATTTATATATATATATATATATATATATATATATATATAAAACTTCCTTTAAATACACTTCTCTGTTCATCATCTGGTTTCACAAAAATATCATATCAAGATCAACGGTCTTTCAGTGTTCTTTAGTCAAGACTAATTCTGATATGAAATTATTTCTATACTAATAAAACATGATGCTTGTCTCTTTTAAACAAATAAGCAGAAAGACCAATAATCTGCGATCAAAAATAAATAAAAACATGAAATATGTTGTTACTGGTTTATCCAAATTTATAAGCTTACTGATTGAAAATATAAGAAATTTGTCGGTCTTTATTCAAACTCTATATACCTTTATTCGAAAGATAATTACTTTTATTTATTCAAATCCCAAGTACTTCTTTTTCTCAGAAAGACTGTACCCGAAGGAAACTCAGGTGTAAATTCAACTCAAAAACAGTTCGAGGAAGACAGGAGTCCACTGTAATGAAATCTGTGTGTGCACCACGCTGTTAAAGATAGTCTATTATTTCTGTCGTGAGTTTGATCTTTACTGAATACTGCACACTTGTGATTTTGTGTCAGTATAAGTTAATAAATAAATCAGTGTTTAGCATTTCGCCGTGTGGTTGAGCTTAACAAGTTTATCTTGTAGGCCATTACTACCGTAGTGAGTTTGATCAAATTGAGTGCTTATGACCTTGTGCCAATCTAAGCTTAATACGTAACAAATTTTTGGGATCTGTCGTAATGAGTTCGATCGTCACTGAGTGTTTTATACCTATGGTCTTGTACACATCGATCCTTTCTCAGCGTTGAGCACCGTTTCGCTGAGAGGTATCAGAAAAGTTTCCACAGGGATAACTGGCTTGTGTAGGCCAATCGTTCGTAGCGACGTCACTTTTTGATCATTCGATGTCGGCTCTTCCTATCATTGCGAAGCAGAATTCGCCAAGCGTTGGATTGTTCACCCACTGACATGGAACTTGAGCTGGGTTTATACCGTCGTGAGACAGGTTAGTTTTATCCTACGGATCGACACGTGTGTTACGTCGGTCGTGGTCACGGCTATCCCGTCCAGTACGAGAATAAGCAAAATAAATACGAGTAAAGAACTGTGTTAATTCTTGTTGAATTATTTTATTTAGTTTCATAATTTGCCACCGTACAAATCGGGCTTTAAAGAATCTCACCTGTAAGTTTATTACAGTTTAGTTTTTATAAATATCTATATTCCATGAATATGATCTGGTATATAAATCTTAGACACTCTTTCACGCTCCATTTTCTTTACTTACCAACCTGGAAGAAATTTGTTAAATCGCTTATCGTAACCGACTTGTTCTTTATATAACGTTTGATCTCTCAAAATGGACATTGATGGTTTATTCATTATTTTGTAGGCTAAAGTTTTGATTGTCAGTTTCTGCCCACCAACGTTGTACAGTGGAACAGTGTCCAAATTATAAACCGCCATTGCTTACGTCATCGAAATGCGTAAAATTTATGAAACGGGAATATCAAATGTTCGTTTTAATCTCGTATACTTTAGGGTTCGTTTACTGATATATCCTCAAGAAAAAGAAGAAAGATATATTTATAATGGTGTTGCCAACACTTAATATATTACATCTTTTCTCTCACTATTACTTCATTTTTCTCTCACACTCCTTTTGGGGGTTTCTTTTTCTTCGTTATAACTTCTTTCATATCTACATTCCATTTTTTTTCTTTCTTTTGCTCACTTCTGTCTTTTTCTTTTTTCTTTCCCCTATTTCCGTTCACAACATTTGTCTGTGGTTATTTATTTAATTTTAAATAACAAAAAAAAACATTCAAAACTATTTCTTATCTTTAGATCGAATCTATGTTGCGTACGAAGGAACAAGCACATTACCTTGAGTACCAAATCAATAATCTGATAGTTGTATCACTTCTATTCGTAGAAACGAAAGGTGAGATAACATGATATTGTTATTGAATACGATAGTGTGCTTTTCAAGTCTTACAGATTTCACGTAATTTCCTAACATGCTTTTCGCATGCATAGAGCATGTGCAGTGAGAACGAGATTGCTATTCAGAGTCCCGCCTCATCCATCATAACTGCAAGTACAAATTAAAATGCATGAAAAGACTTGCGAAAACAATAATTAAGACTTAGTTTAAAATAGGATACTATTTTTTGACATTTTATAAGATACTATTTAAGATATTATTTTATAGGATATTTTTGACATTATAGGATACTATTTTTGACATTATCACCATTGCTTTGGATGAAGTTCAATTGCTTTGCTGATTGTTTTTAGATAATCATAAATTTGTGATTTAGGATTAAAAGTTTTCTATCGAAAAATTACTAAAAACAAATGATTATAATTGGCGTTCAGGTACATGAGCTCCTAGATAATTTTTTTACACGGTTTGTCGTAACAGTCTGGGAATTTGTTCAAGCTTGTATTAAGTAGGATAAACGAGAACGTAAGCAAGTTTTATAAGAAACGACGAAAAATGTGTCAGAAAATGCGAAAAAGCATCGAAAAATGACTTCCAAAAATTAAATAAAGTATTAAGAATGAGAAAAATCGTTAGAAACCTAGAAAAGAATACTGATCTGCTATGTAATATCAATGTTATTATATGGCAGTGGATGGTGGACATTCTCATTACAGATGTGGAAGAGATAACAAAGATGAGGCAACATAGATGTGATTATATAGACGTTTTCAGTTTTTAAAATAATGTTCAGCCTATACAAGACCCAAGAGCCACTCGAGGTAGAGGGTTACTGAAGAAGTTTGTTGTATGAGCAGTAAGAGGTAAGAAGCGTAGTTAATGAGGATATATGGGAAATATAACGGCTAACCCTAGACTTGAACAGGTTAAGATTGTCGTGGCCAGGGAAGCATAGGAGTCGATTCCGTAAGGTAGCGGTTCGTGGAAAGAATCTGGCCGAAAAATAATTGAAACAGCAGAGTTAGTTTGAATAATTAATGGGTTATTTTTGCTTGTTGATATTAACTGGACACTACACTCCAGTTGGCATAGACAAGGACTTTGACAAACTTTTGTTGTTAAAGTTAAAAATGTTAACAGAGGCCTGATAACAGACTTCAAATATGAAAAGCCTTCGATTTCATATAACTGTCAGTACAAAATTGCTTAGGACATATCTACCTTCCCTTACTATTTCGACTGGTAGTTACTGAATCCTGTCTAGTTACCGACCCCCTTGTCTGTCAGGCCATAACCCTAGTGAATCTACCCAACGCCAATATAAAGACGCTTCTTTCTTTGTATTAACTATGCTGCAAATTCAAGGCAATGACTAAGCAAAGAGAGTTAAGATAAGTTGACCATCACATGACATATTGTAACCAATATATGCATTTCACAAAAAATAAGTTAACCAAGTAAAACAATTTATTGACTGGTTTAGCAACATAAAAGAATAATTTTACACTTTTAATGGGATGGATACACTTGGCGCAGGGATATCATCTTGTCAACAACAGGCTAGAAAGCACCGAGAAGAAGTCTTAGATCCCAGCGTCCGATAAATCTCAGTCTGTTTCTTTGTTTGGAAAAAAAAAATGGATGACTGCACTGAAACGCCGCTCTACAAAATATCTGAAATGGATGGCACATAAGTGAAGCTGGGAAGAAAGAAATATTGATTCGTTCATTCGTTTTCTACGGCTTATCAACCCTTTGTAGCTTATTTAAAGCCAAAAAATATTTTTAGGTTCTGAAAATTTTGGGGGTGACAATAGTGGTTTAGTGATACAAGTTTTACTAATTAATCCATAGCTGGGGAGAAGAGGTAGATTCATACCTTTCCCAAAGCTATGTGTTCGTAAGTGAATATAATGAACACAACGGGGATTAGAACTCTGCTCTACGATTAACAATTCCGGGCCGGTATCCATTACACCACCCGCACATCCAAGCTTACAACATCTGGTATTCCCAAGAGGTCATCCATCTAGGTACTGACCAGTCTCGACGTTGCTTAACATCGATGATCGTATGGGAACCGGTGTTTCAACATGATGTGGCCGTAAACAGAAAGAAGGAAAAGAAAGAAATAGAGAATGAAGAGCGAAATGTAAGAAAAATACGATCTCCGAAAGAAATGAAATTGTTTGATAACTGCAATTGAAAGTAAAAGTAAAAACGAAGGAAATGATGCCTTTTAAAAGAAACAAAGATTAGTAAAACGTTAGCAATAAGAAAGAAAGAAATTCGAATAAAGTGACGAAGAATGAAAATGCGAAAAAAAAAACAAGAAGAAAAAAAAACGAAAAAGTAAGGAATAAAAAATAAATAAAAACATTTTATGAAATAACAAATCAGAAATGAATAAAACTAATAAAAGAATATAAAGGAATAAAAATATAGAATCTGAATAAAAGAATGTAAAAGATTATAAAACAAAAGAAAAAAATGGACATGGAAAATCGTTTAGGCGCGAAAGAAAAAAAAAGAACGATTAAAGTTGTGGCTTTTAATTTCGGAATGTAAACAATCTAAGGTTTTGTGCAAAGCGTAAGTCTATCAAGAGGAGAGGCAGATATTAGAGGAAAACCAGGCTTCCCATTTGTATTCAGTCTAAATTGCCAGTAAGGAAATCTGAAGTGTTAACAGGAGCAGAACTCACAAAGAGTCGCAAACGTCGTGAACTCGAAACTGGGACTTTTAAAACTACATTTAAAAGAAAATGGCGTGGACTTAGATACAGCTGTAAGTACAGACCTAATTATAACTGAATAAATTAGAAACAAAGAAAAGAGTATTAAACTGTTTCATGATATCTGTCCTCCTGTATGGCAACGAATGTTGAACAATCTCTTCAAAGATAATGAAGTGATTTGAAGCAACAGAAATGTAGTTCTACAGAAAGATGCTGAGGATACTATGGACAGAACAACGACGAGGTTTTGGATAAAATGGAAATAAAATGGAATCATACTGATAAGTATGTTTCCTTTTTGTTTGAAGAGGCAGTTGAAGTTTCTGGGGAACCTGATGAGGAAGGAGGGCTTGGAAAATCTGATACTCACGGGGTAGATTGAGGCGAAGAGGGACAGAGGAAAGCAACGCGTAATATACTTGATCAGCTTGAGGAAAATGGATGGTAGAACAAGGTTTGGGAGAAATAACAAAAAGACAAAACTTATAACAGCTATAAGGGACAGGAAGATGTGGAGGGCCATGATCGCCTACGCCCGGAAGGGACACGGCACATAAAAGAAAAAATGAATCTCGCAAAATCTTTATTAATCTGAGGAAGATTAAAGAAAGATAGAAATGGTAACAAGAGAGTCGAGAATAAAAAAGACAGTGAAAAAGAGAAGGTAAAGGAGATGGTAAAAGGAAGAGAAATAATGACGAAGAGAAGGAGAAAAAGAAATATTGACAAGGAGGGCAAGATATGATGACGGGTAGACGAAGATTTACAGTAAGTTAAGTAAAGACCGAGTGAAAAAAAGTAAAGGAAGAGAAGAAGTGACGGAGAGTGGGCAGAAGAACCAGAAGGTGAGATAGAAAAGAAGAAGAAGACGAAAGAAAGTGATAGAGAGATGGTGAGAGCAAAGAGGTAATAAAATAAAGAAATTGACTGGAAGTAGGCTAAAATAAGAAAGAGATATAGAAAGAGAGGCAAAAAATAGAGTTGACAAGAAGACTTGAGCGCGAAAAAGATGGCTATGGAGGAGAAGACGAGAAATGAGCAAGAGAGAGAGAACGAGAGAGGGAAAATACAATTGGCAGAGAATGAGGAGATATGAAGCAGGGATGTATATTTCTGATAATCTGGTATTTACAAGTTTAAATATAGAATTGCCTCCCACACATATATATATATATATATATATATATATATATATATATATATATATATATATATATATATATACAGGGTGTGATGGGTAAATTGTCGCCATCTTATATTTTAAATTTCGCGCATGCGCGTTGTTTGTTTTTGATTTTTATCGACTGCACATTAGAATGGGGTCAGTTGGGCAGTGTCTGTGAGAAAAAGAGCGCCATGACACAATTCACACTGACAGAAATTTGGATATGGCAAATGCTGTACTGCTTGGCATTCGCGCCAGAAGCTCCGATACGAACATTTCCGAGTGTTTGAGTGTCGATCTGAGATCAGTGCAGATGATTAGGAAAGAGCTAGATGAGCCTAATTGTCATTACGAATGTACGGCAGCTCGGAAAACTCACTCTGACCGTTCTGATAAGAAAAGAACTCCCGAATTTGTTGGTGAGGGACTCTGACTTAACACCGAGGCCTACATCAAGTGTCTTGAGGAGGTAGTGCTGCTCTGGGTCAAGAGGGTGGCTTCTAGAAGACCCTATATCTGGCAACAGAACTCTGCAACATGTCCTACAAGCAGGTGAACCCAGTCGTGGCTGTCAAACAATTTCTGCGACCACATTACCCCTTACACATGGCTACTTAACTCCCCAGACTGCAACCCCCTTGATTATTATGTGTGGAGCACAGTTGGACATGACCAACAAAACTCCTTGCAACACCAAAGATCAACTGAAGGCAAGTATTATGGCAGCGTTCACAACTTAAACAACGAAACCGCCCAGAAGATTTGCAAGAGATACCGAAGTCATCTGGAGGCCGTGGTTGAAGCCAATAGCGATTTTATTGAATAAATATACTTTTTAGTATTTCCAGATATTTTTGTGTCATTTTGATAAATATATCTGTTAAAATGAATTGTCAGTCTTACTTTCATTTATGTATCATTTATACGACAATTTATCCATCGCACCCTGTATAATATGTGTGGGTGACGTAAAAATTATCGACACAAAAAATGGAATCGGCAATGTAGGTTCAAATTTCGGTCGAGACTATTGCTTTCGCTTCGCGTTAATGCCCTTGTGAAAGACATGAACCAAAAAAATGAAAACGTCTATATAATCACATCTATGTTGCCTCATCTTTGTTATCTTTTCCACATCTGTAATGAGAATGTCCACCATCCACTGCCATATAGTAACATTGATATTACATAACAGATCAGTATTCTTTTCTAGGTTTCTAACGATTTTTTCTCATTCTTAATACTTTATTTAATTTTTAAATATTAACTTTATTTAATTTTTGGAAGGATTTTTCTAACTGCGAATCAGTTTCCGCAAAACCTGGCTGCTGAGGATGAAAAAAAATATGGAGTCTAAATTCCAACCGAACCCGTTGTTTTCATTTTCGTAAAATTACCTTTGGAAATTATATGAATTCATCACTTGTCTTCCTAGTTAGGGTTGAATAACCAGGCCAACAACATTTACTACCTTTGTTTGACAGGACGATTTTGAATTCAATTTATTTGTTGATTTGTTGGTGACTACGAGAAAAAAAGTAGCTGAAAATTGATCTGCTGAAATACGTTAATGTACGACTCCCTTCTATCTGTTGTAGTTTTCATGGAAATTACGATTTGTCGGTTTATTTTTTTAGCGGCATACCAACTCCTATGGTTTATTTTAATGCCGAAATGTAAACATTTTGTACGTAATTAGATTGTAAGAATTTTTTAAAAATAATAATGGTTTAGTGTACAAGTCTTATTTATTAACCCACACCTGGGGGATAAGAGATGAATTCAATTTTTCCCAAGGGTATTTGCGTGAAAGTGAATATAACGAACATAACAAGAATTGGTACTCGGTTCCCCGATTAACAATTCCCAGCCATTATCCATTACACCATCCGCACATCCAAGCTTACAACATCAGGTATGCTGAAACGGTCACCCATCTAAGTACTGAGCAGTCTCGACGTTACTTAACTTCGGTGATCGTACGGAACCGGTGTTTCAACATGAAAATTACTCGGCATTAATTTCAGAACGCCCCTTTTATATACGGGTGGGGTTCACTGTCGACATAGGTTAAATCTAGGGCTATACATAGACTTAATGGCCCATTTGGAAATCAAATATTGTTTTGTTTTTTTACTAACCTTTTGAATTTTATTCCATATCTGCATCGATTCAAGTTATGATTTTTGAATATTGCCGATTTTTCATATTTTTATGCATACTGCTTTAGCTTGCTCGTAACGTGCTTAATCCCTATGCATCAAAATATGTAACGTAAGGTTTGCAGGTCATTCCATTAAAAAGATAACAAAAGAGACATATTAGAGGTCACGAAATTTCTGGGAGGGAATTCCCAGCTGAATATTATAAAAACTAAAAAAAAAAAATTAGTCAATTTCCTGTATTGAAATGTGTTAGCATCTGTTTAGATTTCTGAGATGAGGTGTTATGTACACTATTTACATTATTCGGACTATTGTCCTCATTTTTGCTGCCATATTTATCACAACGTTTCGGCCGTTGTACACTCCGGCCTTCTTCAACTGAACCATTTATTTCGCTCACTGGGGTAGTTTTACGTGCCATGTCTAATGGATGTCAGTTATCTCCTATTAATTCCCCTCTCCGTCATCCACTGCCTTAATCAGGTTTTGAACTCACACTCTTTGGGCCCTGTCACTGGATCTAACTAACTTTATCCACTGTGCCATGTGTCCTTGAGGACATCTGTATATGAATTTCTGGGCATTATAAACCTAATGTCTTCAGCCACATTTTTTTACCAGTGCTCATATTGCAATTTTTGCTGTTATCATTGCATGTTTTTTACCAGAGCTCATATTGCAATTTTCGTTGTTATTATCGCTTTAACTCTGGCACTCCTTATTACTGGTTCCCATATTGTATTCATGTCTATGCTTGGTCGGTATATGATTTCAATCAGGTTGAAATCATAGACAAAGAACATCATTGGAAAATTCGTAAACATAAGGAATCAGCACATATGCTAGGCCAAAAAATCTCCTGAATTAACAGGAGATAACTGATAACTGACATCCATTAGACACGGCGCGTGGAACTAGAACAGTCTACCCCAGGGAGCGAAATAAAGGGTTCAGTTCCACATTCCAACCACCTGAAGAAAGCCGGAGCGTACAACGGCCAAAACGTTGTGATAAATATGGCAACAAAGATGAGGACAATAATCCGAATAATGTAAATAGTGGAAATGTGTTAATAACTTGAAATTGCCGTCAAAGCATATTAAAACCAGACATTTCTTTAAAAAAAAAACATTGTCTTATTTTTTAAATTCCATGCTTAGGTAGACGTTTATTTGCTATTTGTCTTCTAACAAATCCCTAATTACTATATCTGTAGAGTTTTTGAGATATCACTATGCCTAAGTCTTCCAAGTGCCCTTTTGGATCCACTGTTGTGTGTATGCATGTGTGTGTAAAATATACGCTTATATTGGTGTGTATATAAAAATGTAATCATTAATATAGATGTGTGTGTGTGTTAATGTGGATCAGTTCTTGATATGAATGATCTCATAAAAACAAAAATAGGTAAATCTCGTCTTTTGAACTTCTTTGAACGTGTGTTTGTGTGTATGTGTGTGTTGTTTTCCAAATCAGTAATCTTTGACTAGAAAGGACATTCATCTAACCTCATCAGAATACTGGTGAAGCCAGACACTACTAAAAGGAAGGAAGTACTTTATTATAAAACCATCCTCAAAAAAGAAAGCAAAACAAAAAGCAAAAACAAAAAAGAAACGAATAGCTCTTCACACATCAGTCGAAGAAGCATCCAACCAACAACGAGGTTAGCTTCTAACGTTTATTGACTACTAACTAATATCTACTGACGCAATCACGCTTACGTATATAATTTCCAATTTCTTGAATCTTTTGCAGTTACATCATTTTTTTTTTCTATTTTCATAGATTATAGTCAACATTTTACATTCTTTTTCATGCATTTCTGAAAAATATACAAATTAAAAATATGGGTGCATGACTGAACATATTCTTCTTTTAAATGCCATAGGAGATCGAGAAGAAGGGACTAAGAATAAACTGCAAGAAGACAGAATGCATGGTCATCAACAAAATGATGAGTCCAAAATGCAAATTACAGATCGTGATTACTAAAATCACGCAGGTACAGAAATTTAAATATGAGAGGACGGAAAGTGCGACACTGAAATCCGAAGACCTAATGGGATAGTCAAAGATGCATTTCAAAAGCTAAGCAGAGTATTAAGAGACAGGAAGGTTTCGCTGGAAACAAAGAAAAGCGTACTGAACTGTTACATGATATCTGTATATGGTAGCGAATGCTGGACAATCTCCTCAAAGACGAAGAAGAGACTCGAAACAACAGAAATGTGGTTCTACAGAAGGATACTGAGGATAACATGGGTCGAACATGTGAGCAACGACGAGGTTTTGGAGAAAATGAATATAAAGAGGAAACTTATACTTAACATTAGAAAGAGGTAGTTGAAATTTCTGGAGCATGTAATAAGGAAAGAAGGTTCTTGGAAAACGCTGATACTCACAGGACAGATTGAGGGAAAGAGGAAAGCAGCGTGTAAGATACTTAATGAGTTTGAGTAAATGGATGGTAGAACTGGGTTTTGGAGAAATAACAAATAGATAAAACTTATTAAGAGCTAAAAAGTAACAGGAAGATGTGGAGTGAAAATGAAAACATTGATCTAGCCGTCCATCAATTTGCATGTGACGAATGTGGCAGGCTATGTCTCTCTAGTCAGACCTCGTTAGCAGAACAAGAGGAGTCATATTGGTAGACTTTTGACAAATCCCGCTTGGTATTGCTTAACATGCGCAGTGTGTCATAAGGACTGTCGAAACCACTCCGGCATCACTCGTCATCTGATCACCCACGAGCAACTTGAACAGAATTTACAAAAAAGGCCAAGTCCTGTATAGAACAACTTAGTTTGTCGTGTATGCAGTAAGCATTACAAGTCATTGACTTCAAGAACCATTGAGAACTGGATCAAACTTTTTGGCGTTTAAAGAGTCGACGGCCATCGTATCTATCTATCTATCTATCTATCTATCTATCTATCTATCTATCTATCTATCTATCTATCTATTTCAGTCTATTCATATAAATTTATCTGCTTTTTCATATCTATCTATCTATCTATCTATCTATCTATCTATCTATCTATCTATCTATCTATCTATCCGCTGTTTTTATCCAAACGTAAAGAAAGAGAATTTTTTTAATATGATTTCTCGATATTTCCGTCTGGTAGGTGAAAATAAATATATAATTAATATATAAATGGAGCTCTTACTCAAATACGAGTATCCAGTAATACTTACTTTTAAAATCGTACGTATCTATCTATCTATCTATCTATCTATCTATCTATCTATCTATCTATCTATCTTTTTAAAAGTCATTTCACTCTAAGCAAAGCCACTAAGATTCAAGGGATTACTGATTGTGAAAGAAAATGAGAAAAAGAAAACATTATTAAGGAGAGAGAACAGTAAAAGAGCAGGAATTCAGAAGACAGAAGATAAAGGTTGACAGTGCATTTAAGTTATGAAGATCAAAGTTGAACGTAAAACAAGAAGCCGGTAGAAACTTCTACAAACGAGAGATGTGAGAAGAAACTGTTAGCGTAGAACTTACGGTTACATCTAGCAATTGCAACTGTAAAATGATGAAACTTATTTGCCAACCTCGTATTGCGCTCAAATTTGTAAAGTCGAGTTACCAAAGAGAAACACAGTATTTATTTTGAGAATACAAAAATGTGGCACAAGGCCAATAGGGGGATGGGGGAAGTTTGTCTTATCTTAAACTTAGTAGCCACAATTACTGACCCAAGAATGCCAAGGTATTCTTTTCATCAAAACAACACATTCTTACTACAGACACCATAATGCCACAAAGTCTCTATGAAGTCCTAACTAGTTCCCATATGTCAAATTTGTCTGTGGGAGGTTGGGGAATAAAATAACAACTTAAAAAAAAGAGGAAAGCTCATCAGAACAATTGTCCTGAAATATAGAAAATGCACAGGGTAGCTACGTTATGGTAGTGGTAAAGTGACTGAAGCCGAGCAAGAGTGATAATATTGCAGATTCTTCTTTGGATTTTATCAAGAATCTGTAAATACATAGCAGAAGCACTAGACGAGATGTGACAGCAATATTCAATACATGGACGAATGGTAGACTTATAAATGTTTAAGACAGATTCTAGCGAGAAAAATTTCCGAGCAAATCACAGTGAAGTAACTTTCCTAACACCAGACATTGTCAATCTTTCGGCTCCTCTTTCCCTTATTTTGTTGTTATTTATCTCTGCCGACAATTACTTTTATAGCGATTTAATTTGTCTGTCTAGCTTTGATGGTATTATGATATAGACATTAATATCTCCTGTGATCTTTCATATGAAATCTGGCAAAAATAAATTTTAGAAAAAAATGTTTATGACTACTTAAATCAAAAGACAATTATTGTGGGAAAGGTGTGAAAACCGACTGAAATCCTACCCTTCAGATGACAATGTACGCACCCCGTCTCTTATCTCGCTCAGAGCATTACATTTCGTTTTACCCTTGCCAGAATTCATTTACCTTAGCATTTTCTATCAGAACATTTAAGAAGTTTGGTATTCCTTCAAATAAACTGACTCCGATAAAAGTGAGCTTTTATTTTTTTACTATTTTATGGTGGATCAAGAATTGTCAGCTTTGACATGAAGAAGCAGTCGAAATCTGAAATGTTTACAATGCGTGGGTCGTGAACAATTACGTAAAAATGTGGTAAGTGCAGCAGATCTGATACTTGTTTGCCAGTCGGATACTAGTTTGGAGCAACATCTATCTATCTATCTATCTATCTATCTCAGTCTGTTCATATAAATTTATCTTCTTTTTCATATCTATCTATCTTTCTCAGTCTGTGCATATAAATGTATCTGCCTTTTCATATATATCTATCTCAGTCTGTTCATATTAAGTTCTCTGCATTTTTATATCTATCTATCTATCTATCTATCTATCTATCTAACACATGTGATTATAGTCTTACAGTCATATTACGTTGAAAAAACAATTCTCGTACGATCACTGAAGTTGAGCAACGTCAAGCCTAGACAGTTCCTAGATGGGTGATCGCTTGGAAATACAAGGTACTGTAAGCTTTGATGTGCGGATGGTGTAATGGATAACGGCTCGAAATTGGAGTTCGTAGATCTGAGCTCCAATTCCAGTCGGGTTCGTTATATTCACTTACGCGCAAACGCCTCTGGGAAAAAGTATGAATCTATCTCTTCTGATCCAGCTATTGGTTAATTAGTAGTGCTTGTATCCGTAAATCATTATTATCTACAAAAAGATTTTACAATCTAAACATATTCTCTGGCTTTAAAAACGTAAAATCCTACCACTCTGTTAATCAAACTTATACACAACAAGTAAAATCGTCCGAGTATGACAATAATGACATCCGTGTCCTGGGTAAGACGATAAACTACGCTCAACAGCAAGGCCTCTGATCAGGAGGTTTTGAGGAGCGTGGAACCACCTCTAAATTGATGGTGTTCCCAGATCCACCCTGACCCGGGGTGGTAGCACTTGTTAGGGTCCCAGCTATGGGCAAATAGCTGACCCCCAAACTGGGGCCAAAACACTATGAAAGTGTAAAAATTAGGTTTTAATACCAGAAATAATTCGTAAAAAATTATTACTTTTTCTGAAAAAAGAAATATTGCCAGCAATAAAAATTATCGGCATTAAATAACACATTGAGGTTGATATGCCGTAAAACCAACCAAACCAAACAACAAGTAAACAAGTAATTTTGTAGTTAAATTAAAACTACGAAGATTATTGGTGCAGGTTCAAGTCTAATCAGAGATGACTTCTTTATTTTCAATGCACGCTGTTTTAACGGTCATGGAATTTATCGACTGAGAGACTTTTGATAAAATGTATCAAAATGATGAAAGAAAAAGTATTCCTTTTGGAATAATAGCTTTGTTCTGTTTAAATATTAGAAATCTTTTAAATATAAAACATTTAATCCAAGATTATAAAGGATAAAAATATATAAAGGGTAAAAGTTAAGCATAGATTGTTGATTTTATGGGTATTTGTTTATATTACTTCAATATTTCAACAACAATTTCAAGCATCACAAAATAAAACGTGTTTTTTAAAAATTCTTGCTTCTATATATTTTATTTTATCCTCTTACAAAATGAATATTTACGAAGTGGTCGATTATCCAACTGTAAACATTTTTTGTTTTGATTTTAAATACACAACTTGTATTTTTATTTTCCGTTTCGCCTGTACTTATTTTCTGTAAGGATACCTATAGACTTTTTCGCATATTCTTCTTGTATGTGACGTGTCCCTTCAGGGCGCGGGCAGTCGTGGATCTCCACTATTTCCAGTGTGTGTGTGTGTGTGTGTGTGTGTGTGTGTGTGTGTGTGTGTAAAGTTTTATCCCTTTCCTCATTTTTTTTGTTCCTGTCATATTCGACGAAAACCACGATTTTAGCATTCAGTCTTGGGTCAACTCTAGTTCAGATAACATGACGTTCCATGACAAAAAAAAAATCCACAATGATATTAACTTGTAATTATTTCCTGCAATCGCAGGCTCCCATTTCCTATTCATTTGCCATATCTTCTTGCTTTGACGTCTTGGTTTTAATGAGATAATCTTAATAACATCGATAAAGAAACGGCATGTCTTTCACTGAAATGGGAAATGAATAACACTAAACGTTACGACAGAGAAAGGGACGAGGCTGAGAAGGACGTATTTTGGCGGGGGAAAGCTTTCTTTAAATAAAAAAAAGTGATCTTGTTTACATGGAAGGCCCAAAACAGAGAGACGCTTAATTGGCAGCATTGGTTAACACATACATGTCATTGAATGTAACTGTCAAAGAAAGCCTTTGTTTTAAATTAATCGCTTTGAGATTTTATCTTTTTATGGCAAAGCGATATCAAATGCAGATTTGTTTAATTAGCTTCATGCTTTTAATATATCACAATCACGAAGATTATTACTATAGAGAGATTAAGCACGTCTTGTATCTTTCTTTTTATGTGCCATGTCCTTTCGGGACGTAGGCGATCATGGTTCTCCATCCCTTGCAGCTCTCAACAAGCTCCTTGCCTCTGCTTCTTCTCACAGACCACGTTCTGTCACCCACCTGCTCAAGCTCGTTGGCTAACAACTCAGATTATGCGCCTTGTACAGTGTTCTTGATATATGTTCGATATTTACTAGGTCTCTTCACCGCTATGTGCTTGTACTAGTCTATGCTGATATCTACCAGGTATCTGTGACTATAACTCAGGGATTACAGTGGTTGATTATTATCTCAATGGTCCGTGGTATCCAGTCGCTATATGCGTGTTATTCAACGAACACATTTAAATATATTTTGGCAATAGTGTCATAAAATCTGAAAGTTATGAAAAGAAAAAAAAAGACAGCTGCAGAGTCGGTGGGTTCTCGCGATCAATGGCCACGTGTCCGTGACCAAGGCGAGCCTTCAAGTTAGAGGTTATTGGTTATCGTTTTACCTGGAGTAAATGAATGCCGCCACGGCTTTTAAACCAGCTCTATAAAGGGAAAAGGTTAAGTACTCAGTTGCTCAGCAAACCTACAACCACACCAAGTCATGTGGTTGATGACAATGGTTAGTATATATATATATATATATATATATATATATATATATATATATATATATATACATACATACATACATACAGAGAGGGAGGGAGAGAGGAGTAGAGGGAAAGCACAAAACTCAATAATTAATTCCTCCTTCTTGTTTACTACATTTAGTCGTCAGTGAATCTTTTTTCAAAATTTTAACGATTTATTGACCATTCCACACCGACGGAGTATGGCATGCGGTCTTTTATTAGTGTGGATTTATCCGAAATGGCATACGATTCAAAATAATAATTTATGCTGATCCCTTTAGTAATTTCATTGTTCTATTGACTACTGCGGAAAACAAGATGGTATATCTTTGAATCTCATACAATGGAAAGCTATTTTTGTTGGACTCAAGCTTTCATTTGTTTGTTGGTTTCCACTTCGAGGCTGGAAAACTGTTATTCTCTGAGATTACAAATAGAGTTCAGGAAGTTTTAAAAAAGAAAAAAAGTAACTCAAATCTTGTTGTATTCAGAGAATCTCTATTTTACACCACTTACGACTGACATCACTCTCTAGTTACAATCTTTCACCCACATCCAGACATTTGTAAAGGACATGAAGTTTGTTTTCTCTTCTCGTTTTCTTTGTTCATTTCTTTTGTATTATTTCTGTACCTTTCGTTTATGTTTTCATTTTCTTTCATTGTTTATTTTACTTCCACTTTTTCTTTCTTTCTTTCTTTCTTTCTTTCTTTCTTTGCGTTCTGTCGTCTTGTTTTTCTTTCTTTCTTTTATTAATTCGGTTACCTTCTTTTTTCCTTTCTTTGATTTTTATAATTCTTTCTTTCTTTCTTTCTTTCTTTCTTTCTTTCGTATTGTTTTTCTTTCTTTCTTCCTTTGATTCCCATTTCTTCTTTTATTAATTCAGTTACTTTCTGTTTTCCTTTCTTTGATTTTTATAATTCTTTCTTTCTTTCTTTCTTTGATATCTATTTTTTCCTTTTTATCTGTTTGTCTTTTCTTTTCTTTTTTAATGCGTACTTCCTCAATTCTGTTGCGCCGTTTCTTTGAATTCTATTTTCTTCTTTTCTTTCTTAAGTTCTACTCAGTTTTTACAT
The DNA here is from genome assembly GCA_964036315.1 of Acanthosepion esculentum. Taxonomy (NCBI): domain Eukaryota; kingdom Metazoa; phylum Mollusca; class Cephalopoda; order Sepiida; family Sepiidae; genus Acanthosepion; species Acanthosepion esculentum. Next base: position 126,550,565 of record OZ038475.1, read on the forward strand.
TCTTTCTTCGACTTCTATTCCTTTCTTCATATTAGTTTTCATTCAAACTGATTTTATTAAAATATTCCTTTTATTCTTAAAGACGTAAGCTATAACTTAATAAATGAGTTGATTTCTTATTCGGTATTAGTAAAGTATGTTAATTATTCTTAAGACTTATGCAAGGAATTTGTATTATTAATATTCTCTTTCAATAATAATTATATTAACAACAAATTATAACTATTGCTATTATCATTTTTGTTGTTTTAGCATTGTAAGTTGAGTCATAATATGCTGTGGAGTAAATACCCCCTTCCCCCGTTCCCGGTAACACAAATGAACTAAGCAAGACGCCTTAAATAAAGAACTCAAAGTGAGTCAGTCGCAGTCAGTCGCAGGCTCGTGACAAGACAAGACAAGACCAGACCTCACTTCTGTCTTCCAGAAGAGGGTGACAAGACCTCCGTCTTCGGGCGGAGGATGGCTTACTCTTACTCTGCCTTCGGATGGAGATTCGGCTGAGAAAAACAGCCAAGTTAGAGTCAGGCAGTTCGCTGTCTGACTTGCTACTGACAAGATCTCTGTCTTCGGGCGGAAGGTAACTGAGTTGGGGCTCTGTCTTCGGATAGAGACTCAGCTGAGAAAAACAGACGAGTACTGTACCCGAGGCCGCTTTTGCGGTTGCTGAGTAAATTTTAACCAATGGCCCGGGTGGAAACGCTCGGGTTCCCCACATAAAACTTGACATTGTTTCAAAATTTGTCCGCAGTGTGGCAACCGGTAAATACCAGTCAGTTTCAGGCTCACGACATGACAAGACCTCTGTCTTCGGGCGGAGGGTGATTCAGTCGGGGTTCTGTCTTCGGATAGAGACTCGGATGAAAAAAACAGACAAGTTAGAGTAAGGTAGTTCGCTGTCTGGCTTGCTACTGAGAAAACCTCTGTCTTCCGACAGAGAGTGACTAAGTTGGGGCTCTGTCTTCGGATAGAGACTCGGCTGCGAAAAACAGACACGTAGTATACCCGAGCCCACTTTTGCGGGGGCTGAGTAAATTTTAACCAGTGTCCCAGGTAAATACCAGTCTGGCAGTCCGCTGTCTGGACCGCGATTGTCAAGTTCTGTGTCTTCGGGCAGATTACGACCCAGTCGGGGCTCTGTCTACGGACGGAGACTCGGCTGAGAAAAATAGAAAATGCAAAGTGCCCGATCCTTCGGTTCCAGGGGATGGGTAAATTTTGATCTTTGGCCCGAGTGTAGGCGCTCGGGATCCCCAGACTAAACACAACCTTGTGTCGCATTGGGGAGATTGGAAAATACCAGTCAGGCAATCCGCTGTCTGGCTCGCGATTGTCAAGTTCTCTGCCTTCAAGCAGACTACGACTCAGTCGGAACTCTGTCTGCGGACGGAGACTCAGCTGACTGGGTAAATACCAGTCCATTGGAGTCAGTCGAAGTGAATTCTAAATGATGTCACGGCGAGTAGCATAAGCAAAACATAATATTATAACCGCTTGCAATGGGTACTTATTGTACAACTTTTCCTTTTAATATCAAGTAATAAAGACCTATTGTCTGTTCTACAAGCAATAAATGTTCTGTTAGGTCAGTAAAATCAAACAAAAGATGAGATAAATTTCAAAAGCTGTGTTCAAGAACGATTTCAATTCTTGTTGTCTGAGTTTGACCCTTTCATGACAGCATTTATAATCAACGACAGTCCCATTTAAACAATATTGTAATTGCATTGCATTTATAAATTGTGAATGTATTGTACTTATAAAATATCAAAACATTTATATTACTCTCCGTTTTATTGTATCTCTTCAGTATTCTTGAATAGTACATTAAACATTTTATTCATTATTGAGTAACTATGATTTCTACGTCAAACGAAGATAGACATAGTGCAACTTGCTTATATCTATTTAGTACAGTCTTTTGGTTAAGTAGGAAAGTGTTAAAAATATATATGTATATACAGCTCGCTAAAGGAATAGTGGCACTTGGTCTGAAGATCGCATTGACGAGTGATAGATCTATCTATCTATCTGTTCAGATCTATCTATCTATCTATCTATCTATCTATCTATCTGTTCAGATCTATCTATCTATCTATCTATCTGTATGTACACACATACATCCTGCGAGAAATGCTCTGAAAGTGATGACTGTTATTTATAGGGTGCCTCGAAACTAATGCCTTCTATTTACTCCCATTTAAACTACAACAGGTACAAGGAACAAAAAACACTGTCGGACAGAACAAATTTTCAACTGCAAAACAGTTTTTCTCCATAGTCCACTATTGGCTATGCATTTTTACCAAAGCTGTGCACGTAAACAAAGCTTAGCACACATATTGTTGTCACCGCTGTTTAAACGCATTAACCACAGCCTAACTGTACTCATCTATTGATTGGTCTCTGTAAAATGTTCAGCTATCGTCAATGAATGTCATTAAATGCAATTTTGTTTTCCGAATGGAGGAATACAGTGGCACACATTTGCTTAGTACTCATTTTCAATTTCGATGCCATTTTTGACTTTCAAGCGTCAGAAAGCAAAACAAATTATGGGTTATTGGTGGAAAGGTTCTGCCACTTATGCCGTGCCACGAATATCGGCCTCTGACGCCACGAATCAACATAATAAATTAGAAGACATTACTTTCTGAAACGACCACCGGATAGATAGATAGATAGATATGAACATACTGAGATAGACAGATAGATAGATAGATAGATAGATAGATAGATAGATAGATAGATAGATATTAACAGACTGAGATAGATAGATAGATAGATAGATAGATAGATAGATAGATAGATATTAACAGACTGAGATAGATAGATAGATAGATAGATAGATAGATAGATAGATATTAACAGACTGAGATAGATAGATAGATAGATAGATAGATATTAACAGACTGAGATAGATAGATAGATAGATAGATAGATAGATAGATAGATAGATAGATAGATAGATAGATAGATATTAACAGACTGAGATAGATAGATGGATAGATAGATAGATAGATAGATAATTCAGCTACCTTTGTGAATTATCAAGAAAATAATCCGACGCAATTGTTAATATACCCACGGATTTTACGATAAAATAAAAATCTACCTGATCAAGGAAACGAGTAAAGATAATGGCTATGGGTTAGCGTGGACGAAATGCTGGTGGGTTCGATCCTCATAGCGTGATATTTTAATTTATGGATTAAATTAAAAGTCCGTCAAACAAATCTATTTTAAACTATTGTAACATTTTCTTCCGCTTGTACCATTTCTGCAATAATGTAATCAATGGTTATCTTTTTATTTTCATTCAGACTTGCAGGTCTGCAAGAAACCAAAAAAGCTGTTTAACCTCTAAAGCAACGACTGCAATGCTTTTTATAGTTTTACTCATGAGTTTTTGCTAAGATTGAAAAAAGGCGCAATCGATTGGAAACCAGTGTTCCAACTTAATTGAATTGTTTATTTATCACTTGATAACAAAATATTTCAACAGCAAGTCGTCAGTTAACAGCTATTGAAGAAACAAATAGACATGATAAAGCATATTGAGTCATGTCAGGGGAAGTGATGAACGTGTGTCGCAACTTGTTTATGTTATCCAGCTTTTTTATAAACCACGAGGTAAACAAACTTTTTAAAATCACATTTTCTTCCGGTTTCTTCGTAGAATATTTGCCGCCATTGTACCTTCTGGTTTCCTTCCAGTAATATGCTGGTTACATTGCATTAAAAAAATCTCTAAATTCATATCTTGTATAATTTTTTTTCTTTTTATATTAACAATTTTAACCTTGGTTTTAATTTGATCGCCAAAGCTTAACTTGACCCGCCTATCGGAATAATCTGCCTTCCATAAAACACTCCCTGTCATAACATTTTTGTGGTTTGGACATAAAACGATTTTTCTAAAAGGCGGCAACTTATAACTTTGGAGCACATAGTTATAAGCTACTCTTGACTTCTTTTCTTCTTCTATGCGCCGTGTCCCTTAAGGATGTTGGCGAACATGGGTCTCCACAATTTCCTATACTTTGTAGCTCTTAATAAATTTTGTCGTTTTGTTATCTCTCCTAAACTATGTTCCGCCATCCATTTACTCAGGCTCGCTAGGTAGGTGATGCGTTGTTTTCTTTTGTTTCCCTTGACTTCAATCTTTCCTGTGAGTATCAAATTTTCCAAGTCCGCTTTCCTCATTATGTGCCCTAGAAATTTCAACTGTCTCTTCCTGGGGAGTAGATAGGTTCGCCTATTATTCAGTTTACACCCCTCCCTGGTCTTTTGAACAGGAGTATAGGTTTATCCCTAGTTTCAGGTTTAGGATTGGGTTTTCGGTTCCTTCTAAAGTCTACTTCAGCTCTATACTCCTGAGGCTTGTCATTTCTTACGTTAACACAACTCCACACAGTAGTTCTCTACTTTGACAGGCTCTTGGGCTTTGTATTTGGTGAACATTATTTTAAAAAAAAGAAGTGATCGTTTTGTTTTCATTTTCTCTAAAATTTTGTCGTTGCTCACATGGAGAAAGAAAACTGATTTCAAACAAAGAATCCATATATGAATCAATTTACTTGAAACCACAGTGTCTGAGCGAAGACAATCCTTACCACAGAAATCAACAATAATCATTTTTTTTGTATTTAAAACTAGTCAATATTCACACATTAACAAAAAATGCTGGCATATTTTTGTTTAATGTAATGGCTTCCTTCTCGCATACAGCTTGGCATTGTTACCAGAACAGTTTCCATTATATTAACGTATAGCTTCAAAGCCTTCCTGTGACCTTTAAGATGGCCTACAGAGAGCCTTCCGCCAGCACTGAAGATTATCTACGCATTGAGGCGTAATAAGAATAGTTTTGTTTTACAGAGATGAGGTTATTAAATAAAGGTGGCGGTGCTTACTAGAACGTAAATTATTGACTGACCGGACAGCATTCCAAGTGTTGAAAAATGATTTAAGTTAGTCTCGTTCGTCTTGAAAGGAAAAATAGAAATGATGAATATAAAGACGTCATCCATAATTGAAGATAGATGCATGAAGGTTATGAAGTGTTTGTGTGCAGTAAGATAACTGGATAGGAGCCCATTATTAAAAAGTAACACTTTATTACATAAATGAGCAAAATCGTTCGTAACTAACAGATACCGCTTCTATTTATGCGCATGTTAGTATCAATCTCAATTTGTTCGTATGTATGTATATATGCAGTAATATGGGCGTGTGGCCGACTGGTTACAACGTTTACTTTCCAACCGGGTTCGAATCTCATCATGGTTGATTTTTTTAGGAAGGCGACTACTTGATGTTATCGACGTGCGCAGGGGATTCCATGATGGGACTCATTTGGAAAGTGCCTGAAAACCACATCACTGATTGACCCATGCCTTATGTGTTAAATTGGGGAGATGATTGGTGAGCCGTCGATGTTTGTGCTAGCACGAAATCACAAGTCATTGTGACCGAGGATTTGAGCACGCTGTTAAGATTTGATCGTGCCGCATAATGTGCTCGCTGTCAAGACTAGGGTCCGCATAGTTGCAGTATAAACCACAGTTAAGCTCTGTGGATATTGAACAAGCTCAAATGTGCCTGAGAAGACGTTTGCAACATGGACTGGCTAGCCGCTCTGGTAGATAGGCACACATGTAGCGGTCAGTCACTATGTAGTAATGCATGTATCAGATCCCGCTACGAGTTCTACCGGTAGCATGTATCTCAGCATGGGTTATCAGCAACTAAACCAGGCTTTTCTTGTCAGATGGATGGCTAGGCACAATGTTAAACAAGATAAGTCATGACATAGGGAGAACGAACCTTCTTGTAGAGTCAACAACCATTTAGAATACAGCCCACTGGTAGTGTTGGACTTTGTTAAAATATTCAACTCTGTTAAGGAATATACTTATTTAACACCTAAGGGTTCGCCAGCAACTGGTGATACTGACTTGCTTTTCTTTCCGGTTTATTTGCATTTGATGCCCCGAGAGTGGGTTTAACTATTGTAATATTTTTGCTGACCGTCGCCTAAAAAGGCAACCAATTAGATAATGATTTACAACGTTATTCATATAAATGCTCTGAAACCGTTTCAGATCAATTAGGCTAGGCTCTGTTGGTGTTCAACAAACATTAATGTGCCTTAGCAGGCGTCTGCGACAGGGATTAACTAAACACCCTAACAGGCGGGTGTGCTTGGAAAAGGAATGTAGCCGGTCATGTGTGTATGTAAATTATATGTGTGAGTACTTAGAAGTGCCTGTGTTTAGTCCACAGTGATGGATCCCAAGCCTTTGATAACGAAACCCCTGATATAACACTCGACTCACTGATAATCCGTATATCAAACATCTGCTTGTCTTTAGGATTCGTAGCATTGTTGTGCAAGCTGTGCATAACTATTATCTCATCTCAGGCAGTGCTGCCGTTCTGCGTATGACGATAAACTACTTCCGCGTCCTGGGTAAGACAATAAAATACGTCTAACAGCAAGGCCTCTGATCTGGAGCTTTTGAGGAGCGTGGGACCACCTCTAATTGCTGATCTTCTCAGGTCCACTCTGAACCGGGGTGGTAGCACCTGCTAGGGTTCGAGCTATGGGTAAATGGTTAACTTCCAAACTGGAGTCAAAACACTATGATAGTGTAAAAATAGGTCTTAATACCATAAATACATTGTAAAAAACTATTAACAGCAATAAATTTTTGAAGAAAAATTATTACCAGCAATACATTGTTGAAAAAAATTATTACCAGCTATACATTTAAAAAAAATTAGCAGCAATACATTTTTAAAAAAAAAATATTAGCAATAAAAATTTTGTCGGCATTAAATAATCCCTTGAGGTTGATATGCAGTAAAACAAAACAAATCAAACCAAACCAATCGGGCAGTGCTGACATTTTGACATCTATTGTTGCTCTGTTCTCAGCTATGGATTAAATAGCTGGCGCTCGTGGTTGGCAACCAGTCTAGGAGAAAGACAACGCTGAATTAAAAACCGTAACCATAAATTTAACTTGTCAGCAATGGTCATACTTGTCTAACGTGTCAACAGTCATCATGTTTATCAATCGATATATCAGCATTGATTGACTGATTGATTTGATTTTTACGGCTTATCAATTTTTGAAGATAATAATGCTTTTACTGATTCTATTTCCGCTAATTAACCCATAGCGGGGAGAATAAGTGGATTCATACATTTCCCAAAGTTTTTTTGAGTGTAAGTGAATATAACGAACCTGTTTGGAATTGGAACTCTACACTCGGATTTCCAACCCCGAGTTATTATCAATTACACCATGCGCACATCCAAGCTTACAACACCTGGTATTCCCAAGCGGTCACTCTCGGTACTGACCAGACTCGACGTTGCTTAACTTCAGTGATCGTGTGAGAACCGGTGTTTCAACGTGATGTAACAGGGAGAGTTTGGGAACCATACACAAACACACACACATATATTTTTTTATTGAAATTGGAGTAAATTTGAACAGTGAAATTAGATCAGAACAATTTTGTTTACTGATGGGAATCTGATCTAGCCCATTTGGAATTGGATCATTAGGAAGACAATGGAAGATGATCGAGATAATTTTTATCGGTTAAAATTTGAAATAGAGCTTACTAAGGCTATGAGGAACTTTGAAATTCACATGATTTTGGGTTTAAGGTAGCACTCGTGTTAATCGTTTGTGGGCCAAGGGTCGATTTATGATCAGCCAGGTTTATCTATATAAACGCTCACAGAAATCTGTTGACAGAGTGGTTGGCTTGTCTGCCGTCGAGTGCAGTCGAGCTGGGTAGAGAGGGGTCGAAGACTGGAAGTGACGTCAGAGATTGGAACCAAACGCCCGCTAACATATTTTGTTCATATAAGTACGAAGAAGCGAATTACTCCTCCAACAATCTAAGACTGCTACTGCTACTATTATTACTACCACTGGAAACGGAAATGTCGAACAAGCTACAATAATCAAAATGTTGTTTGGGGGCTCCTCTGTCGTCGAGTGCAGTCGAGCTGGGTGGAGAGATATCGGAGACTAGAAGTGACGTCAGGGATTTGGAACAAAACCTCCGCTAACATGTACTGTTAATATAAGTACCGATGCTTCTGCTACCACGAAGATTACTACTACCGTTACTACAGCCGAGGAGGAACGCAACTATAAACTTTAAGCCGCGCACAGAAATCTTTATCTCTCCATCGCAAGAGTCGCATATCGTTCTGAGACGCTTTCACAACAAGCTAATCACAACCCACTCTCTCCCTCTGTCAAGAATCCAGTGTATGAGTTTTTACGTCAATTACTTTTCTGTAACCCGTTTCTTTTCTATACTATTCTTTTCTGCTATATAAAAGACATTAACAATTCAACCATTGAATAGTTGTTTGTCCGGCTTTCTGCAAATATATATATATATATATATATATATATATATATATATATATATATATATATATATATATATATGGTGCATTCTAAATTTCTTAGCACAGACGCTCCAGCCGTGTCTACATCTTCAGTCGACCGTGAATGGATGAACATCACTTCTGCTTTCTGGATCAAACCAAACACAACGTGGGCAGGAGGCATGATTAAACCAGTGGACCAGTCGAATGATCTACGGATGCTCAGGGGACCTACGGCCACTCCCTTAAGTTCGGTTAAGACCGAGTAGACACCTCAACCCAGAGAGTAAGACGTTGGAGGTTGAGGGGCTGGGGCGAAAGTGTTAGAGTGATATGGAAATGTATCAGTGGTTTATGCCAAAAAGAAATCATACATTTTACATAACAAATATTTTAGTACAATCTCTTCCCTTGTCAATGCACTTAATTCGGTGCTGAATAATAATCATATAAATACAGTGCAAATTTTTCATAAAAATTTACCCACGTGTCTATCTATGGATTTATTGATGCAACCTGGTATATCGATACTGGAATGTTTTTGTTTTTTAGGCATGTGTGAAAAAAATATCGATAATATTGATTATGTATGAATGTCACTTACCTATATCTGGATCATACTCCATTATAAAACGTTTTGTAATGTATTTCACTGTTAGGGCTGAAAAATATGGAAAAATATTTTAGTTTGTTGAAGACGAACTATAATCTGTAAAACTCAAAATATTCTAAAACATTCTCAGCATTATAAAACAATTTAACACAAATATTTTCCCCAGCGACATGAATTGCAGTATAAAATAAAAATAAGCAAAAGTTAATTTCATCTGATTTGTGGACAAAATACGTAATTTATTAGATTAACAATAAGTTTAGAACACTTTTTTAAATATCAAAATCAATTAAATGCCATCCGAGGTGACCTAGAATCGATATGAACTCGCTTCCTGTTTATAAAATATATAATTATTTTCAAAAGCAGTTTCCGATCAGATTGTATTACTATTAATATTTTTTTTTATTAAAATATCGTTGTTAGTACGCCGTTATGGCTGGTAGAGGAGAGTGCAGGTGGATTCAAACATCTAATAAATTGGAAGTATTCTCCCTTGGACAGATATTTTTTGCCAATTAATACTAGCTTAATACCACGAGACCGATGGTCTAACTGAACAGAAAAGAGTTTTATTCTCCAATTTGGAGCATTTAAGCGTTATTGTTGCATGACGGGAATGAATACAAACACACAAGCCTACAGAAATCATATCTTTATAATAGTAACGTGTATAATTATTTATTAATTGAATGAGCTGATTGGGGCTTATTTTTATTTCAGTCATCAGTATTCTTAACAAATTACATTCTTGTAATTGGCGCAGGATCTCATTTCAAAATATTTGATCGTTTCTTGTTCGTAAACATTACTTTATATCTTCCCAGTGGTTGAACAACAAATCATCTGTCTTAGACTTTCCTAAATTAATACTTCAAGTTTCATGCATCAAAGTTTGATACACCTTTTTGCTGATTTTTTCTACGCCCAAAATGACAGTAAACATTCTTCTTCTTCTTCTTCTTCTTCTTCTTCTTCTTCTTCTTCTTCTTCTTTGTACCGCGTCCTTTCCTGGCTCTCCACAACTTCCTATCACTTGTGCCTCTTAGCAGTTTTTCTCCCTTTGTTAAGGCTCCCCTACCTGTTACGACATCCATTTACACAAGCTCGTCAGGTAAATGGCACGCTGCCTTCTCCTATCTCTCCTGCCTTCAATATTCCCCGTGAGGGTTAAGTTTTTCAAGCCATCTTTCCTCATTATGTATCCAGAAGAATTTCAGCTGACTCTTCCTGATTCTGAATGTGTTCTTTCTGTTGCCATTTGCTTGTTGCTTACTTACTCCGTCCATGGAATTTTCAGTATCTTTCTGTAGAACCACATTTTTACTACCTCCAGTTTTCTCCTCATCAGTGGGGGATTGACCAGCATTCTCTGCCACATAAGATAATGGATAACACATTGTAATCCAGTATTCTTTTCTTTCTTTCTAGCGATTTTTATCGTTTCTCAGCACTTTGCTTAGCTTTTGGAATGCCGTCCAATACATGTACAGATTTGGTGTCGCTTTTTCCATCCTCTGTTGAAACAATTCCCAGCTATTTAAACTTCTGCACATACTTGATGTTGACATCTTCAATTTGTAACTAGCATCTGGGGATTTTTTATCTTGCTGATATCCATACTTTCTGTCTTTTTGTGATTGATGGTTAATCCTTTTTTATCGGTTTCATCTGCTACATTTTGTTGGGGGTCCTGTAGTTTTATTTCCGAGTCAGCCATCAGCACAGTGTCATCTGCATATCTTACAGTGATAAGGTTACACCCACCGATAATAATTCCTGGAAGGGTCTCCAGTTCCCTTGGGACAGCGTCGCTGTAGAGTTTGAATAACTCTACGGAGAAGATGCACCATTGTCTCACGCCCCTTTCTATTTTGTGTAGCTACTCAATTCGTTTTCTATCCGAATGCAGGTAGTTTGCTCCCAGTATAAGTTTTAGATAATTCTAACATATTTTCCAAATAAATCTAGTTCTCCTAGCAATTCAAATAAATCCTTGTGCCGTATCTTGTCAAATGCTTTTGTATAATCTATAAAACGTTAGTACACATCCTTCTGAATTTGTACTGCTCTCTCTTTCTCTCTCTGATATCCTTCTAATTATGAATATCGCATTTCTTGTTCCATTGTCTTTAACAAAGTCGTTCTGTTCTTGTCCTATTTCTTGTCTGCTTCACGCTCTATTTATTAAGATTCGCATCATTAGATTGGCTATGTGGCTCATTGAACTGATTGTCCGATGGAGCTCGCATTCATTTACACCTAGTCTCTTAGCTAATGTTATGAAAATGGATTTAGTGAAGTCATTCGGTGTGTCGCCATCATTGTATATTTCGTTTATCACTAATCTGATCTTCTCGATGTCGAAATCGTTTAAGGCTGGAAACATTTTTGTTACGATCCCATCTGGCCTTGCTACTTTGTTCTTCTCCATCCACTCCAGCGCTGATCTTACTTCAACTTTTAGTATTTCTGGCCTTTTTTTATTTTCAAGCGTAGGCTTCTCTCTCGCATTTTGAAAAAGAAATAGAGGGTGAGTAACACAAATACAGGCAGTATGCATAACTGAATAAAAAAACCTAACAGGACGAAAGTTGAGCTAACCAACAGACTCTACCAAATCAAAAGAGGGATCTCTGATAATAAAAAAGGAAAATAGTCCAAAGGTGGGGCGAATACGTCAGTAGATGTGATAAAACCTTGTGAATGTTTAGAACCGGAATTGTAAGAAATGATTATACCTTTTCCAAGATAGACGCAGTAAAATCATAATCAGAGTCTTCACTAATTTTCAACATTTGTTCCATCTTAACTCTTGGTATTTACTAACCTGTTGTGGAGTAAATAAGACACCGCCGTAACACAAACGAACTAGGCAAGATGCCTTAAATAAAGAACTCAAAGTGAGTCAGTTACAGTCTGTCCCAGGTTCGCGACAAGACAAGACAAGATATAAAAAAACTCCAAGTCAAGGAAGTCCGTTGAAGTCAGGCAGTTCGCTGCTAGGCTCGCGACTGACTTGCCGAACTCACTGCCTGCAGAGAGGAATCCAGACGCGGCTATGCCAACGGGCAATGTCTCATCTGGGGAGGTAGACAAACCCGACTTATTACTGACAGTCAGCCATAGTGTTTTATTTTTTTAATTAATTAATTAATTAATTTAATTAAAAAAGAAATTTCTTATTTTCATCTTCAGTAATATGGAGAATTTTTCTTTCTTAAGAATCATCGATGTGTTCAACTTTTTTCTATCAATTGATTTTTTTTACACTATTTACATCGTTCGGATTCTTGTCCTCATTTTTATTGTCATATTCACGACGTTTCGGCCTTCTTCCGGTGATATACGTTGGAATTTAGAACTCATGGCCCTGTGGATAAAAGAGTTGGTTGAGTGATCGAAAAAATGGCTTGACCAAAAGAGTTGTGAGTTCAATACGTGGCCACAGCTGAGGGAACAAAAACTTGGAGAGTTGAGTTACTAAAGGGAATTAACTGAAACTGAGATATTCCAAAAGAGGCATGGCATGTGGAATTAGAACACTCTACACCCGTGGACTAAATAAAGGGTTCGGTTCGAAATTCCAACGTATATCAACACCTGAAGGATGCCGCTTCGTACAACGACCGAAACGTTGTGAATATGGCAATAAAGATGGACAACAGCCCGAACGATGCAACTAGTGTAAATAGTGACAATACTTCAGTTCAGAAATATAGACATATGTTACTTGATTCTTTTTCTTACTTTTGATTTTACTACATGAGTACATTATTGTAATACGATGCCTATGACACCCTGTCTGATAAGTATATCATGCACATGCGTCAAATGTGCGAGATATGGTGATTATTATTATTTTTATTATCATTATTATTATTATTGATTGATTGATTGAGGGAGGGAGCCACATGCTATCAGAGAGACGTTGGGGCATAAATTTTCGAAGATCAGTATACCCATCATGACATCAGTCTGATAGGGGTATACTAAGCAAATGTATGACAGCCAAATATGTGCGATCTGGTGACAGGTATTGATACAAATATCACATAATCTTGCAGGTGGGGCTCAATTAAAAATATCTTTATCCTAGTCCATTCAGACGGTCACCAATTTGATGTATTTCAATTATCGAGATATGATTCCCAAGTCTCCTTGGCTGCCTCATTTTTCAAACTTAAAAAATCAATACCCCCTACTACTCCCGGTTACGAATAGAGATGTACAGTGCGTCAGTCCCTAAGGCAGGTACCCAACTGGTTAAAATCAGGTAAATAAATCTTAATTTACAAAAACAAAATATATACATGATAACACATTCGATCATTTAAGACCAGAAACCATGAGAGATATGTCTTTTCTAGCATCAGGATATTTTATTATTATTATTAGTAGTAGTAGTAGTAGTAGTAGTAGTGTGCTTGATTGGTTGATTTTATTTAGCGGCATATCAACACCTCTATGGGTTATTTAATACCGAAATCTAAATTTATTGTACGCAATGTTATGCTTTCAACTACAGATAATTTGTACATAATTATATATTTCAGAGTAAACATATGTTTTTTATATATATATATAGTTTCTACACGATAAAACCTATTGTTGGTAATTTTAAAAAAATGTATTGCTAATAATTTCATTACAATAATGTATCGTTGGTATTTTTTTTATAAAACTATTGCTAGTAATTTTACTAGAAAAATGTATTTTTATACATTTTAATGTTGTATTAATAGTCATTTTGCTATAAAAATGTATTGTTGGTCATTTTACTTTAAAAATGTATTTTTGGTAATTTTATAATGCTGTTGATTTTTGTTTGAAAGTTCACTATTTGCCCACAAATGGGACCCTAACAAGTGCTACCACCTCGGCTCAGGGTGGACCTGGAAACAACAGCATTTAAGAGGTTGTTCCATGCTCTCCTGACTAGCGGCTTTGCTGCCGGATGTAGTTTATCGTCATACCCAGGATGCTAATATTATTATTAGTCATAGTAGTAATAGTAGTATTATATAAATTTTCAGAGTTGATTTATAAATCATAAGTTGGGCACCAACACTTAGTAATTTATGTAATACTACAAATAGAACGACAAAAATTAATAATCAAGCATTATCTTTAAATTTCCCGCCCTATAAATTATAAGAGTTCAACAACTGAAGGACAAAATGAAGCTCTTAGAAAAATATTGATTTCTCTGCAACTATGGTATTGTTAACTTCAAAGTTTTCACCATTATTTGATTATAAAGAATATGCTTATTAGTTATATGCGTTCTATAGCGTGTATAACCTAGAACAAATCATTAGTTGTCTCAGCATTTATTTCATCTTGTGCAATAGTCATGTTTATCGTAGCAGAAGCTTTTAGAACCGTTTAACAGTCTTTTCCTTCAACTGCAGCGACGCGCCACTTATACTGCTTAGACTTGTGCGTTATTTGCGACAGAAACAGCTGTGTTGTAAAATATAAGGGGTTATCTAGATTAAGGTCGGCTATAAATTAAAAACTGCATGCTTTCTGTGTTTGTAAGTAGAAGTTGGAAGATGTTGTAATAGTTATCAACTCAGAAAATGTTATGAGCGAACCGAGTTCTTCTTCAGATTGAACAAATCACTATTAAAACAACCATCACTATCGTCTTAGACAGAGAATTGATTGATTGATTTGTTTGTTTAACGACATATCAACTCCTCATGGATCATTTAATGTCGAAATTTAATTTTCTTGGGAGCTTTGAAGTAATAAAAATACGATATGTGTTATTCTGCTTTCACAATTGAGTACATGGTATACGATAATCGGTTTTGTGCATATATATGTTTGTGGGGATATGGTTACTAGAGGCGGTGACGTGTGTTTGATGTAGTTATGTTGAAGTTATATTTTGGAATACAGTTTGATTTCTTTACGACATTGTAGGATATTATATGGATTATTGTCATGAATTAATTCTTTCATGCTGGTTGTTCGTTTGTTTGGTTGGTTGATTTTATTTAGTGGCATATCAACACCTCTATGGGTTATTTAATGCCGAAATCTAAATATTTTGTACGTAATTTTATGGCTTCAAATAAATATATTTTGAAGGTAATTGTATGTCTTCAACTACTAAATGTATTCTTAGTAATTCTATAAAATTGTATTGCTGGTCATTTTGCTTTAGAATTTAAAACCTGGTCATTTCACTATAAATACGTATTGTTGACCATTTTACAATATAATTGCTGGTAATTTTACTATAAAAATGCATTTTTATGCTTTCATAGTTTGTTTTTGTTTGAGGTTCCACTATTTGCCCATAGCTGGGGCTTTTAACAGGTGCTACTACCTCGGATCAACAGCAATTAAGAGGTGGTTCCACGCTCCTTAAAATTTCCAATCTCCCAATCTGAGGTTTTGTAGTTGTTTATCAGGACTGTAGACAGAGAAAGGAAACGATAAATGAGTATATACTATCCATTGTCCCGTCCTGGGTATGACGATAAACTACATCCGCGTCCTGGGTAAGACGATAAACTACGTCCAACAGCAAGGCCTCTGATCAGGAGGTTTTGAGGAGTGTGTAACCACCTCTTAATTGCTGGCGTTTCCAGGTCCACCCTGACTCGGGGTGGTAGCACCTGTTAGGGTCCCAGCTATGGGCAAATAGTTGACACCCAAACTTGTGTAAAAATAGGTTTTAATACCAGAAATATTTTGTAATAATAAAAAAAATATTACAAGCAATAAATTTTGAAGGAAAAATTATTATCAGCAATACTTAATAAAAAAAAGTACTAGCAATACAAAAACCTATACATTCTTTGAAAAAAATATTACCAGCTATATATTTCTTCAAGGAAAAATATTTCCTGAAATAGATTTTTAAAGAAAAACATATTACCAGCAATAGAAATTTTGTCGGCATTAAATAACCCATTGTGGTTGATATGCCGTAAAACAAACCAAACCAAACCAAACTGTTACTATCCATTGTCACCTTTGACAAATGAACGCCAATCATTTATATATGTACATCTGGTTTGTGTTTATGTGTTTGTATGTCTGTGTAAGTTTGCCGGGGTGGGTGAGGTGTTGTTACAAAGGTTTGTCCAGAAAATATCAAGACATTTGATAAAAATAGCCAATCTATTAAAATGGCAACTTAGTCTTCAAAGTATTCCTCTTCGGAACACATACACTCGTTCCTTTCATGTTTCAAAACAGTTTGCAAATTTCCGTTTTTGGAACCAACATCAGCTGACCCGTCAATTTCTTCTCGTCCACCGTCTGAATTTTTTTCCTTTTCAACAGAGATTTTAGATTTGAAAAGGCCAGAAATTGCAGGGAGTCAAATCTGAACTGTAGGGAGGTGCAGACAGACCCGGGTGATGCAAAAGGACCTAAAATAACCTACCTGAGATTTGAAGAATCAAATCACTTGGCTATTGCAAATCTGTACACAAACATACATGATGGAATTTCTCATTTTTAATACCGTACCGCTTCAGAATGTAGACAATCATGACTCTCCACAGATTCTTTTTTTAATGATCTGTGAATTGTTATGACTTGTTGGAAAATATTGTAGAAAGGTTTCCTGTTGCCTTCTCCATGGCTTTTAATTAAGGATAATACTTTTTAATTTTCCTGCTACCCATCCAAGACCCCACTCTATCTTGCTATTTAACCCCTAATTGGGGGAATAACAGATGGATTCATGTCTTCCCCAATAGTAATTGTACAAAAGTGAATCTAACAGGTTAGACTGAGATTTGAACTCGGTCCTTCCAATAACCGTTATTGTGTCCACGCATTCCGGCATCCCATTGGTAACTGAATAATTCCACAGGAGAGTGTCTACACGCTTAGTAAACCCCGTTTTGCCGAATCGTTTCTATTAATATTTAATATGGCAGGATGCGCGGATAGTATAACAGTTAACGGCGCGGAAAGTGAAACCGATGTCCCGAGATCAAATTCCGGTCGATTCTCTTTCTTTCACTTTGTGCTAATGTCATTGGCAAAAGCATTAATGCACTTTTCTTCAGCAGATTAAGCTTTCGTGACTTAAAGAAGAAAAGAAAACTCTGGATTCAAAACCAACCTGTAGAGGGATGGGCCCCGCCAGATTATCTTGCCCTAGACAAATAACTGCGGCTGCAGTACATGTGTTTGTGCTCCCACGACGCTAATTGGTTACGGGACTCGTTACGTGTTATGACGTTTCAGACAGATATCGTATATGATACATACTATTAATTCGTTACCAGTTGTTTATCATATATTTTTATGGACCTGTATATGTCAAATGATACCATACACTCTTGTTTGTTTCCCTTGGTAACTAGTTTGAAACATCATCTGATACTTTTTTTTATTTTTAGAACACGAATGCTTTACTCTCATTGAACGTAACGCTCTGCTCACGTCGCACTTCCGATGTTTGTGTTTCTCTGACGTTGATTTTTTCGCCGCGAACCGAAAAGAAATGAGATAACTATTCTACTTTTATTGCTGAAGCTTTTCCTGTCTCCAAACAGCTTGAAGTCTCGAGTCTTATTTGTCTGCAACAGTGCATTAAAACAACGCACATCTTTATGCTTTTAAAGGTTTTTATGTAACAATAAACAGAGAAATAGACCATGGCTTTTTACAAATTCTCATCTGTCGGCTGCGACTACCGTCACGGAAAACAGAATGAATGGACCAATTTCTATTTTCAGCTCAGCCTCTTTAGCATCACTTTTTAGTAATGCTTTCAAAAAAAGGCATGAGTCCACTTCCCCCTGTGTTCTTTCGTATTGCTAGATATATTTACAAAATGTCTCGTCGCTGGTATATAATAATGATTGTAATTTTTTTTAATGATATTCACTCTGTGCAAAGCCCAAGAGCCACTCGAGGTAGAGATTTACAGAGTAAGGGTTTATGGGGGTATGTGGATAAATAACGGTTAACCCTAGACTTGAACAGGTTAAGACTATAGTGATTGGGAAAGGATCCTCTTGGAAGTCGATTCCGCAAAGTAGCGGTTCATGAAAAGAAGCTACGCTAGTGGAGCTTACAGCTCACCACCAATGGAATACGAAGGGAATGAAGGTGGTTCGCTACAGTGTGCGAGGGATGGCAGGCCTTAGCCGTGAAAGTTGGAACTGGTGGAACTCAGGAATGTATTTCGTCTGAACACTTTTCATGGAAATAGCGATAGAGCAGTGAGAGGCTTGCGACGTTTCGTCTGTGGGAAAGGGGTAGTAGGGTGGAAAATAATTCATCACCCACAAGGATGCGGAGATGCTTGGACTCTATCGAGACTGGAAAGTGAAGACTGAAGGGAAGAATCAGCATTACATGTGAGATTCAAATAGATGGAGTGATTGGAATAAAAGGGTTGACTGGAATTTTTAAATAATTTTAAATTTATGTTTTGTATTAGAATATTGGCGGTTTAATTTTAGGAATGGAAAGAAATTCTTGAATATTTAATAAAAGGCGTGGTTTAAATAAGGATGTCGCAGGTGGGTTTCCTGCCAAGTCTGTTTCATGCTTTAATGCAATCTTCATTGCCTGAAGATTGCCTTAAAGCATGAAACAAACTTTCACCGCTCGGTGTTGACTTCTTTTACATTTACATACGCTCTGTTCCTGATATTTAGCGCTTTTACCCGTAAATATAGCATAACATACAACTATATTTTATCATATATATATATATATATATATATATATATATATATAGAAGTCAACACTTAGAGGCGACAGCCTGTTTCATGCTAGATGGCCTGACGATTGCATCTAGAATGAAACAGTCTGGCGCCTCTAAGTGTTGACTTCTATGTTCACTTTTATATTTACACACGCTCTATCTCTGATATTGAGCACTATCCCATAAATATAGCACATCTTAAGACTATATTTCTTCATATATATATATATATACATATATATATATAATTCAGTTATAAATCACTGCATGTACATATATATATGTATATATATATATATATATATATATATGTGTGTGTGTGTGTGTGTGTGTGTGTGTGTGTGTGTGTGTGTATCTCTTTGTGTGTATGTTTGAAACGATTTAGAACTGAAGGCCAAACATGACAATCGCCATCAAATGTAAAAAAAAAATCCGGATATTACAGTATTTTTTATTTGTTTCCTGCCGTCCAATGTGAAGCCTAATCCACACTTGTGAAAGTAGATTGCATAAATTGCTTATTTTTCACGGCCTATGCCATAAAGGCGTCAGCGGGCCTCGTTTTACGACTATAGGGAGGTGTTTTCCAGCAGTTAGAAATGCAAGGGATCAAATACATGAATATAAGACGTTTTATCAAAAAGAATTTATTTATGAAGTAATTTATCATTTTTTATTATTGACTGAGAGAACAGAAAGTCAACAAAGTGGCGCTCAGGTCCAAATATACAAAGCCCAACATACGAATCAGGAAAGCCAGTCTGATAACGGCCCATGAATCACGACGAAATATGTGCGATATGGGCACAAGTTTTGATAAAAGTAGCGCTTAACCTTACAGGTGGAGTTCAGTTGGAAATACCTTCATCTCGGTTACGTCTACTCAGAGGGTGTTCCTAAGTAGATACTTGTATGTAGATATGTCTTCCAAGTCGCCTTGGTTGCCTTATCTTTTGGTACTGAACAGGATATTTGCTGTAGTGAATCTTAATTCAGTAAGACAAAACATCTACATGTTAACACTTCAAAGAAGAAACTATGAGAGCCATGTACATTTCTTCTTCTTCTTCTTCTTCTTCTTCTTCTTCTTCTTCTTCTTCTTCTTCTTCTTCTTCTTCTTCTTCTCTACCCCTTTTCCATTCATTCTTCTTCTTCATCTTTCTCTTCCTCAACTTCTTCTGTTCCCTTCTACTCGACTTCATTACCAGCTTTACTTCTAATTTATTTACTACCCTTTCTCCCAACACTTCATTTTTTCTTCTTTTTTTTGTTCCTTATTCTTCTCTACCCGTTTGTCATTCTTTTGTTTCTTCTTCTGCTTCTTCTTCTTCTTCTTCTTCTTCTTCTTATTATTATTATTATTATTATTATTGGTTCTTGTCAAGAATGGTAATGAGCGTACTATGATTTTGTTCCTAGTATGTTGCCAAGTAATGTAAGGGTGATTGGTCTGTCTACATTCTCATTCACCCACACTATTCTCCGTCAAGCATTACATGCCATTTACGAGACATTTTGTTTATATGAGCTTTTAATTTAATTTAGTCTGACCTGACATAGTCATAAATGTGGAACGCATCGTAAACCGCGCACTTACTGGCAATGACTTGCAAGACGAGATTTTTAACTATCCCTGTATGTGTGACGCCTTTGTATTTGTTAAATGTATAATGGACGAGTGGTTCGAACGTTCGCTTCCTTACCATAAGACCCGGGTTCGAATCTGACCATGCTCAACTTCTTGATGTTATCGACATGTAGAGGCGATTCCCAGCGTGCGGCACCTTTAGAAACTGTTTGAAAACCATACTGCAGGTTTACCCCAGCCTTGTGAATGAAATTGGGTAGATGGAACTATTTGAGTGCCGTCGGTGGTTGAGCTAGCACGAAGTCGAAAGTCATCGTGACCGCCTTATTCAGAGTATTGATCCCGCCAGAAAATGAGCTTTCTCCCAGAAACTGTAACTTATGTTCGCTTAGTATAGTTGCAGTATAAACAGCAGGTGGGCTCTGTGGGTGTTGAACAAACACAAATGTGCCTGAGCAATGTGTCTGCAATAGGGATTAGCTAACTGCCCAAGTTGACCTGCATACTCGTAGACGAGCGGCCAGCCATTACTTACTTTATTATTTATATCAAGCTTTTACTGATACAAGCGTGAAATTTTACCAGGTGCACCAAGGTTAAACATGCGCGCGCGCACACACACACACACACACACACACACACACACACACGCATGCACGCACGCGCGCACGGGATCAATGTTTTGATGAACAGGTACTTGAGCATTTTTATGATGAAGAGTCGTGCTTTATGACATTTTTTTTCTGTTTATCGTTTATCATTATTGACAAATTTATTAAAATTGTTGATGAATAATAAAATCAAAATAAATGAAAAAAAAAAACGAACGAATTTATCTGACAACCCAAAATATGAAAAAAGCATTTTCCAGCAATTTATCGTCCAGGACCAAAAAATTTAATAAAGTGTTTGCCTTGTTATATTCAATGCAACAATTGTGTTTCTTCTTGTGTAATGTTTCTGTTTTTAAATCTTCAAATGAAGTGATTAAAAGCAAAATGTTTTTCTATTCAAACACTCCTGAATACAGGGGATAAAGAGATTGAACATAGAGTAGGTTGTGTTAGGGATAGTTACACCCAACATCACAAGCTGCTACAAAACCAAAACATTAACCTAAACGCAAGACATCTTAAATATCTTCATCAGATCGAGACTCCATATGGATGCTATGCATGGCGCGAAACACGTTCAGAAATATCTAAAATGTTAGCTGTCTACAACCGCTTTTTTATATCGGTGGTTAAAAATGGTTTCGAGCGAGTGAAGTATGTAAGTCTCAGTGAGGACCGTCCTTCTTCGAAACTCGTGGACTTGCGTTCCAGAATCACAAAGAACTGCACCAGAAATCATATTACTTGAGAACTTTTAACGGCAGCAACGACTCAAATGGATAGCACACGTAACGCGAAGAAATAATAATAACATAATGAAGCTAGTGATGTTCCACACTATCCCAAACAAAATGCAAGGAAGGAAGTCCCCATTAATACTGGAAAGAGCGATAACAGTTACTGGATTTGAGAAACCTGTTTTAAGAGAAACATTTTACAAATTTCAACCGACAAAAAAATCTAAATGTTCGGTCAATGAATGCCGAAAGTTTCCTTATAAAGAAACGGATAATATTACCATGGCCATGCTGATTACTGTACATACACCTGTACGTTATTCACTCAATCACATACATACAGACTCACATTTTTGCATACATCCACACGTATACCTAAATGCACATACAAAGATAGATATATGCAGACATTCATATATATGCCTTTATTAAATACCATGTTCATTCAGAACTTAGATGGTCATGGTCATTCCTTTTTTCTTTATTATCTTGAAAATTGCCATGCCTTTTGGGGAAAGAAAGTAGAATGGTTTTCTGTTGTCTTCTCCACAGTTCTGAATTCGAAGTTTTCTTTCTTTCAGACAAGTTTCCACCCAAGGCTATAGAACCCAGTCTAACCTACTATTTAATTCATAGTTGAGGAAATTTTTGCGAAAGTGAGCGTTAGGCCGGGATTTGAACTTGACACGCTGATTCCGTTTTATGTACTGATAACCGATTCGCTACACATCATCTCAATATATAAAAGTGTTTGTTTTACAAAAATCAAGATACTTGTACATAAGTGTTATTAACTGTTTGCATATTAATCTACATGTACTTACATAAGACGCGGAAATGAACTGGAATATGTGCTCTTAATCATTTGTTTATATACCAATGAATGCACGCGCTGTGAATTCATGAAATCTCTGAGCCGCCGCGAATTCTAAAAGGAAGAGAATTTATGATTTCTTTGATAAGTACTTATCTATCATCAAGAACTAGCAGCAATATAGAATTACCCCAGCAATGCCTCTAGTTTCTTAGACAACCATGGTTTCTAAGATTTCCAGCAAAGTTTCGACCTCTTGATTGCAAGTTGGAAAGCAAACATAAACCCAATTTATCCAGTTATGCCAACGTTAGGACAACATCTCAGTTGTTTGTGATTTGGTTTCATTTTCGTTCTGTCTTATCTAAGTTCATAGATACAGACCCCAAGTTCAGATCCTACATATGGACGGACAAAAGTAGGTGGTAACACTTTTCAAGACACCTGCTCTCTAAAAGAAAAAGAAACTCTTTAAAAAATAGTAAAATATTAGTTATATCAAAATATATATGTAGTCGTGAAAGATAGCCAGCCAAACTGATAGAACCCGTTCACTTGATTTTTTTTAAGTACCTGGAAATATCTCATTCAAACTGTATACATAATTTGCAAACTTCTCAAATTTTATAACAAAGTATAATATTCAGAATATTATTAATTTCTCATGAAAATAATCTCAAATAATATATTTGCCGAGTACAAGAATATTCTATTTTAAAATCTCCTGAATAACCGCCTCATTATCTTCTGAAAATTCTTGAGATATTTGAGGCAATAGAGATGTGCTTCTACAGGAGGATGCTGAGAATACCATGAACGGAGCATGTGAATAACGGGGGAGTTTTAAAGAAAATTGAAATAAAAATGACACATACTTAGAATCAGAAAGAGACAGTTGACATTTCTCGAACACATAATGAGGAAAGAAGGCTTGGAGAATTTAACACTCACATGATATATTGAATGAGAGCGAGACAGAGGAAAGCAGAGGGCAACCTACCGAAAGAGAGCTTGTGGAAATGGATGGCAACACAGAGGCTAGGGTCGATGTTGAAAATACAAACCTTACTAAGAGCTACAAAGGATAAGATGTTGCGGTGGGCCATGATCATCTCCGTCCTGAAGATACACGGCACATAGAAGAAGATTAAATGTACGTAATTTAATCAATTCTATAAAAAGACATGTGGCGAACGCGCGTCAGTTCAGACTCAATAGAGGGGGCCTCTTTTGAGTCTGAACTGATCGCATGCAGACATGTCTATCAAAACCCGTTACATCCGGGTTTTCTCCGTTAGCAGCAGGACAGCTTGACATGTTCAGATACGGACCTCTCTGCAATTTGTCTAGATCCGGGTTTCTGCTATCGTCTCAATAAAAGCGACGAGAAAATCAGCAGTCAGCAAGAATTGATGTCTTGTGAAGTAGGTCTCGTGGGTATTTTGTTCCTAAAATTGCTGTGCCTTCTGAGGGAGTGTCATTTTGCTGCCTCTCGTCTCATTTCCTTTCTCTGCCTATTACGCCCGTAGCGGATGGGTGAGCTATCGTTTAGGTGTTTCCCCCAACCGCAATACACTCTTCCCGTAGTTCACAACAAAACATTAAAAAGGAGATAGATAGATAGATAGATAGATAGATAGATAGATAGATAGAACAGCCACAGTAAATGGCAACATGAAAAGGAAAAAAGATTATAGAATCAGCTGACTGGTTTTCGCACTTCTCTCTCGTCAGAGTTCAATCGAGGAATTAGAATACCAAGCACAGCGACTAAAAAGAAGTGGGGTAGTGAGAATAAGAAGCAAACAAATATCAATAATATATACTAGTATACTTATAAAAAGATCACACGGAGGACCAACAACCATTCCTTTTGTCTGTCTCGATTTTATAGCAATTGTCTCAAGATCTTAAGTGATATTCGGAATGTGATCTAAACACTAAGAATGTATCCTCACGCAAGGACGATGTGGATTGTCAACTCTTAGCGAGATTTCAGACCCGGATGTAACGGAACATTTATGCAAATTTTCAAGCCGACGTTTTCTAATGCCTGCTGGCGAATGTTGTACAATTCTCTGTAGTCCTGCCAATGTCGTCAGCCTCGCACTGACACTTAAATTGATATGAGAAAAATTAGAGACCTTGTTTGAAAGATAGGTAGGCTACCTTTATGAATTGATTTTAACGTTGACTGAGAAGCAAACATGATACATGAATTGGCTGCAAAATAACATTTCCTAATACTTGTCGATATTTGTTTAGAAAACTTCACACCAAATTTTGTAATCCATTACAATCTTAAATATACAGGACATTTTTCGGAACCAAAAACCTTTATTTTTTTCTCTTTTCTATTTTATTTAATTTTTTCAGTTATTTGAAGAATTTCGTTGGCCGAAAAAACATTTTCTGTGATTTTTCTGATTGAAACTTGAATGAAAACATCGGGTAAAATCATGTGAAAAAAATTAATAAATTACCGAATTTTTCTCCCTATGAGACAAACTTAAAAAAAATAAGAAAAAAAAACTCCCCCAAATTACATTGCGTCTTCTTCTAGGCACTGTATCCCTTCAAAATGTGGACGATCATGGCTGTCCATAAATTCTTGTCTCTTGTTGCTCAAGGCAACGTTTAACTCTTTTTCATTCCTTTTTATCCCTGCACTGGAAGCCACTCCTACAAACTAATTAGTTGGTTAGATACATTTTTCAATATGTCATGTGAGTGTTAAATTTTCTCGGCTCTCTTTCCTCATACCTCGATAATAGAGGTTACCTATACGAGACTAACACCCAAACAAAACATTCTTTAATGACTTCAAAATTACATATATTAAAGTAAAGGATTACATTATGATTACAATGTTCATATATATATATATATATATATTAACATTATTCGTAATCATAATATATATATATATATATATATATATATATATATATATATATATATATTATGATTACAAATATATATATATGTGTGTGTGTGTGTGTGTGTGTGTGTGTGTGTGTGTGTGTGTGTGTGTGTGTGTGTAGGTATATATAGTGGCTTACGGCCATATCACATTGAAACACCGACTCTCGTCAGATTACCGAAGTTAAGCAACGTTGAGCCTGGTCAGTACCTGAATGGGTGGCTGCTTGGGAATATACCAAATGCTGTAAGCTTAGATGTGTGGATAACAACTAAGAATGAGAAAACGTCGAGCCAAGTTCAAATTCCATTCGAGTTCGTTACATTCATTTATGCACTTATGCCTTTCCGAAGTGCATGAATACATCTCTTCCCACTCCAGCTATGGGTTAAATAGCAGGACACACTGAGTCATATAGCCTTGATTGGCAACCAGTGTACCGCGGAAAGTAACGGCAGCCTACTGCGGGAATTCTTCTGCCAAGTCATGAATCGAAAAGAGACATGACCCCCCACCAAGCGTGCATCACGTATAGCACAGACGCAGACACACATACTTACGTCTTCTTCTAGGTACCGTTCACTCTGAGCTGGGGCGGTAACACTATGGGCAAATAGTGAACCCCCAAACAAAAACAGAACACTATGAAAGTATAAAAATACGAGCAATAAATATTTATATGATAAATGACCAGTAATACATTTTATAGTAAAATTACCAACAGTACATTTTATAGCAAAATGACCAACAATACATTTTATCTGTAGTTAAATGTATACAATTGCGTTCAAAATGTATTTAGTGGAGGGCATAAAATTGTGTTCAAAATATTTCAATTTTTGATTTGGCATTAAATGACCCATAAGGTGTTGATATGCCGTTAAACAAACAAATCAAATCAAACAACAGCTCATCAGTTTCTCCAAATATTCCTTGTTAAATTAGAAGCGCTTATTATACAATAGTGCACATGGGACATACGGTAATTTAATTCTGCTTAACCAAAGGACGGTGTTTAGAATAAATAGAACCTGCTTTTCATATGCCGTGTCCATTCAGGACGAGGCTGATCATCATGTTTCTTGAAACTTTAAGCAGCGTTCGAGTCTTTAACATATCCTTCTTGATCTCCGCTCTGCCATCCAGTCACACAAACTCATTAGATTGGTTACTCGTTGCTTCTCTGTCTCCATCCTGCCTTCAGTATCCCATGTCAGTGTTAAATTTTCCAAGCCCTCCATCCTCGTAATGTATCCCAGAATTTTTATCTCTCTTTTTTACTGATTTGAAGTGTAAATCTCTTTTTAGTTTCATTAAAACTTTCGCGTTACTCACATATTCAGTCCTTGGTATTCTCAGCATCTATCTATAGAACCACATATCTGTCGCTTCGATTCTCTTTAAGAAAATTGTTTAGCATTCACTGCTATATTGGAAATTAGATATTACATAGCAGTTCAACGCCATTTCCTTTGTTTCTAACCATATTTTCGTATTTCTTAATATTTTTCATTTCTGGTATGCATACTGCTTTATTCTGATGAGCCTTAGTATCCAATATTAAAGAATTAAATTTCTAGTTATATATGAATATGTATTTATATTATATCTGTTATATACATAAGTATTTTACTCGATATATCATAGTTAATGCACTGCATGACAAAGGCTTTGACAAAATATTTTTATCACGACGGTGACCATCTTATTCTCTGATATGCCCGGCCAACAGGACTCTCTCCATATTCAGCCTACTTTTTCTTACTACGTTTGCTGCACATTGGGTACCAATCCAGCAACCGTTTAATCCATTAGTTGCCTTTGTTTTTCACTAGGTGTCCCTCCATTCTCTTTTTGACGGTTAATCACTTGTATATTGTCTCAGTTCATTGCTCTGTGCTTACTTCTTTCTATATCCTAGAGTTATATATAACACCGCTATTTCCCATGATCCATTTACAATTCAGAGTTGATTTCAATCGAGTTTGTTCATTTTCATGTTGCGCATGCGTACATCATTATTGGTATTATACATTTCTTTATGTTCTAAGGATATTGGCGAGGTAGTTTTCATTATATATCCATATTTAAGTATTTTCCATCCTATCGTTATACTTCGTTTATTTTTTTAATACTGTGACCCGTCTTAATTATATGTATTTCTGGAACTTTTCCAGTTCTTTATTCACTATTTGTATGATCCTTTTCGGAGAGTTACAAATTACTTTTGTTTTGTCTTTTTCTTTTTATACATGCTCAAAGACTTTTTTCTGTTTAGATCATTTAGTATCTTTTTCATTCATTCGATGATTCTGATATTATCTGTTATTGCTACTAGCTTAAATATAGAACTGGATATCGTGAATAATTACGATATACAATATATAAGGATAAATATTTTTTAAAGTTTTTCCAGTACATACATTCCTTGAAAATATAATAAAAAAAGTAACACAGAAGTTTTGGACACATTCCGAAAATATAAATGAAGCAGGATAAAAAATAATGCCGTTTTGACTTGACTTCTATCCAAGTTGTTAAATTTACAAATTTCCACACACCGATCAGGGCATGTTACGCACCTTGACCGACAGCCTACAACGTCTAGGAGTACTTTGAATTGCCTTTGGCGATGTGGCCAGCATGTGCAAATGTTTACACTATGGCGAAGATAAATAAGCTCTATCAAGAACTTCCTGACGTGATAATTGACCAAAACAATTATGGAATGGGATTGCGAAAAGATCGCCGACAAGCTGAATTTTTTTTCCAATCTAAAAGTATCTTCCCAGTGGGGAAAAAACCTGGCTGGTTACATTCAATGACTCGAAAACCAAACTAGTTACGTTCCATCATCGCAGACCAGACCCCAAACTACCGCCAGTCACGATGAACGGATGTCCTCTCAAGAAGTCTCTGTACCTTGAGAGAATATTGGGCCTGAAACTCACACCCGACTTCAAGTGGGACTCTCAATTATGATCTATCACTAAAGATGCTGGTAAAATGATCGGCTCCTTGTACCGCTGCAGTGAGTACCTGACTCCTTATGTTATCCTCTATCTTTATAAGAGCCAGATCAGGCCAAAAATGGAGTACTGTTGCCATATTTGTGCAGGAGCTGCCCAAACCTCACTTTCCAGTCTTGATAGAGTTCAAACGTGTCTTCGAGTCCTTGTTTAAGAAGAATTAATCTCCACCCTCCAACGTCTCTCTCACAAATGTGATGTGGCAAGTTTCTCACTTCTCTGTCTCTACTACCATGAAAAATTCTCAGATAAACTACATTCCTTGGTTCGTCCAGGTCTAACCTTCATGGCTAGGACCTGCCATGCCACTTACATAGTAGCAAACCACCCACATTCCCTCTGTATTCCATCTATGAGAAATAAGTTCCACTCAAACAGCTTTTCCCCATGAACCACTGCTCTGTGAAACAGACTCCCAACAGGATGTTTTGCCAATCCCTACAATTTTAACCTGCTCAAGTCAACCGTCATTTTCTTCTCTTATCCATATAAATTACCTATTAACGTAACTATTTCCAGTTATAAACACTATTTAACCCATAGATGGAGAAATGAGATGGATTACCTTCCGCAATGGTATTTACCCGTAAATGGAGTACCGTTGCCATATTTGAGCAGGAGCTGCCCAATCCAAACTTCCAGTCTCGACAGATTCCTGATCTCCAAGTCCTTGTTGGAGCAGAATTATTTTCCACATTCCAACCTCTCTCTCTCTCTCTCTCTCTCTCACACACACACACACAGAGGCTGGATGCGGCGTGTCTCTCACTGCTCTATCGGTACTTCTATGGAAAGTGCTCGCCCGGTCTTAACATCACGGCTAGGACCCGCCATCCCACTTACATAGTAGCAAAGTACCCACATTCGCCCCGTATTCCATCAACTCAATCAGCTTCTTTCCACGAACCACTGCCCTGTGGAACAGACTCCCAAGAGGACATTTCCCCGATCACTACAATCTTAACTTGTTCAAGTCTAGTGTTAACTGTTATCTTCTTCTCTTATCCATATAACCTGTCTCATAAAGTAATCCTCTACCTTGAGTGGCCCACGGGTTTTGTACAGGGTGAACCTTATTGTGAAAAAAAAGAAAAAAATCCCAAGATTTCCATAGAATATGATAAGAACAATCGTTCAAAATGGGAAGGTCTATCTTCTGACTACTGATCTTCGAAAAAGGACGTCCTCGTAAGGTAAACGGACAGGTAGCTAAATCCGCTTCCGGAGATAATGCCCTGGCTATTCATAATTAGGGCAAAACTTCAGATAAATCTGCTGACAGTTGGCATAGAAGTAAGGAGGTATAGAATTAGTCACTCCAGCAAGAAGCACTACTTTCTCGAACTTCGATTAAAGCATCTCTTCTGGAGTCCAAACTGATGAAGACTCTTCTACGTTTTTCTCATCATAATTTCAAAACTCTTTTGTTCTTGTACAAAGCCTTACGGCCTAATTAAACTAAAAACTGACTTTTTGGTGGAAACAGTTCAAGACACATCTGAATAAAGAAGGACATTTCATAAGTCCCCCAATTACCACCATATTAAACATATTGTTGAAATTATGTTTGATGGGATTGCCTCTTGTGGTATGGGCGCACTACATAGAATCGGAGGAACATTGGATAGTCATATATATTCCGGAGAAGACGTGGTGTAATGGTTAGCAAGTATTCTTGCTAGATCAGTTACGACTGAATAGTGAATTCAATCCTCACTAGGTGCACCCGAATTTTAACCTTGTGCCACATCTAAGCTATGCTTAGTAAATGGCTATATATTCTAGAGAAGAACACGCTTCAATCTGTGGAAATTCCCAAACTACCCGGAAGTTGGCATGTTTGCCATGATAGTGATTTCCGCCATAGGAAAGTGAAAACGAAAGAGAAGTTTAGGACGAAAATAATATGAATTTTAGAATGGACTATCCTAAGTTCTGTAGCAAATATTTTAGGAGCTTAAAAATCTAGTTTATCACAGGAAAGCCTAAGACTTGTGTGATCTTCAGACAATTTTCCTTAAGAGGTGGAATAAAATTTCAGGCAAGAAGCCCACTTAAAATTATTCCAAATGTCTGGAATAAAAGAATATGCAATTAAACATGGAACGCTGTTTATTGATGTGTTACAAACTTTTGCGTTTTACTCTCTGTTTTAATTTTTTTCTTTATAAATAGTATTTAATATATTCCGATAGTGCTTGAAGTTAGTAGCAATAATAGAAATTTTTAATTTAAAAAAAATATTTATATGTATCCAATACTTTTGCAAAATTATATATATATATATATATATATATATATATATATATATATATATATATATGTATATATATATACGAGCAGGTGTGTGTATGTATATATCTATATACGTGTGTGTGTATGTATGTATATAGACAAACAGATTTTTTTTAAATTCAGCCGACAAAGTCTGCCTGTTTCATTTTTTATTGTATTTTTGAATTTTCAAATAAGATGTTGTACTTTGGGAGCAAAAGTTGTAGATAGATTGTCCGAAGTCCATGTTTAATTCTGTTTTTTTGTTCAAGTACTTTTCAGTCATTATCAAGAACTGGGTGTTGTTTGTGTGTTAGATAAGATTGCATTGGCGACATCCTGGAACTTTTATTCGAGCACCGGGCTTCGCATCACTCCAAAGTGACGTCATGGGAAAAACGGTTACATACAACTATATGCGTTTATATCTGCACTTTATGTATGTATTGCGTGTTGTGTGCATGAGTATATATTTATATGTAAACAGGTAATGTCTACCTGGGCGATCTTAATTATTCATGAATCTATACGGGCAAGTCACAATGTTTCGACTGTTGTACACTCCAACTTTCTTCAGGAGTCTATCTTATTAGTATTTATCTAAAGCGGCGCCACAATGTCGAATTACCAGACACAAGATATCCCTGGATAGTGTAATGAGAAAAATCTGTTACCATGTCTTGCATAAACGGTTCAGTTCAAAATTCGTAGAGGTATACCGAATACAACATACTTAAATAAGTTTGAAACGTTTTGATTATAACAAAATGAGGACACTCGTCTGTATGTAATGTATATTTTAATCGATATCCTTGTGTCACATCTAATTAAATCATTGTGTATGTATATATATATATATATATATATATATATATATATATATATATATATATATATGTATATATATATATATGTATATATATATATGTATGTATATATATATATATACATATATATATATACATATATATACATATATATATATATATGTATATATATACATATATATATACATATATATATATATACATATATATATGTATATATATACATATATATATATACATATATATATATATATGTATATATATATATGTATATATATATGTATATATATATACATATATATATACATATATATATATATATATATATACATATATATATATATATATATATATATATAAATTTATATACATTAAACACATCGTAATGAAAAGATTTAGCAAACGAATGGAGTTTTCAAGATAGGATAGATATCTTGTAATGTTTTGAAGAATTATCATCTTGTCTTCATATTAGATAGAATTGTGTCAAAAGAAATAGATGCCACGGTGGAACTTTCAAATATAAAAAAGAAAACAATTTGCAGACTGGAAAAAATTGGATAGACAGCTTTTGTTTATTTGCAACTTATGAAGTCTTTTCTTTTAGTTGTTCTTGATTTGAATTCTTAGCAACGTACTTTTTTTTTCCTTTCCGATATACGTAGATATGAAAACGCGCAGAAAGTTAATGTTCTTGTTGCATTCTTTTACGAACTAATAACACAAATGGGAAGAAAGAAGGAAAATAACTTTTCTCAAGTTTGGCAGCTTCGGTATGAAGGAGAAAATGATGGTGATGATGAAAAGAAAAAAAAATGAGACGCATCTACCAGTGTGGGAATATGTGCGCATGCTTGATCTCTCAAATGTACATTTGCCAATTCGTTACATCTGTCTTACAGATGCTTTGTTTTGCGAAAACGAGTAAAAAAACTTCTTTTTTTAATTTTTTTTTTTTTTAACTGTTTCTTTGTGACACCTGTCTTGAGGAAAAACGAGAGAAAAAAAAAAGGTTGCTGAAGAAAAAAATTAAGCAGAAGACAAAAAAGAAGTCATAGAAGTAAGGAAATTAGTGAAAAGTTAAAATTGTTAACTTAAAAAAATCGGGAGGACGATAGAAAATGAAAAGAAAGAAAAAAATTGTATAAGGTGTGGGAGGAAAAAAAAGAGATAAAAAGGAAAGCGGCAAATGAAAAATAAAACAAATTGTTTAAAAAAAGGAAAATTTAAGAAAGCAAAGAGAGGGGTGTGGGAGATATATGAAAGGAAAAATAACAAAAGAAAGAAGAAAATGAAAGAAACTTTTATAAAATATAAAACACAAAATAAAAGCCAACAAAGAAAGAAAGAAAGAAAGAAAGAAAACAAATGATGAATAAATATAAATGTAAAAAAAACGAAAAATATTCCTGAATGAATGAATGAAAGAAAAAAGAGAAAAAAGTTCTTGAACGTTAGGTGCCTGTATATATAGAATTGCAGGATTGATGATCACTTGGGAGTAAGGCTAGCATCGGGTTTCAGCAGCGCATCAAAGCGTTTACTTTCATGCGTTCGGATATACTTGCATCGTACGTACACTGACACACATACATACTTTTTTTTTAATTATTTCATCCCAAGCAAGGCGATGATACCACTAGGACTCAAGGGGTTACTGGAATTGGAAGAGAATGAGAAAACTTTAATAAACGGACAAGTGAAGAGAAAGGACAATAAAAGAACAAGAAGAGAGAATATGGCGATTGGCGTTGCATTTAAATTCTTGAAGATTGTAGATGACATAGAAATAAGAAATCGAAATGGATTTTCACAAACGAGTTGTGCAATAAAAGAAACTATCAGAATAAAACATACGGTTACATCTAGGTAATTCAACAGCAAAACGGTGAGACCTAGTTGCCAATCTAGTAGCACGCTTAAATTCCTGCTGTCGAGGTACCAAGGAGGAAAGCTCATCTGAACAATTACCATGAAAACATTTGTAGAAAACACAGAAGAAAGACACGTCACGTCGGTGAGAAAGTGACTGAAGTCGAGATGTCTGGTCAGAGTCGATTACATTGCAGATCCTTCTTTGAATTTTGCCAAGAATATAGAGATATATTGTAGGAGCACTAGACCAGATATGACAGCAATATTAAATGCACAGACAAATGGTAGATTTATAAATGTGCAAGGTAGATTCTAGCTAGAAAAGTTTATGGCACGATACAATGAACCAACTTTCCTAGCAGTAGACCAAGATTCACTATAATCACTTCATGTCGGTGGAAAACGTGAGCGCAAGAAGGCACAAAAAAGACACGTGGATGTTAGCATCAGCCATGCTGACGGAAGGCACAAAATGGTGATTAAATGAAAGCAGTTTTGCTTTGGAGGCGTTAAATTTTTAAAGCTATTGCTTGATCCATTTCGAGAGCAGTTACCAATTTTACTTTGTCAAACCCCTCGGACTTGCTACTAAGACAGTAATAAATAGTCGTGTCATCAGCATACTCAGGGAGAGTTTAATTATAGAACAGGATTTCGCGAAATAGACAAAAAGAAAAAGAGGAACAAATGAAAGAGGAAGATAATGGTGAAATGAAATGAAATTATTTATATATGAAGGTATTAGTGAGCGGGTTGCTGATTTTGGTTTGCACGCATGATCCATTTTTATCCTGGATCGTATTGCTAATGAAAGTCACACAGAGACAGGTCTTTATTTCCGTTATTTATCAAGATTGGACTCTTAATTAGTCTCTTGTTCCAGTTTCATGTACGCAACGAAAAATAAAGATTCCAAGCAACAAAGTCTTTTGATAGATAAGAATAAGAACGCCTGCAAATTTTAACCGATTAATTTGTGCGTTCAAGAACGTTTCGACTGTGTAACTCATTGGAATGCCCGCAATGTCTGCCGAGGAACAATGATGGGTTATGCATTACATTTGGCAATCGGAAATATCTTGACAGTCTCTTTAGGGATGGGAGCTAACAGTGAGGTCGTCAAATTCGGGAGAAACTGAAACACACCCAAGTGAATAATGATGTCAAGGTTTACGCAAAAATTCGTTTTGATGAAAATGAGAATGAGTAGAATCGGTGTATATACACACACACACAAACACACGCACGTGTATTTTAAATCACAAGTGCATGTTTGTATACACATACACGAATGCAAGAACACACATGCGCGCACACATTTTTGGTTTGGAATATTTTTATAGTTTAGCTATATGGAGAAAGAAGGTAGTTTTTAAAGTAGTCGACTTCGTTTATATTGTAACACCATTTTGCTTAAAATTCGATGAACTATATATATATATATATATATATATATATATATATATATATATATATATATATATATATATCTGTGTGTGTGTATGTGTGTGTATGTGTGTGTGTGTGTGTGTGTGTGTGTGTGTGTGTGTGTGTGTGTGTTGGTGATATTGCGTTTTCTATGCGATTTGTGTGTGGATTGTGAATTTTAAGTGTTTTAATGTAGAAAATGAAATTGAAATGATACGCATTTTTATTTGATGCTCTTTTATTTTCGGAAAGGTGAGAAATTCTGTACAAGCAGTAAAAAATATGTACCCTTTATAAAGATGGTGCCATAGTTCAGTGTATTGCTCGTAAGTGGGCTACTATATTGGCAACTAAGTTTCACCGTTTTATTGTAGAACTACCTAGATGCAACCGCTACTTCTATTCTAATAGTTTCTTTTCTTGCACTTCTCACCTGTGGAACTTCCTTCCGATTTCTTGCTCCGGTGCTAACTACAATCTTCATAAATTTAAATGCAACGTCTATCGTCAAATTCTGTCTTCCTGAACCTGTTCTTTTATTTTCACTTATCCACATGAAAATCTTCTCATTCCCTTTCACTCCCAGTAACCCTTTGCATCCTAGTGTCATTATCACCTTGCTTGGAGTAAAATGATTAAATACTTTGTTCGCTAGGTTCAGAAGTGGAAATTTTGATTTGGAATACTGAGAACGTTCCGACAGGGATGCAGTCGTTGCCGATGAGCAGAATGGAAACGTTGAAAATGGAAATGCTGCTTTAAAATAATCCAGGTCAGACGATACGGGACATCGCAGAGATAATTCACATATCTCATATGGGCGTTAGATACGTAAATCGCTACGATGTTTGAGTACCTCACAATTTAAAGGAAAAATGTAATGGACAACGTCTCCATCTACAATTCGTTGGTGAAACGCAACAAAAAATAGCTACTTTTTAAAAGTCTGATCACAGGCGATGAAATGGTGTTTACCACAATATGGAACAAAAATGATTCCGGGGAAAGAAAATGAGCCACTGTCCAAAATAGGTTTGCATCCGAAGAAAGTGATGCTCTTTATCTGATGGGATTGAATTGGTTGATTGTTTACCGGCATATCAACCTTTATGGTTTATTTAATGCCGAAATCTAAATATTTTCGGAAGGTCAAATGACTGATGATAGTTCATATTTAAATTAAGAGAACTTGGAAGCCACTTATTGAAAGTGACATGATCCTGAAAATTCTCGGAGAGCCACACGTGAGCTGCGTAGCCATAGGGGAGTGACTAGAGTTATGTTAGCAAACATAGAGCAACACTTTCGATCAGGGGCTTGAGCACAGTGTCTCGCACCTCGGTATGGGCAATGATATTGAACGTTAGACACTACAGAAAGAAATGGAGGGGCATAATATGAACATCGTATCTCTTGAACCCGGGACCATCACAAACGATGTGAACTTTGTGTCCATCACCGTGAGTAAATCAGTAAGCTCTTGTTCGTCTGACGATATTTAAGAAGTTGATTGTCTTCGAGTCGTTGTGGTTGACAATAAATACAGCGACGTCCCTTTGCATTTCCGGTGTCAGATTGGAAGCTGTCATGTTAATGTCCTCGATACGTTTAAAATAGATATAAGAAATGTTAAAATCTGGTGCATGGTGCAAACATGTTTATTGTCCTTTGTGACTCACTAAAAGTGTACTCTGATGCAACCACTCTCTCTCTCTCCCTCACTCTCTCTCGTCTTCTTTCTTCTCATTCCCTCTCTCACTCTGAATCAAGCTAAGTGAATATGTAAGAACAAATCTCCATTAGTAAGCATTTGGATACAACATTCATTTAGAAATGGGCGTGCGTGCAGTTATTCAGCAAAACAATAAGTGTTTGATTTATGACCTAATAATTGCAGTTGAAAGTGTCAGGGCAGAGTGATAAAAAATTGGGAAAGAAAGAAAGAATAAAAAAGAGAAAATGTAAGAAAGAAATACAAAAAGACCAGGAGAAAAATGTAAAAAAATAGTTAGAAATTATTAGAAAGAAAGAAAGAAAGTTAATGTATGAATGAAAGAAGGAAAATGAAAGAAAGAAAGTGAAAATGAAAGAATGAATGTAAGAAAGAAAATGTAAGAAACAAAGAAAAAGACCAAAAATGTAAGAAAGAAAGAGGGAAATATAAGAAAGAAAAAAAGAAAGTGAGAGAAAATGTAAGAAGAAAAAGAGAAAAATGAAAGAAACAGTGTAAGAAAGAAAATGTAAGGAAGAAAGAAAAAAATAAAGAGAAATTATAAGAAAGAAAGAAAGAAATAAAGGAAAAGAAAGAGAGAAAATGTAAGAAAGAAATAACGCAAGAAAAAAGTGAGGGAGAGAACATGTAAGAAAGAAAGAAAAAAGAAAGAAAATGTAAGGAAGATATAAAGCAAGAAAAAGAGAGTGAGAAAATGTAAGGAAGAAATAAAGAAAGAAAAAGAGAGTGAGAAAATGTAAGAAAAAAAAGAAAAAGAAAACCGGATGATATTCCAGGTCCTCTCTTGTTCCCAACCTACTTCGCAGTAATTCTTATGTATGCTTTTCAAAATTGTGACATTCGTATATGTCTGGCGTTTAGAACTACAGGAAGGGTGTTTAATCTGAGGAGATTTAATTTCTAGTCCAAAACATTCGGGGGGCCGTTCAGAGAATTTTATGCTTGCGATGAGGATTTTACAACATGTAATAGATCGCTTCTCTAGTGCATGTGCTATGTTCGACGCACAATAAGCATGTGTAAAAAAACTGAAGTAATGTTCACTGCTCCACCTTCTGAATAATATACACAAAACTAATACATATGTAAAAGCAATAAATTGAATATAGTTGATATCTTTGTATATGTGGGAAGTACTTTTCTAAAGATGGCTACTCAAATGCTAAAATTCATTAGCGAATTCAAAATATTTGTGCAATGTTTGGCAAATTGAAAAACCGTGTATAGTTTGAGCGAAGCCTTTTAGCATGTAAACTAAAGTCAGTGACCATCGTATATCTTCTGACAGTGATTCTATACTCGTCGGACACAAGGACAATATAAACCTGCTTGAAAGGTTCCATCAGAAATGTTTGAGAAAATACTCAACATTAAATGGCAAGAATTAACACCTGATACCGATGTGCTTAGTAGAGCTGACACTGTGAGTACCAAGACTGATTATTTGTAAACAAATGCGTTGGTCATGGCTTGTGCGCATGGATGAAAACAGGTTTCCAAAGAGACTTTTCTACGTCAGATACAATTTGGGAAGCATCCACTATAGATTCAAAAGCTTCAAGGACTTCGTTAAGAACAATCTGAATGCTGAGAAAAGTTAGAAGAAAATCGTTCTGATTGGATGCACTTCATGAGAAAAAAGATTGCGAGTTTCTTAAGAAGAAAAGATTTAAACTTGCTACACTTAAGCGGGATCTTCGGGAAGAAGGCGTATCAATTCTTGATTATTCAAATCAAAGAACTGTAAATGTTGATCGATTTATTGACTTGCTTTTTTAAGGCTTATCAACCTATTGCAGATAATTTAAAGCTAGAAAAATATTTTAGATTGTAAGGATTTGGGGAGATAATGGTTTAATGATACAAGTCCTACTAATTATCTTATAGCTGGGGCGGAGGAGAAAAGCTGGGTTCATACCTTTCGCAAGGGTATTTTGCGTGTAAGTGAATATAACGAACCCGACCGGAACTGGAACTCGGCACTCCAGTTTCCAATTCAGAGCTCTTATTCATTACACCACTCGGAATCTAGTATTTCCAAAAGGTCACCGATATAGGTAAAGACCAGACACGACGTTGCTTAACATCGGTGATCTGTACGAAAACTGGTGTTTCAACATGGTATGGTCGCAAGCTTAACTAGAAATGAGAAGTGTGCGGTCGCATCTCTCTTTCCAGTGTAGGATAGGCCAATCACGCCAAGTCTCATGCGAATCGTCAGAAGCAGGCGGCATATATCAAAATACTTCCTCAACGTACAAAATATGCCACCTATGTAGTCGACAACAGTTTTTAAGTCAGCATTTGGATTAAAATGACACATGGTGATACACAAAAGGGATGTTCCACAGGTTGGTCTGATCGCGACGAAGAAAACGGATTTCGTCTGCCTTGTTTGCTACCGGAAGTTTAAATCAGCTGCTGGACTCCCATCATCTCAGCGGACACGGAAGAAAGAAGCGAAAGAAGATGATGGTGAATCTGGGGATAATGGAGATGGCAAGAGAGGATGGAGCAACTGACATGTACCAAAACATAGTAATAATATGAAAAAAAGAGAGATAATGGAAGAAAAAAGAAAGAAGAAAGGATGAAAATAAAAGAAAGAAATATTGTGAAACAGAAGGAAAATAAAGCAAGAATGAGAAGAGTAATGCATAATAAAAAGGAAACGTGAATGAAAAGAAAAGCAATGATTATGGAAGAAGGAAATGTTAAATGCTGAAAAGAACCTAATTAACGAAGGAAAAGAATGAAAGAAAAAGGACGTAAAATCATAAAAGAAATGAAGAAAAAGACTGGAAAGAAAAAGAGAGATATAAAGACATGAATGAAAAACAATGAAAAGAAAATATAAAATACGAAATAAAATAAAATAAAAAGAGAAATGACGAAAGAAAGAAAAAAATGAGAACAATATAACAGACGAACGCTTTTAAGATTTAAACGAAAAAAAAGCGAATAAAAGAAAATAGAGCATAACTATTAATATCAGTTCCTACTATACGGCAGTGAACGCTGAAGAATCTCATCTCAGATGAAGAGAAGACAGAGATGTAGTTCTACAGAAGGATGCTGAGAATACCATAGATGGAACATGGGAGCAACGAGGATGTTTTAAGGAAAATGGGAACAAAAAGGACCTTTGTATATAGATTCCGAAAGAGAGACAGTTGAAATTTCTAGGAAACGTAATTAGGGAAGAGACATTATAAAATTTAACACTCACAGGACGTATTGAAGGAATAAGGCTCAGAGGGAAATAATGAGTTTATGCAAATGAATTATAAAATGGAGACAAAGATACGTGGTAAAGGGTCAAACGTCACTGCATGGGACAGGAAACTGAGGAGAGCCATGTTCGGCCACTGCCGGAAGAGACACGGCATATAAACGAAGACATATGAGGATATAGCGAAAGGTTTATGGCCCGCTCAAAAAGGTATTTTTACAAAATTGATGCTTGATTTAGTCAGATTTTTTAAAAGTGGTTTGTGTTGTCATCTTTTCAGTCTCCAACGCATTTTGTGTCTTGTTCAAAAGTAAGAAAAAACACAACAGGAAATTTGTATTTATAAAAAAAATCTTAATGTATTATGAATACAGTTTGGAGAAGTAAAAGACATGAAAAAAGGAAAAATTTAATAACGATTTGGGAAAATAAAAACATTATGAAAAAAAAATGTGAAGAAATAGTTTGGGGGAAGAAGATAAAAGAAAAGGAGTGAAAATCAACGAAATGTAACGAAAAAAATATGAAAGAGCAGAAGCTTGAAAAAAAAAAGGAAAAATGGATGACCTACAAAAGAATGTAAAACAAAATAAAGAAAGAAGCAAATAAATTTAAAATAAATACGATGTAGTTTTTAAAAAATATGAAGTTGTATGTTGAAGCAAACAAAAAGAGCCAAAAACAACTCCTAAAGTTGTTTTTTTTCTCACGATAAAATAAAGGGAATATGAGTTCTCTTCACGAGAAGAGCTGATTTATTGATGGCAGTACATAACTGAGTAAATAAAGAACAATTCTAAAAACCACATATCAAAACACACACAATGGAGTGTTGTTCCGAAAGTTATGCTTTCAAATTTATTATTTTGACCCATACCATCAGAAGCAGAGCTTACTGGTATGGCATTCGAAGTTGAACATTCCCATCTATAACCCATTTTTTGCCTTGTAATACATATCACTTGAGCGGCAGCTTGGCAAGATAGCATTTGATATGAAGATGCATACAAAGAAGTCGTATATCATAGAATATTTCCATTTGGAAGAATGCACTTATTTATATAATGACCGGCTGCTCGTTTCCGAACATCTACTAGGGTGGCCAGAAAATCCCTGTTTCA
The DNA here is from genome assembly GCA_964036315.1 of Acanthosepion esculentum. NCBI lineage: Eukaryota > Metazoa > Mollusca > Cephalopoda > Sepiida > Sepiidae > Acanthosepion > Acanthosepion esculentum. The sequence continues at coordinate 126,591,500 of OZ038475.1, forward strand.
GGCACATGCTCGGAAAGCCAACATTCTAACCACTCGTTCGCATGCCTATTTGCTTACACACACACACACACACACACACACACACACACACACACACGGAGAACGAAGTGTGAGTTTGTAAATAGCGACTATTACTGTTAATAATGCAAGACTCTTCGGTAAAATGAATCGAGTTCTCTCAGTCACAGTGTGTTTATCTAAAAATAAATACGCTTAAATTCACTTTCCGCCCAGCCGTGCGCCAACGGCTTAGGGATAGAATCTCCGGCTGACGCCAATTCAGCCGGGTTTCGATGCTAGCTAGAGGCAACTGGACGTCTAGCCACACTGATGATCTGTGATACAGCGAAAAAGTCTGTGGATGACAATATCTATCTATATATATATATATATATATATATATATATATATATATGTATATATATATATATATATATATATATATATATATATATATGTATATGTATATATATATATATATATATATATATATATATATATATATATGATTTTTAATGTAAATCTATTCTTGATGCCCCGCTTTTGTTGTCCATATTAACAATTTCAGTATCTATGTGAGATCGATGGTTAGTCCTACGATTGGAAACTTATTCCAAGTTAATGTCTCTTTCTCTTTATGTGTGTATGTGTGTGAAAGAGAGAGAGAGAGAGGGAGAGAGAGAAACTCTCCACACCACACAGATACTATATTCCGATCCTATATTTATCTATCTTTCACGAGGGTAGGATGTGTTAAATGATCAGCTTAATATGGGGCGAACACACACATTCGTATGGCCAAGTCCAAGATGTTTCCAGTTCCCGAAACCAGAGTTAGAGGATCATATGCCATTCTCTGCCATATTCTGATCCGATACTTATCTGCTCAGCCCCACGGTGGAATGGTGTGACATACGTGTTCATATGGACCAAGAACAAAAATTGCCCAATCTCTGTGATCACTGTCGCCTATATTTAAGCGTATTCCGACTCCTTTCTTTTGGTGGAAAATGGGAGAAGCGTTGTCGCAGCTTTGTTATCTCCGGGACCATGCTTTCCTAATTGCTAGACCTTGAAGTCCCCGAAGGGGAAACACAACTCGTATCGTAGCACTGAAACAAGGCAGAGGATTTAGAACAGATTCTACACTCTGATCCCAGTCAAAAATCCGAGAGAAGAACATATATTTCGAATCTGGACAGAAGTGCATATTAATACGTAAATAATCCCGCCATAATTACTGGTGTTACGCTAGCCTATAATATTTCTTTTATTTTAAACTAATTATGCTACACAGCCATATTTCTGGAGAACCTTATAAAAAAAATTGACCTTAAGCTTCTGAGAGGAGAATCGTTTCTTTTCAAATATAAGATGTTAAATAATCTTTGTTGTATAGACGTCGTCAGATAAGCAGAGCTGTCAAATTCTGTTCAAATTTATAACACGAGGCGTTGGTATTATTATACAGTGATTCTTTCGGGTCAGCTTCCTCATATGCTTGTTTTTATTTTTATTTATTTATTTGTTAGCATTTCGGTTGCTGTAGCCTTAGAAACTGGTCCAAAATATTGTTTTTAAGGTTTACACAAAGATTAATTAAATTTAAATCGGCTAAAAACTTTTCTATCTGGTGTTCTAGGATGAAGAATTATCAGAATTTACATTTGAAAATTGTCCTCATCCTTGTTATTACGAATTTAGGGACATAATAATTGTGATTTCAATCCCTGGGTCGAATAATACGGATATACTCGGACCCAGGAGAAACAGGATTAGCGATAACCGAACAATTAATCAAGAAAGATATTCTAAGGGAGCGAGAAAAACCTGTCTCCGTAGATCGAATAAGGGTTTCAGTTCGAAACTTCATGTAGTTTACCCAGATTAACAAACACCTGAAGAAGGCCGAAGAGTACAATGACCGAAACTTTGTGATCGTAAAACAAAAATGAAGACATTAGTCTGACTGTAAATAATTGTTTATTCGAATATGGTTCTTTAAATAATCTTACATTTTCTCTTTCTTTTTTCTTATATTTTCCCTCTTTCTTTCTTACATTTTCTCTCTTTCTTACATTTTTCTTCTTTTTTCTTACATTTTCCCTCTTTTTTCTTTCTTTCATTCTTTCTTACATTTTTCTTCTTTTATCTAACATTTTCCCTCTTTCTTTCCTTTCTTTCTTTCTTTCTTCCATTTTCTCTCTTTCTGTTTTACATTTTCTTTCTTTCTTACATTTTTCTTCTTTTTTCTTATATTTTCCCTCTTTCTTTTTTTCTTTCTTTATTTCTTAAATTTCCTCTCTTTCTGTTTTACATTTTCTTTCTTACTTTCTTACATTTTTATTCTTTTTTCTTACATTTTCCTCTTTCTTTCTTTCTTTCTTTCTTTCTTTATTTCTTTATTTATTTACCAATTTTTATCACTCTGCCCTGACACTTTCAACTGCAATTATTAGGTCATAAATCAAACACTTATTGTTTTGTTTAATAACTGCACGCACGCCCATTTCTAAATGAATGTTTTATTCCAATACTTACTGAAGGAGGTTTGTTCTTACACATAATCCCTTAGTTTCATTATACGACCTATCGACTCTAAATATTGTCAAATTTTTAAAGCCGTCTTTCCTCATTATGTGTCAACTGTCTCCTTATTATTCTAAGTATGGGTGAGATTTTTGCTTCCATTTTTCTTAAACATAATAGAATAATCAGGAGCCTGGTCAGTCCATAGATGGGTGACCACTTGGGAATACTAGGAGCTGTAAGCTTGGATGTGCGGGTGGTGTAATGGATAATGGCTCAGAATTGTTAATCGGAGAGCCGAGTTCCAATTCCTGTTGTGTTCGTTATATTCATTTACGCGCAAATACTTTTGGAAAAGGTATGAATCCACATCCTCTCTTCCAGCTATGGGTTAATTAGTAAATATCACTAAACCCTGATTATATCCCACCACCACCACCAAAAAAATAAAAAAAATAATCTGATTTTAAATAATTTCTCTGGCTTTAAATAACCGACAATAGGTTGATAAGCCGTAAAAAACGAACCAATCAATTCTATTCCTATGTAGCACAATAAAGGATGTCGGATTAGTTGCTGAATGTGCTACGTATTCCTGTTGTCATCACTATTAAATGCCGAATTTTCTTCTATGCACTGTGATTCGTCCTTTTGTTCAATCAATAAATAATCACTTACTTATTTATTATATACTATCAAGTGGATTTGATAGATTAAGTAAAACAAATACAGATTATTTTATTATCTTGATTTTCCGGGGGGAAAACCCTTTCCTTCTGAAACAAAGTATTTATTGATCAAGTATAACACTGACTTGTCTATTTTCAACATTGTTTTTAATATATTCCAAGGTTGGACAATAGATTTCAAACTATGTTTATTCGAACATGGTTTTTTAAAGAATCAGTTTCATGAGACGACCCAAGGAAGGACACTTCTTCGTAGTGTAATGGCCGGCAAGCTTGTTTCGCGAGATCAACTACGACTGAGTAGTGAGTTCGATCCTTACTGGGTGCTCGATACTTTCGGCCTTGTGCCATGTCTACGCTACGCTTAGAAAAACATTTGGATACCTCGATGTGGTGTAATGGTTAGCAAGTTTGTCTGGTTAGATCAACTACGATTGAGTAGTGAGTTCGATTCTTACTGGGTGCCCCATACTCTCGGCCTTGTTCTGCGATTAAAAATCATTGGGCACGTGATGTAATGATTAGCATGCTCGTCTCCCTAGAACAATTACGACCGACTAGTGAGTTCGATCCTCACTGGATGTCCCATACTTTCGTCTACGCTTTGAAAATCCCCATAATACTCCAATAAAGAGAGTGAATTCTAATGAAAGGTCTGTCTTCCGGACATTTTTACCTGCACTCTCGAATGAGAAACACAAAAAAATTGATATATTTTCACGAGAGTTCGAGTACGACAAATCGTGCCTTCTTTTCCATTCAAAATGAAAGATCGAGATATTTCCTGACATCTGACATCCATGTTTGAGAAGAAACATGATATAAAAAATACGGACATCACAAGTGTATACATTGGCGAACTTTCTCTTTCTTTTTGGTTTGCTTTATTTTAAAATCATGTTCATCCTGTACAAGTCCCGAGAGCCAATCGAGGTAGATTGATTGATTTGTGTCTTACGTCTTATCAACCCTTCGCAGCTTGTTTAAAACCAGAAATAGTTCATTATCTTAATAATTTTTTTTGGGGGGGAGGATAATAATGATTTACTAATACAAGTTGAATTAATTAATCCGTAGTTGGGAGGGACGTATATTCATAACTTTCGCAAGGCTATTTGCGTGTAAGTGAATATAAAGAACCCGACTGAAATTGAAATTTGGCTCTCCGACTTCCAATTCCAAGCCGTTATCCATTACCGGCTCATGCACATCGAGGCTTACAGAACTTGGTATTTCCAGGCGGTCGCATATAGGTACTGGCTTTGCTTAATTTCAGTGATCTTGCAAAAATCGGTGTTTCAGCGTGATATGGTCGTAAGCCACTTGAGGGCTTACACAGTAAGAGGTAAGAGGCACAGTTTTTGAAATCGCTAGACTGGAACAGATTATTGTAATCGAGGAAACATCCTCTTGAGAATTGGTTCCTCAAGGTAGCGGTTCGTGGGAAGAATCTGTTCGAGTGGAACTTATATCTCACCAATGGAATACAAAGGGAATGAGAGTGATTTGTTACGATTTGTGTGGATCTTAGCCTTGAAAGTTAGAACTGATGGTACTAAGGAATGTATTTCACCCAAACACTCTCTATGGAAATAGCGATATCCATAGATAAGTTTTTAAATATCATCAAATATGATATATCTCATAACCTCGCCTTATTGTCGATTTGAGACTTTTGTGTCAAATCACTACATAGAATGGATATATATATATATGCCTGACGATTGCACTAGCATGAAACAGACTGTCGCCTCTAAGTGCTGACTTCCATGTCCACTTTTATATTTACACACGCTCTATCTCTGATATTGAGCACTTTATCCCATAAATATAGCACACTTTAAGACTATATTTCTTCATATATATATATATATATATATATCTATATATATATATATATATATATACAGTATAACCCAGATATAAGAGACCCGGATATAAGAGAAACCCTGATATAAGAGAGATTTTATCTGGTCCCAAATTAGAGCCATACTTACCTAAACAAAATAGACCAAACCCTGATATAAGAGAAACCTGGATATAAGAGACTTCTTCTCCGGTCCCGACAACTCTCTTATATCCGGGTTACACTGTATATATATATAATTATGAAAGCGGTGACTTTAGAAACCCATGGTAACATTTTATTTCGCAAAACCGATAGTATTGGTTTTGCGAAATAAAATATTACCATGGGTTTCTAAAGTCACCACTTTCATAATTATCATTTGCTCTGTTCTTACATTGAGCTCTCTGGATTTATATCCTCTTTAGAGTTATCCATACGGATTATCAATATATATATATATATATATATATATATATATATATATATATATATATATATATATATATATATATATATATATTCCTTTGTTTAATCATTTTAACCGTTAACTTATTTAACTGTTTTCACTTTGGATTTATTCGAATTCCAGTACTGCAAAAATGCTATGATGTAGCCAACAAAATCTTATCTACCACACTGACAACACCAATGCCTTGATGTCCATTGAGACAGTCGAAAGTACTTGAGTAAAGTAGGAAGAGACATGTTTCAGACAGTTTATCTCAATGAACAGTTCTTATTTGAAAAGTGGGAAAATGCAATAAAATTTAACAGATAGATCTTGTCGGATGAATTTTATGCAATATGTTTGAACGAATTCTTACTTCCTAAATCCATCTTATTTAAGTTACACGAACCTGCAGCAAGCCAGGACAACTACAGCACGAACTTACGACGTTGTTTTATAGAAAAAGAGGTTAAAATTGGAAAAACAATAAAAATAAAAAACAAATTAAATTTAATTTAGGCTTATTGAGAAATTATTACTGCCTAAATACACCTTAGTTCTTTGCTTGCATATTTCTGCTTAGGTATATGTGCTTGTGTGTAATTAGGAAATAGAGTGGAATAAGAGTTTATAAAAAAATAAACGCAGTAATTGAGAGAGAGATAGAGAAATAGCGAGAGAGAAATGGCGTTAAAAGATAAGAAACGAAAATATTAGCCTCGAAAGAAGTTGACCTTGCACAGTCTCTGTTTTTAGACATAAAAACTGGAGAAATATTTAACGTATTGCAATGCCAACCTTTTCCCGGTCATGATTTACTTCAATAGCTTGAACAGCTGCACCGCAAAATATCGGAATTGATAAAAACGCGTGTGTGTGCTTGGCGTTTGCCGAATATATATATAAAAAAAAGTTCTGATAATTTAAAAAAAAAAAGCACTGTGTCGTCTCGAATCTGTGGTTATCTGAAAGGCTACGGACTTCTTCTATTCTGAACTTTTCGCGATAATAAGACTTGAGATCCTGAAAGAAAGCGTAAATAATCGGCCAATAGGAGTAGGCAACAGCCGACACGTGATTGTTGTCAGCAAAAGTGGTTAGTATCTATTCTTGGACGGAAGCTTACTTTGAAAAAAATAAAAAAAAAAAAAACAAGCAAAAACGTCTGGATCATCTCTCCAAAAAAAAATAAAGAAGAAAAAACCGACATCTATTTATCTATCTGTTGAAGGTGTAAACTGTTAATTTACCAGTGTGTGATCTTTATACTTTAGGGGCAGGTGAAGATGTGTAAATTTACTGCAGAATTAATACAAAATCATCTAAACACATATTTACATGCTTATACACGCATAAACTGTGCAACCATATATAAAAACAAAAGAGAAAGTGTCCCAATCTCCGATCAATATTATCCTTAAAAAGGATTATTCAAGCTCAAAATCCCCTCAAAAACTGTTACAGTCTTTCGAAAAGTTTCTAGTTTCTATATACGCCATTGGTCAGCGTGGCCAAAATTTAACCACTGGTATAGTTCCGATAGGATTACCTTTCTTACCCATTCATGTCTAATCATGTCTTCTTTCACAGTCAACTTGCTACATTCATTGATTATCTGACTTCCTGTCTCATCTTTATTTCAACGCTCATGACTATGTCTAGCAAAAGGACTCAGCACCATGCCACACAAACAGGAGAACACAATCATGGCTGTCAAAAAAATTTTGTGACCACATCATCCCTTACATCCGGCCCCCTTAATTATTACGTGTGGGGCGAGAGGCCAACAAAACTCCTTGTAACTGAAGGCAAGGATTATGGCAGCATTCACCAACTTAAACAAGAGGACCACCCAGAAAAGTTACAGGAGATTCCGATGTCGTCTGGAAGTCGTGATTGATGCCAATGGCGATTTTATTGAATAAATTTACTCTTTAGTAAGATATTTTTGTGCAATTTTGGTAAATATGTCTGTTAAAATGAGATGTCAGTGTTATTTTCATTTTTGCGTAATTTAAACTGTTTATTTATCTCACACTGTATATATAAAAATAAATTCTAAATTATTAATTATAAAATCTACTGAATTTATACGGTGAAGTTTGTGCGTTGTAAACTTTTCTCACGGCGAACTTTCGTGAAGGTAAAATTTCCTCGCGGTAAATTGATGGCGTTAAACTTTCCTGCAGTAAACTGATCACAGTAAACTTACTTGCAAACTTTGAAGATATCTGATTTGTAACCGTATAGTGTTCATGTTTTGTTTTTAATAATGCTCATAATTGGTAGCTTCGTTATCTCAAGATGCTCTTCACGTTTTATAATATCTGACAATCTATGATTCGTTATGAACCTCATGTTATTGAAAGGACCCAATTTTCTTTCTTGCGTAAAGCTGAGTTCGAATTCATACACTCGATCCCATAAAGAGGAACAGGGAATAAGTAGGTATTTATAGATATTACTTTTGATGTTGTAAGCTATCCGGCCAGATGTAAGTAGGTATTTATTCTTCTTCGACTGTATATCTTTCTGTAAATATTGACACTTTATATTTTGATAACGAAGAACCGATTGGCTAACGCAACGCTATGTACTATCCACCTGTTGTTCGCCTCCTTGCAAAATCAGCATTCGAGTATTTTTTTTCACCTAAAACGCATACCACTGACTGGCGTGGGTGGAAATCAAGCAGCTATTTAACCCACCAAGCAGGCTCAGTGTTTTTTTTACAAAGCTTAACTTAGTCTGGCACAAAGCCACAACTGGGGAGTGCTCATTTAGGATCAAACTCACTACTACCACTTCTCTAACATACTACTACCACTTCTCTAACTCACTATTACCACTTCTCTAACTTACTATTACCACTTCTCTAACTCACTATTACCACTTCTCTAACTTACTATTACCACTTCCCTAACTCACTATTACCACTTCTCTAACTCACTATTACCGCTTCTCTAACTTACTATTACCACTTCTCTAACTTACTATTACCACTTCTCTAACTCACTATTACCACTTCTCTAACTCACTATTACCACTTCCCTAACTCACTATTACCACTTCTCTAACTCACTATTACCGCTTCTCTAACTTACTATTACCACTTCTCTAACTTACTATTACCACTTCTCTAACTCACTATTACCACTTCCCTAACTCACTATTACCACTTCTCTAACTCACTATTACCACTTCCCTAACTCACTATTACCACTTCTCTAACTTACTATTACCACTTCTCTAACTTACTATTACCACTTCTCTAACTTACTATTACCACTTCTCTAACTTACTATTACCACTTCTCTAACTCACTATTACCACTTCCCTAACTCACTATTACCACTTCTCTAACTCACTATTACCACTTCTCTAACTTACTATTACCACTTCTCTAACTCACTATTACCACTTCCCTAACTCACTATTACCACTTCTCTAACTCACTATTACCACTTCTCTAACTTACTATTACCACTTCTCTAACTTACTATTACCACTTCTCTAACTCACTATTACCACTTCCCTAACTCACTATTACCACTTCTCTAACTCACTATTACCACTTCCCTAACTCACTATTACCACTTCTCTAACTCACTATTACCGCTTCTCTAACTTACTATTACCACTTCTCTAACTTACTATTACCACTTCTCTAACTCACTACTACCACTTCTCCACAGCAAACTGTGCTGGTAGGTATGTCCATATCTCTGTATATTTGGGCTAATAAAACTGATGGTATTTTGTTTTGTATTCGTATCTACTTGTAAGTGGTGTTGTCCAATATTCGTAAACTAAAATCGCGAAGTAGATTTTTCAAAAGAAGGAAAAATTGATACTCAATGTGGTTGTTTCTTTTCTGGAGTTTGAAATTTCCAGCAAGACCCGGAAAACGTATGGTAATGAGCAAATTGATCAATTTGTTCAAATATCATGAAATAAAGAGGGCTTGGAAAGTTTGATACTCACAGGATGGATTGAAGGCAAGAAGGAAAGAGGAAAACAACATATAACCTACCTAGCTATCTTGTGTAAATGGATGGCGGAAAAAAAGAAATTTTTTTTATCAAGAGCTATAAAGGACAGGAAATGGTGCAGAGCCATGATCGCCAATAACCTGAACTGGAACGGCACATAGAAGAAGAAGAAAAATATAAATAAATCTACAATTAATCCAAAATAAATCTTACGAGCAAGTATGCTAATGGACCGAGCATGTGAGCAACGACGATGGTTTAGAGAAAATGCAAAGAAAAGGACACTTATACTGATGAGACAGTTGAAATTTCTAAGTTACATAATGAGGAAAGAGGGCTTGGAAAATCTGATACTCACAGGACAGATTGAAAGCAAGATGGACAGAGGAAAACAACGCGTCATCTACCTAGCGAACTTAAGTAAATGGATGGCAGAGCAAGGCTGAGGAGAGATAACAAAATGACAAAATTTATTAAGAGCTACAAAGGACAGGAAATTGTGACGTGCCATGATCACCAACGTCCTGAGTCGTACCCATGCATGCTTACTTTCTTTAATGTTCTTTAATATTAGTTTGGTGCAAAAAGTCCCAGCATTTTTTTTTATTAAAAAATATAATTTACTGTGCATTCTGTTTCTAGCTTAAAAAATAAAGAGGGCTGGTAATTTTTGTACATATGTGTGACATATACGTGTATCTTAATAAGTTTACGCGTTCCACGTTAATTCGAGAATAATATTTGAAGTGTATTATATTGCATTATATTATAGTAACTATGGAAGAATACTGCTTTTATTTATCCATTATATTGTAGATGTACTCATGAGATTCTTAAATTCATTTTAAAATTTCATTTTTTTCAATTTAATTATTGTGATAAATGG
>OZ038475.1:126606892-126651892 GCA_964036315.1 Acanthosepion esculentum
GTTTGTTCGCTTGGTTTTTATTCTTTTTGTTTTTTTCTTCGCCTGTCTATATTTCTGAGATGAGGTATAGTAATTATTTACATAAAAATCTCCTACGGCGACCAAGCATATAAATGAATACAATATGGGAACCAGTAATATGGAGTGATAGAGAAAAGCAATAATATCAACAAAATAGCCATATTGGCACTGGTAAAAAATGGTACTGAGACATTATGTTTATAAGCCAGCAAAATTCATACACATGACCCAGTGGATAAAAGCATTCGTTGGGTCCACTGACTTGAACGAAGCAGTAGCGAGTTCAATATCTGGCTACTGCAGTGGTGAACAAAAAACTTGGAGAGCTGAGTTAAAGGGAGATAAATGAGACATCCGGAAGAGGCATGGCGCGTGGAACTAGAACAATCTACCACGGTGGACGAAATAAAGGGTTCAGTTTGAAATTCCAGTTACCTGAAGAAGTCCGGAGCGTACAACGGCCGAAACGTCGTGAATATGACAATAAAGATGAGGAACAATGTAAATAATAATTTTTTCTTTCTTTGTATTTTTTCTTTCTTTCTTTGTCGTTTTTGTTTATTTGTTTGTTCCTTTCTTTCTTTGTTCGTTTAGACTGTAGATTTTTCTTTTTCTCTTTCTTTCTTACAATAAATTTACATGTTGTTTTTCGTTCTTTATTTTTTTACAATAGTTTGTTTGCTCGTTTTTTCTTTCGTTTGTTCATTTAGGTTTTTGGTTCTTTCTTTTTCTTCGGCAACATGTCTATACTGAATATGTGATTCGTTAACGTAATGTATTTATTCACTCCAAGCTTACGGTCAAGTCATGCTGAAAATTCTTGTTCGATCACCGAAGTTAAGCAGTATCGATCCAGGTCAGTACTTAGATGGGAAACCGCTTGGGAACAACAGATACTGTAAGCAACATCCTACAGTTTGAAAAATTATTTGGCTTTAAATATCTCACAGAAGATTGATAAGCCCTAAACAAAACAAATCCGCCAGTTAATCATCTCGGATGCTGCTTGATCAGTATTTAGAAAATGGCAACTATTCGGGCATGTTTGATGACTAAAGTAGTTGCAGATTTCCCTAGGAATGCTTGTAAACGGCAACTTTCTAATGCTGTTTTTCAAGATCGGCACTCCTTGATTGAAAGATTGGCGCAACACGAGCTTGCAAAATTTCCTTTTATTTAGTTTCATATTGTATTAATGTAAGACAATATGAAAAGGGTAACAATTCAATATAACGTCGATAATAGTCTGTTAGAAGAGTTTGTTTTGTTTTACGTTATATTCGAGATGATTTAATGTAGAATTCTCTTATTGTCATAAAGTTTTACGGTTTCAGATTTTTGTTTTTATATAAACCACCGCTTTAAAGAATTTACTTAATCATTTTTAAACATTTGCCTCATTTGTGTCGTGTTATCTTTCTCATGTAGGAATGAGATCAATGCATTCGATCAAAAGATGTTTCACTGTTGTTGTTTTTTTAAATTTTATTTTTATTTGTTTACAATTTTTATCCCAATACATCTTTTCTGGTTGTTGTTTGTAAAAAGATAGCATGAAATATCAGTTCACTATTTTATCGACGTTTTTGCAATTATGTTGTGGTGTCCTCCCTCTAAGAGTCTATGTTAGACTCTTCCGCCTACTATAAGTTTAGTAGGAGAGAAGGTTCGAGGAACAGTGAACTGTGAATAGATTGAGCGCTGGTTCATACGATGCACTCTCACTAGTCGTATAATACTCTTCTGGTGTACTTACTGTATAATATACGATATATCTGCAAATCTGTTTTTTGTTATTACTTAACCATTTACTTGGTCACAGCAAATTATATTAGGTTGTCACACATGAAATGACGTATTTTTGAGTGGTTGTTGATCCGGTCGTCTAACAAAGTAATCTGCTTGGTATATAAAAAATATTGACTTATTTCTGACTCTTTTTCTTTCCTGATAATTTTTTTCAATATTGTGTTACACATAAGCCCAATGAAAATGATTACAATGAAACAATATCGAGTAATCTTACTGTATGAGTACAAATTGGGAAAAAGAACCATTTTTGCATCGAATCTTTACATGCGATGAGAAATGGATACTCTTTGACAAGAGTATAAAGAGTAGGCCAGTGGTTAGATGCAAGTGAATCACCAAAACAATACCAAAAACCTCCACTGCACCCTAAAATGTTAATTTTTACTGTATGGTGGTCTTTCAAAGAGGTTATTCATTATTCATTCTTGCCTCAAACAATAACATCAAACTCGTATTGTGGAGAAACTGAGTGGATGCACGAAAAATGTAAAAAGGAACGTTCTAGATTTGTGAATAGAGATGGCCCAATTTTGCTGGACGACAACGTACAGCCGCACGCTTTTTAGTCAACTGTCCAAAAGCTGCATTGCCTGAATTATGAACTTTTGCCTTATCCTCAATATTCACCTTCAAATTCAAATTTTGAGCTTTTGATAGGCAATAAAATATTCTCCAATAAGGAAGAGGTAATCGAAGCATGAAAAAGAATGATTTTTTTTTTAAAAGATGTGATCAAGAATTTAGAGGTACGTTGGAGAACAGTCATTCATCAACATGGTGCCTATTTCAACTAAATAAATTAGTTATTTATTTCAGTGCGTCATTTCATGTGTGACAACCTAATATTTCGGAGTTAAATATTTGTTTCGAGACACTATCTGATATCGTGAAGCTTAACAAATATTCACATAGGAAAAGAAAGATCTCCTGTTTTTTATTACTTTTTCTTATTTGGTTAGTGTCTATTTTTCTGATCAATTCTTTGTTGTTTAATATTTTCTCCGCCTTCTTAAATATTTTACATGTAGAACTATCATAAATTTCTACTTCATAACTTTCATGTAAGAGAGGATCGGGAGAATTCTTTCATTTAAATTAATTTATTTTTAATTTATCAATGCTAAGCGGAGATAGTTTCCAGCCATTTTAGAGATGGTGTTAATGTATGGTGCCACTTCCTGTACATTAACTAAAACCCTACACTCTAAGCTTCATGAAATCTACACTTGGATGCTGAGAACTATACCTAACATCACCTGGAGACAGCATCTAACTAAATCACAGCTCTATGGACCCGACCCTGATATTTCTACATTCTTACGCGAACGCAAAAGGCACTTATCAGGACACTGTTGGCAAACAAAAGTTGTGAGTGATCTACTGCTCTGGACAGCTAGCCATAGAGAAAGACGAGTTAGTCGCCCAACAACCACCTACAGTGACAAGTTATGTTATGACAGAATGCCTCCCGAATGACCTTCCGACCATGATGCAGGACTGTGATGGTTGGCGTGATAGGCTCGAACTAACTCGTCCGAATAAACTACTTTGAATATACGCTCTTTAGCGCTAGAGGGCGTCGTCAGTGATGTTCTGAATTGAATCATTGGGCAGTTTCGGGTCTTTCAAACATCATACCACCCTCACCAAGTCGACCCCATCTCAGCTGATCAGTCTCTGATCCACCCTATAAAATTAACAGCCTGCAGACACTGACTTATATTAGGCAAACCGTAACCCGCTATCACACATTTGATTGGAAGTTGACCAACAGCCAATCACAATTGTTTGAGCTCTATTTAACTTTGGGTATTTTTTCTTTTCTCTTTTTTTTTCTTTTTGTATACCCTGTCATCGGATACTCGTAAAGTAATTATATGTTTTTCGGTTATTTTCCTCCCCCCATCAAGTTTCATCTCGCCAGCTAATAATTACTGTTACTAAAAAATAATTCAACCATAAAATAATTAAAAATTGCATTGTTTTTACGATTAAAATAAATAATTTACGATTTAAGCAGCGTGTTAAAACGAAAATAAATATATAAATAAATGTCGTTTAAAACAAGTTGAACGAGTAAAAATAGTAAACTGCTCACTTTTCAGGGAGATCTATCAAATTCGAGCTACTTAGTTGACATACTGTCACTGACTATATATTCCAGCCTAAACTATCCACTACTGTCAATATTTCCGCCTGTTTTATTCTCATTGTGACCTTCTCTATTACAAATAACAACTCCTACAAGCCAATAATGTCAGGTAGTAAAAGCATCCAGATGCGAGTTAAAGAAAAATTCTGTTTGTATAAACATGATATGTACATCCGCAAACAGTTTTATAGATACATAAAATGTTTTATCTGTTCACTAAACTTCATATATGTGTGCTGAACAGTTCTTGGTTCGACAAAACGGAATTCTAAAATAAATTTCGATATTTAGTAATTTGCTCCGATTTTGAGAAATGAGTCGAACCAATAACTTTTACATGTTTTATATGTTTTCATTTTCTTCATAGATATGTTCAGACATCGATGAAGAGATGGGGGTAACGAAAACTTTTCAACCTGACCAATAAGGAGTTTTAAAATAAATTTTGATGTTTGAATGTCAGATTTGGGGGAGAGAATTTTTCGGCACCTCCGTCGTACATGTTTTCATTTCTCCTTCATAGATATGTTCAGGCATTGATGAGGAGATAGAAAAAACGTTTTTGTGTCGACAAACAAGGGATTCCCTCTAAAATGTTTATGTTTGGTTAGTGAAACGGAATCAATTGCTTTCTAATCCGACATTATTTCCTACTACTTCAGAGGTTATTTTGTGGATACGCATCTTTCAATAGACGCCCTGTTTTTATAAACAGTATAAATTGTGTCTACCGTCCTGCACATTCGAGAGACTTACTAAAAAAAATGCCGGAGAGCACATACTCTATATTAAGTCTCTGAGTTGCGCAGGACGGTAGACGTAATTTAAAATGTTTATAAAAATAGGGCGTCTACTCAAACATGGGTATCCACAAAATAACGTCTGTAATAGTAGGAAATATATATATATATATATATATATATATATATATATATATATATATTCATACATTTATATAAAAAACGTTTATAAGTTATAGCTTTTAATAAGTATAAAAAGCTGTCTACTTTTGTATTTGATTTCATTTCAAGAATTCATCATAAACATGGAAAATATGTTGGCATATCGTTTCCAACTTCTCCTTTGAAACGATTCTTTACCTTGTGTTTTCACAAGAGATCACAAAGCATTGAAATTTCCTGTAAGTATGATTACCATTTTTTAATCTATCTATCTATCTATCTATCTATCTATCTATCTATCTATCTACATGCGTGTGTGCTTCTGTTTATCCATATAGATATATGGCCATATGTAAGAGATTTTATGAATCATGGACTACGGATTGCGGCTTTAATTTTGGTTCTCACTTTATCTACCTGTTTACATATACACATTCAAAGAATATATATATATATATATATATATATATATATATATATATGTACATATATATATATATATGTACATATATATATATATATATATATATGTATATGTACATATATATATATATATATATATATATATATATATATATATATACATATATATATATATATATATATATATATATATATATATATATATATATATATATATATATATATAACAAAGGAAGCACGAAAGTTGTTAATTTGCTCAAGTCTGGAACTGTTCCAAGCGAGACATCACTCACGGAATTCTTCAGCAGACCTACTGGCAGTAACTGCAATTAGAGATGGCACTGCGAGAAGGCAGTGCTAAAATCAACCCCAACCCTGATCTTTTTTCTTGTATTCTCGATTTTTTTATGCTTGGAGTTTTTCTTTTTGTTCATCATTATTATTATTATTATTATTATTATTATTATTATTATTATTATTATTATTATTATTATTATTATTACGAAAGAATCACTGGAGGCTTCTAACACATTTTTTTAAATGCTGACTGTTTCTATTTTATTTTCCTTTACATATATTATAATTAGAAGTGAATTTTCACAAGTGAAAGACTTTTAGATACTTTTTTTGTTTAACTATATTTTTAAAAGCCCATCCATATCATCGAGGCTCTATAGCTGACATGCTAGTGACTTTTTGTTTATATTTGTTTTTCGAATTCTACATTTTCTGGTTTTCCGAGTTGATTTTTATTTCTGTGTCGGAATTGTTCAATTCATTATTATTATTATTATTATTATTATTATTATTATTATTATTAAATGTCTTTTTAGTTCAACATGCTAATATTTGTGGTCATACTGACAACATTTTGGCTATTATTCCCTCCGACATCTGATCAACAAAGAACAGTCAAAATGTCACGAAGTATAAAGTTTAAGACTCCCAAAGTACATCATTGGATTGTTCAATAAAAACTAGTATATCAAAGCATTGGTTAAAGCGTCTCTGGTTTTTGGAGCAATCATCGGTCTTGAAAAGAGTCATATTCTCTGGTTCAGTGAAAGGAACGTACAAACGACACAAACCTGAATGAACTAGAGAGAATGAATTGATAGCAGTTATCTCCCCTCAGCATTGAAAGCGGAATGAGAACAATTTAAGCCCGTGAATTGAATAAAGGCTTCGGTTTAAAATTCCGAGTGTGTTATCGAGTACGGCAGACACCTGACTAAGCACGAAGGTACCCCGGCGGAAACTTTGTATAACAACTAATATGAGCATGTTAGTCCTAATGGACAGGCATTCAATACTGAGATATCTTTCTTTGCCTAAAAAAACTAATAACACTGGTCTGAAGAGATAATGTATTGTCCATTTAAGTTACTGCATCTTTGGACCTAAATTCAGATCTATATTGCATCAAATTTATAGTTTAAGGATATTTATCTCTCTTGGAAATATTCCTGGGATTTGAAGACCTAACTATTTTTGCTTATTTAATTATTTTGGCAAGCTTGGTTCCAGCATATTTATTCTGAACGGCTATTGACACTGATTTTGTTCTGTTGCATAAAGAGTTCCTTAAAAGTGGTACAGGAAACCACGAACGGCGCTTAAATATAATATCCAAGCGCTAAACTGTGGACATAGAGGTAAAATTAGAATTCTTTAATAAAGTAAAATCAAAATTGGGGTCCCTAAATCTCGATCATGACAACATAGAAGACTGAAAGCTATTTTATTCTCGAAGCACCTAACTCTTCCTATAATATATAGATGGGAAAAGATCTTCCCGTGGGACGACAATACTGATTTCAGAAGAGTGATAGTATAAAGAAACAAGCAGAAGAGAAAGAAAATGAACGGGAGAATACTAAAAAAGGTTAAAAAGGAAAATTCAAAAAATAGTTAAGAAATCAATATCTACGAGAAATTGGAAATCAAATTAATGAAGCAAAACACTGTAGATATTGTGCTGAAATGTGGAGAAAAGAGAAAAATCATGATAATCTCCTCGAATGGAAAACAAAAACCTGGTCTGAAAAAAAAACCACTTCAAGTCACATTTCAACACTGACAACACTAAGCTGAAGTTGCTCGTGGAATTAGAATGTACATTATTCAAGTAATACAACGTCTGTCTTCAAACATAAACAATAATGAACCTAATGATGAGTTAGTAAAGAAAGCTATAAAAAAGCTAACGTATGATAAAGCGTCACTTGTCAGTGAGTGTGAACTTTTGAAAATAGTGTATCATCTCCCTAAATTTAGGATTGATTTCCTAAATTTAAGTAAGTCTGAAATAAGATGCGCATCCCATAATAGTTGGATGTATCGCGTATCAATAACCTATGGAAACAAAAAGGTAACCCCAAAGATCTTCAGACATACAGAGGTATCTCAATTGGATCCATCATAGTAAAGGTACTGTTGAACATTGTATTAAGTTGGCTGTCTTAGTTCTATGGAAGTCAATACTGGAAAATCCCAAACCTCATCTGGAGTCTGACAAAGAGGAAATGAGAGCCTCACTCTATTTAATCTCTTCGTAAATTATGCTCTGTGGATATACAAATGAGAACTGATCACTTAAACATTCCATACCGCGTCCCCAGTTAATCTACTAATAGAAAAACAGCGTCCCTGCTTTTCCTCCCGACGCCTAGGTACAGATGAGGGGAAAGGCTATGCTGATGACATACCGCATTCATAGTTGGGACAAAAATGATTCTGAACAAAAATAATCAGTATCCTCTGCCAAGTATTCCAAGAATTAGAACTCAAACCTTTCCAAAACAGGCACAATGATCTGAAATTGGAATGAAAGTAGTTATGGCACATACTCGGAATCTATCATAAAAATTCAGGGTGTGGAATTAGTAAATACTAAACACTTGAAATACATTAGTGTATAGATTAGTTACAACAAATTTAGTATAGGAGAAAAGGAAATTGAACATAGAATAGGTTTCGGAAGGGGAAGTTTCCCTCCTACACCGCAAGCTGCTACAAAACCAAAACTTAAAACATTAATCTAAAAACAAAATATTAACCTAACAACCCAAATCCTGTTCTTAAAGTCTCGTCAGATTGCGACCTTCATATGGATGTCATGCATAGCTCCAAACTTGTTCAGAAATATCTAAACTGTCGATTGTATACAACCGCTTTGTCAGGTCGCTGGTTAAAACTGGTTTTGAGCGAATGAACCATGTAGGCCTCAGCGAGGACTATCCTTCCTTGAAACTTATGAACTGGCACTATAGAATCAGAAACAAAGAACAGTACTAAATAACAGAAAAAAAAACATTACTTGAGGACTTTCAGCAGAAGTAGTAACTAAAATGGATAGCATATATATCTCAAAGAAAGAATAATGATATAATCAAGATGGTGACGTTGCTTCAACCAAAAGGAAGGCATCCCTCATCAATATTGGTAAGAGAATTAACAGATACTGAACTTGAGAAACGTATATTCCTGAAAAATAATTTTAAGAGAATATTTTTAACAATTTCAACCGATAGCACTAAATGCCCGATCACTAAATTCCGAATGTTTCTTTAGAAGGAAACGGCTAATATTCCCATTGCCACAATAATTCGTAAAAGCAATTCAAAACAAATGGGAAATCAGTAAAAGAGCCAAGAATCTAGTAAATGGTGTCTATATGATGACAAAAATAAAACAAACAATGTATATCACAAGGAAATACGGTAAAGTGATCCAGAGACAATACAAACAAAATGAACATGTGGCTAAGAACAGCAATTCACTGAGAACTATTCAAGCAGTTTCGACTGTGCAAAGGTTATTAACACAAACAAAAAGATATTTTAAAAGCTCGATCAGAACAGATGTCTTAATTACAAACATGTATCTTAGGATTTCTGTGTCATATTTCCCACTGTTTTTTTTATTACACTACCAAGAGAGTTGTATTTTTGTATTTGGTTGTTTTTAACTTCACCGGTATCTTAGGTAGTTAGTTTCTTTTGCTGATTGACATGCATTGTATCTTCTTATCTTGTTATATTTGTAAACATTAAGTTAAATATAACAGACTTAAAATTTTGCAACGTTAACACGAAGTAAAGAAACCCACAACTAATATAGTGGTCATCAAACTGTGGTTACTAGGTTAGGGGTCGTGTGTTGAACAAAAACTAAGTGTTGAGAAAATAATAGACAAACAAAAGAGTAAGACAAAACAAGATATAAATATTCATTCTATTGAGAACCTCTTTCGTGCAGAGAAAATTTCACGGAATTTTCATAAGAATCTCTGTAAATGATGAAGGAAAAGTTGAACTCTGCTGGTGAATTGGTGAGTTCGTGAGGTGTACTGCTTGCGCCATGTTGCGTGCATTGCACGGAGCGCTAACTTTTTTGCATCCTGTCGCGATGTCGGCACTAAGTGAAATAGAACTATCCCCACAAGTCCACAGCAGACATACTCCTAGTTTTTCTTTCTTTTTACGCATGCCCAAAAGCTGAAATCGGGTTACTTCCGCTGATAGGGGTTTTCACGCATGCGTGTCTGGCAGAAGGATTTAACGTCAATACTTTAAGATATAGTTGCCGGGGCTTCTGATTAAATTCAGTCTGTTTACAGCATCAAATGTTATTTGTATTACATGTTTAGATATTTTGTGTGGAATTTAAAATAAAGTTCTTTTATCTATTTTAAATCCATTAAATAAATGTATTTTATTTAAAACAAAAACAAACAATAATAACTCTTTGGTGGTATATATAATCGTATTGTCTTAATTCTTTCAAAGAGACTGATTTTCCATCTTTTCTAATACATATTGTTGGTAATCTCACCAAAGTGCATTGTATGAATGAACTTTTGTTTGGTTCTGTCAGCAAACTTTACTCACATTCAACACATTAGTTTCTACTGCAGCGTTTCTCAATTTTTTTTACCTTTGCATAACCCTTAAAATAAATTACATGTCTCAAGGAACCCCTGTGCAAAAACAAAATTATGTACCATATCTTTCTCATTTTATTTTCATCGCAGTTTACGTGGCAAATATCATAGTATATATTTTTGAATAACTGGTTTAAGGAAAAATTAATACTTCTTTGTCAAATTTTTCGGTAATGCTAAATTAAATTCATACTGTTCGTTTATAATTCTTCATCGGGGTGTTTTCATTCACACAAAAAAGTCTAAACTCACAAGTAAAAAATAAACATAAGTAATCAATATCATATACCTGTAATATAAATGTAAACAGAAAGAAGACAGATAATTTCTGCATCAGTTTTTTTAGGGTTTTTTTATCCTTTACTAGCAATGTTGGAAAGAAATGAAGTAAATCAATAAATGGGCTAAGAAAATGTTACTTTCAGAGCCATTTGATAAAATGAAACACGCTTCTCTAATGTGAAGCCTGCGCCTGTCTTTTGCTACACAAATCCTTAATTCGAGGTCGAACTTGAGATAAACACACACGTATTTCATTCTCAATTGAGAGGAAACGATTTCTGTCTTTGCTCTTGATACATGTTAAATAAGAAAAGGCTTGCTCACACATGTAAGACGTTGAAATCTGCAATAGCATAATAGGATAGATAGGATTATGTTTATATTACAATATTACAATAACCAAGAATATATTGTGTGTGTTTAGTAATATTACGTACATAAAATTAAATAAAAAGTTAAAAGTGTATTAGCTTATCTCACCTGTTCCCGCGGAACCCTTGGGGACCTTTTGCGGAACCTAGGGTTCCAAGGAACCACGATTGAAAAACGCTGCTCTACTGGTTCATGTAGCTGTGCAATTTTTAACATCCCATATATATGAATATCATTTTCAAATATTCTATCATGTTTAACGAAATATTTCAGCTTTATATTAAATTATCATCAGGCACAAATTAACACCATCAGTATAACGGGACAAATTCATTTATCATATTAGTCCAGATTAACGTATTCTGAATTATTAGATATTAAATAACATTATCAGCGGCTTGAATTATAAAATAACTTTAGTTTATTTAATTAAGATCATAATTAAACGTATGCAATTAAGTCTACAATCTGAAATAACTGTTTTAGATTAGTTTTACTAATATAATATCCCTTACAAAAGTCTTCTTAAGACGAAGATTCACTGAAAGTTATACGACGGGACTATTTCAATATTTCCCCTTTTCATACTAAATTAGTACTAAAACAATGTGGGCTATTTAGACTATAAAAATATGTTGAAATTAGCACAAATATAATTTCTTTAACGGAACAGTTAAAGTGAAACAGAGAGTTGAAACGCTTAACGTGAATCACGTTTCATCTCGCTAATGATGTTATTTCTTGTGTTATATCATTTTTTTCTGATGACACCGAAACTTAACAAAATCAACGATTTTTAGAGTTAAAATTTTCAGTTTGATACGTTTGTGGCTTTGTGCTAAAAGCTAAACCAAGTAAATATCAATAACTCGGATATCAATGAACAAAGGTATATTTCAAAACATTTTAACAAGTTCTCTTTAAAGAATAAGAAAAACCCAAGGTAATTGCATATTTAATAAGATATAAATTTACCCGCGTATAAATGTAGAGATTTTAAAAGTTTTCTTAAAAAATAAGCAAAGACCGGGATAATTGTATATTTAATAAGATATAAATTTACCCGCGTATAAAGGTAGAGATTTAAAAAGTTTTCTTAAAAAATAAGCAAAGACCGGGATAATTGTATATTTAATAAGATATAAATTTACCCGCGTAAGATATAAATTTACCCGCGTATAAATGTAGAGATTTAAAAAGTTTTCTTAAAAAATAAGCAAAGACCGGGGTAATTGTATATTTAATAAGATATAAATTTACCCACGTATAAATGTAGAGATTTAAAAAAGAATACTGTTTACGTCCATGAAGTAAAAGATCATGGCTCGCTAATCACACCTTTACTTTATTATCCGGGAATTGTCATGCCTTCTTGGGAAAGATAATCGAGTTCTTTGGAATTTGTTTCTTTTCTCTTAGACTGATTGCTACCGAAATTTAGAGAGCTCAGTTTACCCTGTTATTTAATCCATATCTGAGGAGAGAAGAGATAGATTCCTGTCTCTCCCAAGGCTACTCGTGCGAAAAGAACAAACTCCAAAGTAAATACGAGTTTCATAGGTTATTTTTTTTTTACTTTTTGTATTACCTAGTTTAAGTATCAGCCTTGATTAAGCTTTTCTTAGATGTTTTATCTGAATTGCCTGCTTTATGTCTTTAAAATAACATGTTGGTTCAATAATACAAAAGTTATTATTCATGTTTCTTTTATCTAAATAACTTTCTTTATATCCGTCCCGAAATACTATTCTTTTGAATCTCAACAATTTGATTACTTTTGCTGTCACTTCTCTTTAGTCGATTGTTCAATTTTTTTTTTATTTCCATCAGTAATCGGCGTCCATTAACTTGAAATGATTTTTTTCATTCTCTCTATTTCGTTCTTTACCCTTCTTCATTCTTTACCCAATGATTTATCCTTTGTTCTCTTATATTATTCTTCCTTCTGTTTTCTTTTGCTCTTCATTACTCTCCCCTACCCCCCTCTTTCATCTTCATGTTCTTTTTATTATTCTACATCTTGCTTTCAACTATTTCATCGTCTCTTTCGAACAATTTTATCTTTTCCCCTTCTAACTTGAAAGATCTTTCTTGCTTCACCACATCCACTATTTTTATTTCCCTTCGTTTTGATTTTTATTTTCAAACATGTAAATCGTCGTTCTTACATGTTTCATTTATTTTTCTTATAACATTCTGACACTTTCTTTCTATACACTCTTTCTTTTTCTTTACCAATCGTTTATTCATAACTATAATTTTTTTCATCTCCTCGATCCATATTTCAATTTTCTTCACATTATTATTTTTATTCCTTGTATTTATTTTCTTCTTTATTAGCTGTTTTTATTCTCTTTCTTTGAACATAAATTTGAACATAAATTTGAACATAATTCTTTGTTTGACTTCTTCTTTAAACACAACTTTTTACTTTCTTTTCTCTTTCTATTATTTTCCCGCCTTATTTCCACCATTATGGCGACACTGCTTTTCCTTGATGGAAATATCCCATTGAAGATATGGCGACCATCAGTCATTCAAATGGCCATTGCTGGCTGGATTTCCCGAAACAATAATCATGAATGCTTTTTCTTCTTTTATCGAAATTCTCCAATAAATGCCCCCCCCACCTATTTGATGCCGCGTTCCTTGTGTATGTATATATAACTTGTTAATGTATTTCCAAAAGTTTTATTGTAAATTATTTATTTAATGTCTTGTTTTTTATTCATTTGTATTTCTGTAATTTGCTTTTTGTTAACCGTCCTTCCCCCCCCCGTCCTATTTTAGAAGTAACTATGTGAGAATTTGCTTCTTCTTTTCTCGTCTGTAATGTCCAATCGCGCGTTTCGCCGGTCCTTGCCAGCATGTTGAATGACCGTTTCTTCACCGTGTCGATTGAAAAATTCTCCATTTTGGCATTGCTGCTAGCCCCACTGTTTAGGGGTGAGGTAGACCAGCCGACTCCCCCCACCCCTGATCACTGCGTTCACTTTAAGTGATCTACTAGCTTGACTGGAGCCTTTAATTTCGGACGTGACTTTTGGATAGCTTATGGTCGTGAATCGAGCCTGTTCTATGTATTCCTTGCATATGTAACTAATATATTTGAAAACTTTGGTATTAGTGAATATTTATTTTCTAAATTGTTATTATTATTTTTTTTTTTTTTTTTGCTAACTGTAAATGCCCCCCCCCACCTATTTGATGCCGCGTTCCTTGTGTATGTATATATAACTTGTTAATGTATTTCCAAAAGTTTTATTGTAAATTATTTATTTAATGTCTTGTTTTTTATTCATTTGTATTTCTGTAATTTGCTTTTTGTTAACCGTCCTTCCCCCCCCGTCCTATTTTAGAAGTAACTATGTGAGAATTTGCTGCCCATAGGAACCACTTCTTCCGCCGTTTTCGTAGTGACATGTCCGACTTCAACAGACGTCTATTTACCTCTGCACGCAATGAGTGTAAGCGTACCCTCGACAATGCCAAGGCACTATTTGCAGCTCGGATGAAGGAACGTATTGCATCCCGTAAATTTGGCTCCAAGGACTATTGGCGCCTCTGCAAGAGCGTTCTGAATAGTAACAAACCCTCCATTCCTCCACTGTTCAATCAGTTTGAGGTCCTGACCACCTCTGCCGACAAGGCCGAATGCTTCGCTCGAAAGTTTTCTTCCAATTCTATGCTTGACTCCTCTGGGGTACCCTTGCCCGACTTCCCTCCCAGAACTGAGGCCCTACTGGACGGCTTGCACATAACCCCGTCGTCGGTACTGGGCATTATTTCTAACTTAGATCCCCACAAGGCTACCGGCGGCGACGGAATACCAGCCATTGTCCTGAAGAAATGCGCACCTGAACTGGCACCTGCCCTCTCTAAATTGTACAACCGCTGCCTCAAGGACTCCTGTTTTCCTGACTGCTGGAAGTCCTCTACCATTGTTCCTGTCTTTAAGAACTCTGGCGACCCCTCCAACCCTTCTAATTACCGTCCTATCAGTCTCCTTCCCATCTTCGGCAAAGTCTTCGAGGCCATTATCAACGCCGAAGTGACTACTCACCTGATATCCCACGATCTGCTCTCAGACAAGCAGTATGGTTTCCGCTTTGCCCGGTCTACTGCCGATGTGCTTACGGCCATCACTGAATTTGTCTACCAAGCTATCCATAGTAACGGCGAAGCCCGTGCCGTGGCCCTTGACATCTCCAAGGCATTCGATAGGGTTTGGCATGCCGGCCTCCTTCGCAAGCTCCGGGGTTACGGTATCACAGGTCGATTGTTTGACCTAATTCAATCGTTCCTATCAAACCGGGATTTGAAGGTTGTTCTCAGTGGATCCTTCTCCAACTCCTATCCCACTACTGCTGGTGTTCCTCAAGGCTCCATCCTTGGCCCTACTCTGTTCCTCATATTTATAAATGACCTTCCAGACGCCATAGACTCCCAAGTCGGTATCTACGCTGACGACACTACTATTTACTCCTGCCTCAAGCACAAATCTACTGAGGCGGACAAAATTAACCTGGCAGCTCAAATTGAAAAGGACCTCCAATCGGTTGTGGACTGGGGAGAGAAATGGATGGTCAACTTTAATGCCTCTAAAAACAAAATTGCTCTCCATTAACCACCACAAGGACCCATCCCTGCATCCCATCAGAATGTTTGAGGACCAACTTCTCGAGAGTTCCTCTCTGCGGCTGCTCGGTCTCACGCTGTCCGCTGATCTGAGATGGAACAAATACATCGAGTCAATTGCATCATCCACCGCTAGAAAAGTTGGTTCCCTGTGCCGAGCCAGGAAATTCTTCTCCCCTGAATCGATCCTCCAGGTCTATAAGTCTACCATTCGACCTTGCATGGAGTATTGCTGCCATTTATGGTCTGGGGCCCCTGCGTGTTGCCTCGGGGTTCTTGATAAGATCCAGAGACGGATATGCAATGTGATTGGCCCTGATCTGTCATCTCGTCTGCAGTCGCTCTCTCACAGACGCAATGTTGCATCACTCTGCCTTTTCTACAAGTACTTCCACGGTAATTGCTCTGAGGAGTTGCTTTCACTTGTCCCTAAGCCTCGTGAATTCAAGCGTCCTACGAGGCTGGCATCCCGTTCCCACCCCTTCACCGTTGAAACTGTTAGGTGTAGACGTCTTTTCTACTCCAATAGCTTCATGTCTCGCACATCTCGCCTATGGAACTCCCTTCCCTATTACTGTTTCCCTGACAAATACAATCTCCAACGGTTTAAGTGTAGCGTCAATCGTCATCTCCAGTTGCCTTGATCTATCCACTTCCTGACATCTTCCATTCCTATCTGCTCTCGCTCTATATCTCCCGTAACCTCCCAACCTCTATCGGCCCTCCGTCCTTCTCTTTCTCCACATCCCTTCCTTTACCACTCCTATCTGCTCTTCCTCCAGCCCTTCTGTAACCCCTTGCGTGATAGTGGCCACCGGCCTTGCTCGGGGTGATACGCTTAAAAAAAAAAAAAAAAAAAATATATATATATATATATATATATATTGGAGAAGTTCGATAAAAGAAGAAAAAGCAATCATTAGAAAAATACGACAAACTGAAAAATTTCTTCTGACGCGTTTCACCCGTTAGAATTTCATCGGACTATATATATATATATATATATATATATATATATATATATATATATATATATATATATTTCGTATATAAATATATATATATATGGTACGTACATATATATATATGGTACGTATATATATATATGATATGTATATATATATATATATATATATATGATACGTACATATATATATATATATATATATATATATACATATATATATATCACTGATATTGATATGATACGTATATATATATATATATACATATATATATATATATATATATGAAGAAATATAGTCTTAAAGTGTGCTATATTTATGGGATAAAGTGCTCAATATCAGAGCTAGGGCGTGTGTAAATATAAAAGTGAACATAGAAGTCAACACTTAGAGGCGACAGTCTGTTCCATGCTAGATGCAATCGTCAGGCAATATATATATATATATTGCTAGATGCAATCGTCAGGCAATATATATATACATATATATATATATATATATATATATATATATATATATATATATATCACTGATACTCAGCCCTTTCCAATAAGTACTGCGCATATATAATTTATAAATAATATATATAAAAAATGCATATATATATATATATATATATATATATTATAATAATTTGTTTTGCAAAAATATGATTCCATTGCGACACAGAAATTTCTAGTTTTTTTAAACATAAATTTCTGTGTCGCTATGGAATCTTATTTTTAATAAAGAAAATAATTATATTTTGCTCTACTGTTTGTATCGAGCACTGTTTATATATATATATATATATATATATATACATATATTTAAACGTTATTTTTGTGCGTACGCGTATTTGTGTATCTATCCCTATTTTCTTTTAATTTTATTATACAGTGAAGTTAATAAAAACAGGCTTAGATCGAGAAATCCTCGTAAATAAAATGTGCCTTCTGACATGAACCGAACCTGTGTTCGAGGTGTCTGGTATTGTATAGGACAACTCTTGACGGTTAATTGCAGCAACTCTTCGTAGCATCCTTCCACAAGTCGTCAGAATGGTTTTTTGAGAGATGATGAGCAGCTTCGCGACTCCCTGATATTTGTAGATACAAGATGGTGTTTAGATTAATGTTTAGTGAATGTAGCCTTCCTTTTAATTGAGCTTTTGCTGTTTTCCTAGTTGGGTTTCTTGATTCTTTCTACTGTTTATGTTTCTCTATAACCAACATTGCGTACTTCTCAATACCAAATTCCATTCCTATATCCTGGCAGAAGATTCTGACCGGATGCATCCATTTCCTTTTTCTGCTTGGCACAAATTTTAAGGTCATCTATGTACAGGAAATGGTTCAACGTTTCTCAACTCTTCGCGAATTTTCAGTTTGGTTACATTTCGTTGATATATAGTTCAGCGGTATAATCACTCTGATATAGAATAATCGTAAGGGTTAGTTCTCATTTTATTTTTGTTTCTGTTAGTTATTGTTCTCTTACAGTAGAGCCCTCTTACCAATTTTCCGTTGTTTTCGATATGAAAGTCACCATCGCTCTTGAAACTTTTGCCATCTTCAAATACTCTGTGATTCAGGGCTATAATATCATAACATAAGTTTTTTTTTTGTAGTTTCTCCATGCCACGCTTTTGGGTCTTCTTTCTTGCTTTAACCTATTTCAATATTCTTTGGCCGATTTATTGCAGATCATTCATGCCTCTGCTTTCATTATGACATCCTTTACGTTCCTCAAATAATAACGCCCCCCCCCCCCGGTTATTGAGTGAATAACATATTTTTTTTCGGTTACTTATGCTGTTGGGATTTTCCAGATCACTGGTAAACATATTCCCGGCTTGGGTTGTTCCTCTTTTTCTGGGTTATTATTATTATTAGTAGTAGTAGTTGTATTAGTATTGGTATTATTATGATTTCCTTTGATTTTTGTTGTATAGTCATTTCCTTCCAGGTCCCAACCAGAGTCCTAAAGTCAGAAATGGCATCATGACATTTTCATTGAATAATTTTGTAAAAAAATAAATAAAATAAAACAACCTAAGATTACACACATTTTACATTGATAAAGCCCTTCGTAAGGTGTGAGCTGTGCTTGTGAGTACAATTTTTTGTATTCCTTTCATGTATGAGCTACCAGGGATCCCTTTAATGAGTCTATCAGAACCTTTTCCAGTCAAACCGAAGGTTCCAACTATCACTGGAATTATTGATGTATTCATGTACCACATTTTTGAGATTTCCACTTTAAGATCCTTGTATTTTGATAGTGAAGATCTTCAAAGACGCATTACAGTCTACAGGAACTGCTATGACAATAAGAAAGCACATTCTGTTCTTCTGGTCTTTGATCACTATGTCTGAACACTATGTTTGATCACTATATATATATATATATATATATATATATATATATATATATATATATATATATATATATATATATATATATATATATATTATTATTATTATTATTATTATTATTATTATTATTATACTACTACTACTACTACTACTACTACTACACAAACTGTTAGATATAATCGCAAGTTCTATGC
This sequence comes from Acanthosepion esculentum, assembly GCA_964036315.1. NCBI lineage: Eukaryota > Metazoa > Mollusca > Cephalopoda > Sepiida > Sepiidae > Acanthosepion > Acanthosepion esculentum. The sequence continues at coordinate 126,625,956 of OZ038475.1, forward strand.
TAACAGTTTCTTCCACCATTTTTCTCGCTTGTGAACCACTTTTCCGGATTCTGGCATACCATTGAACTTTGATCGTCAAAAAATTAAATGCAATTTCAATTGTTATCCTCTGTCTTCTTAATTCCTGTTTTTTTATTGTCCTTTCTCTTTAATAATGTTTTTCTTTTTCTCGTATATTTCACACTCAGTAATAATTGCGTCTTAGTGGCTTTATTGTCTTGCTTGGGATAAAATCATTAAAAAACATATGCACACATTTAGAACTATATATAGTTTGTGTGCATGTGTATGTGACACTTATCCGCGTCATCAAAAGAGTCTGCTACATAGAAATAAATGCATTGATTATATGTATATAGACTTCTGAGACGGAGTTGTCTGTCTCTGCTCATGAACTTTTCTGGAGATTTAATAAAATTAGAATTTCCTGTTATGTTAAACTTGATAAAAAACAACATAATTTACCAATTGTTAATACAATGTTATTTGTTTCGTTTAATACTCAGGAAGTATTGAACACAAACAAAGAAAATATAGAACAGCATTTCAAAAAATATTTAAAAGTATAACAATTGCAAAATTACTTATTAATTAAAAACACACTGTCATTTTTTGACGATATGGATAAGCTATCATTATATATTGTATCTCTCATTGTATTAAGAAACTAGTACATTACACAGAAGATTAAATTTTATTGATTCTTTCAATTTTTACGTCTTATCGACCTTTTGTAGGTTATTTAAAGCCGAAACATATTTTTCGATTGTAAGAAGAATTCTTATTTTGTTTTCAAGTGAATACTGTATTAACAATTTTGGAGGAGATAATAATGATTTTCAGATATAGATCTTGCTATTGAACCCATAGCTGGTGGAGAGGTGGATTCACACCTTTTCTAAGGGTATTTGCGCATAAGTAAATATAACGAAACCGACTAGAATTCGAACTCGGTTCTCTGATTTCCATCTGAACATCTAAGCTCACGATACTTGGCATTCCCAAGCGATCACCTATCTAGGTACTGACCATGCTCGGTGTTGCTTAACTTCGGTAATCAGACAAAAACTGGTATATGGCCGTAAGCCTTAGTTAAATTTTAACAATCGTAAATGTTTTCCAATAAATCCTTTTCAATTTCTACTTTAAGTTTGTGAGATTAATGTTTAAAAAGAATCTCATCAATTTTTATTTAGCTATTAATCTCACCTGCTGCGTTATGCGTTTAATTCCTGAACAAACGTTTTGCACAAGAACAATTCTGAGGATTGGAAAAATCTAGAAGATATCTCCAACTAATTTAATCTTTCATATTCCTCCTCATAACGGCTTCTTTTTAACTGGAATAAAACACACGAATTATTTTGTAGAAATATATATAAATTTCTAATAATGGAAGTAACTGATTCTATAATTTGTTTTTATGATATTCTATATTTTCTCATTAAAGTCTTCTCATTCTCTTTTGCTCCCAGTCTTACTGACATTATCGCCTTGCTTGGGGGAAAATGATTATTTTTTTAAAAATAGAAATTTAACAATACTCATAATTTTCAGAAGCTTTCAAATAGAGAAAAATTATTTATGTATATTTTAGTATATGAAAAATTTCTCAGGGTTAACCTGTAGAAAAAGACAATATGTATAAAGGTAAAAGACAATAGGAAAACTGTATTATTAGCCATCGCGTTTAGTCATTTCGTTTTTGCCTTCAAAAGTCCTCATTGGACGAAGCGATAATAATACAGTTTTCCTATTGTCTTTTACCTTTATACATATTTTAGTATATATGTGGGCATCTTCTTCGATGCGCCTTGTCTCTTTATGATTTTGGCGATCATGGTTCTCCACATCTTCCTGTAACTTTTAGTAAATTTTATCTTCCAGTTGTCTCTCCTAAACTTTGCTCTGCTATCCATTTACACAAGCTTATTAGGTAGGTTGTGCATTGTTTTCCTCTTTTCCTCTTGCCTTCAGTATGTCTGGTGAGTGTGTCAAATCCTCCAAGCCCTCGTTCCTCATTAATGTGCCTTAGAAATTACAACTGTTTCTTTCTGATGTTAAGTATGCTTTTTGTTCCAATTTTCTATAAAACATCGTCGTTGCTCACATGATCAGTCCATAGTATTCTCAGCATCCTTCTGTAGACCTACATTTTTATTGCCTCGAGTCTCTTCAGCTTTGAAAAGATTGTCCAGCATTCACTGCCATAAAGGAGTACTGATATTATGTAAACAGTTCAGTACTATTTTGTTTGTTTCTAATGAAAACTTTCCTGTTTCTTAATACTTTGCTTAGATTTTGGGAGGCATTTTTCGCTTTCCCAATGCACCTTCGGATTTCGTGTGACACTTTCCGTTCTCTGTTAAAACACTTCCAAGATGTTGAAATTGTTGTACTATATGTAGACATACAAAATCTAAAAAGAAACATTCACTGAAGCAAAGATTAAGGTATACGGCTACCATAAATCTTTCAAATATCTATTGTTGGATTTCTCGAAACAACCATCAATTTCTTTCCTTCTATTATCCATATTATCCCATTCTCTTCAATTTCCGACATAATGGTTTCAATTGTTTCCCATGGGTTTGTTTTGCCACCTTCATATAATTTTATCTTCACAACTGACCATAGATTTTCGATTGGATTTAGATGGCCATTCTGTTATATCGTCTTCTGTAAACCTTTTACTCTAAAAAAACCCACGGGAAACCTTAGATGCATGAGAAGGAGCATTGGCATGCATAAATACACACTTCACTTTGAAACTGCAAGAATGTCTTGTCCATTAAATCGCAATAGTCAGCACTGTTTAGTTTAACTCCTTCATTGACTTTGGATGGTTCAATAATGATTTGGTCGGCAATTCCAACCCATCTCGTCACAGGACCGTCTGCTTGCTGCCTTCTTTTAATCATAGGCTCATCTGCATCGGATAAAACCCATATTTTGGCCCACCCATGAAGTCCAACGACTGTGAAAATTACATTAGAAAAGTTAATTTTGTTTACAATGTTACGTTTCCAATATGATAGTTTTAATTGCTTCTCATAGGTCTGCTTTGCAGTCGTATTGTTTACCACCTTCATATAATTTCATCTTCATAATTGACCATATATTTTCAGATCGGGACTTGATGGTAGACAATCTATTATCTTCTCTCTTGTAAATATTTAAAGCTCAAAAATTTCACGCGTGACCTTAGATACACGAGAAGAAGCATAAGCATATGTCGCGCATAAATACACACTTCACTTTGAGCCTGCGAGGCTGGAACTTGTACCATTCAAAGAAAGTCTTGTCCATTACATCGCAATATTTAGCACAGTTCAACAGCTTCATCGACTTTGAATAGTCCAATAATGGTTTGGTCGACAATTTCAGTCCATACCACCATATTGCCGCCTCTTTGCGGCCTTCTTTTAGCTACAGGCACATCTGCATCCGATAAAATCCATCCTTTGGCCCATCTATCAGATTCATAGAGTCTTACCCGAGATTCGTTCGCAAAATTTGATATTGCAATTTTTCAGTGTAAAATCCTATGAAAAGCATTTTTTGTTCGCCTATGATTTTTGTGTCACACTTCCGGTCGTCTATTACGAAACTACTGAGTTGAATTTCTGATGATTTTGACGTTTCTGGCGTGTAACTTACAACTTGGACTGTCTTTTTGGCTCACATTAGTCTTCGTACCATTGACGCTTAGTTTTTTACTTCTTGTTTTCATTTACTCCAGCAATAGTTATTTCAGCTCTCCGTTTGATTTCACCATCAGCACAGTCTCATCTGCATAGCATATACACCTTATATTCTGTCCGCTAATAATAAATGTAGGACACCTAATTCTCTTAGAATCATTTAACTACATAAATTAAATAAATCTGTTGAGAAAACAAATCTTTGACGCAATCAACTGAAATATAGTCGGCTCATCTATCGCTCCAAAAAGAATCTGATTCCTTCTAACATGCCTGATCTTTCCTCCTTGTTCCAAATGTAGTGGGAAAGTTCCACTTAAACAGCTTCTTCTCAATAACTGCCCCTTTGCAGCACATACTCCCACGTATGCTTCTGTCAACATTTCAGTCTTGACCACTTCAAGTCAAGTGCCAGTCACTATCTATCCTCCTTTACCCCCACATGTGTGCTTCTTTACTCCCACATGTGTGCTTCTATCGACATTGCAGTGTTGACCTCTTCAAGTCAAGTGCCAGTCGCTATCTATCCTCCTTACCTTCATAATCGTCACTTTCTACCACGTTTTCTTCTATTCATATAACACATCTCTTTCAGCACATTACCATTTTATAGACTGTAACGCTCTACCTTGTGTGGCTCTCCGTCCATGTATTAACTATTAAAAAACTGCCCTTTCTCTTTCTCCAAGCGGATATACGGATTATTCGTATATCTTTTCCATAAAAAAGCAAGCTTTCCAGGCGTTCTTCCTATTTGTATTTTATCGAATGCTTCAGTGTAAAATATGCAACCTAGTTATTTACACTATTTATATTTGTACTAATCATTGTTGTTTTTTATCACAACGTTTCGGCCGCCTTCCTCAGGTGTATATCAATCTGGGTAACCTAAAGGGAATTCTGCACATAACCTTTTTATTTAATCTACGGGTGTAGACTGTTCTCGTTCCACTGCTCATGTCTAAGGATATCGTCTACTTCGTATTTTATTTAGCACTATTCATTTATTGCTCGCATATGCACACTGCCAGAACCAGGGATTGAAATCACAACCATTATGTCACCAAATCCACAAACCAAAGCTTTTACCTACTAGGACAATTGTTGGAGTAGACTTAGAGCTTTAAACCTAACCTTCACTGTTGATTAGGCTGCTACTGCCCCTCTTGCTGCTGCTGCTACTGCTGCTACTGGCTGTCATGTTTTGACTGCTGCTGTTGCTCATGTTTTGATTCCGGCTCTGCAGTTGAAGACTTACTGTCATTTGACTTTATTAACGGCTCCCATACTGTATTTATTTTTATGCTAGGCCCACTAATGAGGTCCTTATGGCCTAGTATACGCGTTGATTCTTTCAGGCGTTTAACATTACAGTGTTCTTCCTTGTCCGGTATTTTCAATTCATTCTACAGGAGCTGATGGCCACCCCTTTCCCTCTATACATGATCAGCCATATCCGATTTCATCGTCACTTCTCACTACAGCTTTTCGATGTTCCTCCAGCTTTACTTTGAGATATTTCATATTCTCTGCATTGCTGATTCTTTTTGGGTTTTATCAAGGGTCTCTAGATAGATGGCAGGAGCGCCGGACCATGTGTGACAGCAATATCCTAAGCAATGACGAATGGTAGACTTATAGATATCCAAGATAGATTTTGGAGAGTAAAACCGTCTAGCACGACACAGTGAACCAACCTTCCTTGCAGTTGACCTATCAATTGATTCATATATATATATATATATATATATATATATATATATATATATATATATATATATATGCAGAATTCCCTTTAGGTTACCCAGATTGATATACACCTGAGGAAGGCGGCCGAAACGTTGTGATAAAAAACAACAATAATTAGTACAAATATAAATAGTGTAAATAACTGTGTTGCATATTTTACACTGAAGCATTCGATAATATATATATATATATATATATCATCCACAGACAGACTGTTTCGCTGTTTCACAGCTCATCAGTGTGTCTAGACGTCCGGTTGCCTCTAGCTAGGCTCGAAACCCGACTGAATTTGCGTCAGTCCGAACTTCTCCCACTAAGCCATCAGCTTACGGTACGGGATGAAGGTGAATTTTAGCGTGTTTATTTTTAAATTCGGATAAATACACAGTGACTGACAGTGACTCAATTCTGTCGAAGAGTTTTTCCACTTCATGTCAGCCGAGAACGTTAGCCCGAGAAGATGCAACGAGTTATTGTCCTGGAGGTCAGCATCAGTCATACTTTATATAAGGCAGAGATAGGTCTCTCAGATCATTAATTGAGAGCCATTTTGTTTTGGAAGCTTTAAAATTGACAAGCCATCCTTTGCCCCAGTTAACAACATGTTACTCATTAGAAAAAGCAATTTAATAATATGAATAATAATAATAATAATAATAATAATAATCTTTTTACCAACATCAGCCTGTATTTACATGTTTACACCGAGTGACTGGCAGCTGTTTGAAATTAAATGATAGCAAGTCTCGTTAAACCTCTCGTAACTTTCTTAATACCATTGCTAATCACAAACTTGATAACCATGTCAGTTTAAACACTTTCCTGAATTCCTAATTTAAATAATTTCAACTTTCATGTCACCGTGAATGTTCCCGGTGCACCAGTTATTATTGGTATGACCCTAACCTCTTGTCAGCTTCCGGGTAAAGTCCTGTAAATTTCCTGTGTGTTTCACTTTCTTTCATTTTCACACTGTAGTCTCCTGGTACATCTACATCTTTAAAAAAAAATTCACTATATGAATGAGAGGATGTTTCTGGTTCCGTTATAAAATATACCTGGTTCTACTGACAAAACTTTCATGGTTGTATTTGCGAACATGTTTCTGCTTCTTCTTGTAAATTATACCCGATTCCATCAACAACGTATTCCTTATTCAAAGGGCAAGGTATTCATGGTACCATTGCAAACATATTCTTGATTCCATTGTAAAATATACCTGATTCCATCAATAACGTGTTCCTGGTTCTATTAGCAACATGTTCATGGTACTATTGCGAACACGTTTCTGATTTCATTAATAAAGCCTTCTTGGTTTTGTTGTAAAATATTCCTGGTTTCATTAACATCTTCCCTTTTCCGTTACTGGTTCCATTAGCAACATATTCTTGCGTGCATTTTAAAATATTCCTGCGTCTATTGATAACATGTTCCTGGTTCCACGAACAACATTTTCTTGGTTCTATTGTAAAATATTCCTGAGTTCATGAGAACATAATCCTAGAATTTTTAAATAAAGTAATATATTCGACGGTAATTCTACAAAGAGATCTTTAATATCAGTTATTTATTCTGTATATATATTACGGATTTTACAAGTATAAAACAATTTTATTTTATTTTTCATCTTAATTTTAAATTTAACTTTATCTTCTCGTCTAATATATATTAATGACTTTTTCCAAACAATTTAATTGAAAAATGAACATGTAAATTGTATTGTCTTCATCAAATTTCTATATTAAACATGCTAAATAAAAAAATATATTTACATTTACCGAAAGTGAATTTTACAAGAACAGAAATAGTTTCACTGTAGGCTGCATGAAATATCTTACGTAGTTGAAATGTCTTACGTAAAATATGCTTGCTTTACGGCTTGATCTCAAACAATCCGTTTACCGATATAATCCATGACCTGCATTGTGCTTAAACTTGATATTTATAGTCATAAATGACACTGACTTCCAAGAGTGTGTCAGTTCATGATTTAGTCTATGTTTAATTTATCACTTGAGTGAAAATGGCAGAAGGTCACTAATTATTTGTTCGCTTTCCGCGCTCTTGCAACAGCGATATCAGATTGTCTGTTCCTGAAAGAAATAAACATTACTTCCTTTTTCTTTTCTACTACGTTAAAATATCATGTTCTTTGTTCCATTTTAAAATATCTCTCGTTCCATTAACAACATGCTGCTAGACCCATTGACAACATGCTTTTGGTTCTACTAACAAAATGTTCCTGGTTCTATTAACATGGAACCAAAAGCATGTTGTCAATGGGTCTACATTGACAACATGCTTTTGGTTCCATTAACATGTTGCTAGATCCATTGGCAATATGCACTTGGGTCTATTAACAAAATGTTCCTGGTTCCATTAACAACATATTGTTGTGCTTTAATCTGTGAAAAAGCTTCCTTAGTTTTAAAAGACAACAAGAATTTGGTAAATATTCAAAATAGTTCATTCATGTTCAATCTACACATTTTAAGAATGAATATCATTTTAATAATGTAGGTTGCCCACCGAAATAAAATTTAAATATCTAAATAAAAATAAACAATTCACAAGTAAAACTTGTAAACAGGGTCACGGTCATTTTGGAATATTTGTTGACTAATAATATTTTTCAGATCAACTTTTTTTACTTAGCATTTACTTAATACAGTGTAACCCGGATATAAGAGAAACCCGGATATAAGAGAGAGTTTATCTGGTCCAAAATTAGATCCTGTGTTAATGTATATATAACAGACCAAACCCGGATATAAGAGAAACCTGATATAAGAGAAACCCGGATATAAGATACTTCTCCTCCGGTCCCGACAACTCTCTTATATCCAGGTTACACTGTACATTAATTCTCATTGTAAAATCTGTTATTTTAAAAAGAACTAAAATTAATTATTTTATATTAATTATAGGTTTCTAATAAAAACGCGGTATTAATGACAAGTCTATAAAAATCATGTATTAATTTTCGAGGAAAGAGGATTAAAATATCTAAGCAGTGTTTAAAAAAATCAAGAAATATCCCTAAACATGAAGTACAAAAGATTAAATAAATGGTTCAGTTCGAAATTGCCTGAAGATAAACCCAGCTTGACAAACACCTAAAAGCCGGAGGGCAAAACAGCCAAAACATTGTGATCATAACAATAAAGAGGAGGACATTAAATACGTAAATAATATAAATAAAACTTTATCATTTCACCCCAAGCAAGGCTATAATACCACTACGGTGCAAAGGGTTACTGGGGGGGGGGGGGTAAGAGAATGAGAAGACTTTAGTGAATAGTAAAAAACAATAAAAGTACAGAATTCAGGAAAAGAGAAAATGTCGATTGGCGTTACATTAAAATTTTTGAAGACTCTAGGTGGAAGTAATGAGAAGAGAGTTCCACAGGTGAGAAGTGTGAGAAAAGAAATGATTAGAATAGAACTTACGGTTACATCTAGCTATTTCAACGGTAAAACGATGGGACCTAGTTGCCAATCCAGAAGTACATTTAAATTCCTACGGTCGAGGTACCAAGCGGGATAACTCATTAGGACAACATGAAAATATTTATAGAAAATGCAGAGGGAATCCACGTCACAACGGATGGAAAAGGACTGAAGTTGAGATGCCAGGTCAGTACCGATAACATTACATTCTTTGGATTTTGTTGAAAATCTTGATATATATAGCCGGAGTACCAGGCCATATAAAGTAATAATATTCAGTTGTGTTAAATTTTATTCGCTCATTCATTAGACTAGTTTTTTTTTTGCTTTTCAACTCGCAAAACTGTAAAATATACGATTTAGCCCTCGATAGTGACTTGAAAATATCTCGCTGTCATAGAAATTAGAGGTTAATAAATTATATGTTGTCTTTATAATAGCTTGGAACTGAGCAATAAAATCATATTGTTATATGTATTAGGTTGTTCAGAAAATAATGCAGGTTTTCTCATTGTATAATTTAAAGCATGCAAAAAGGCAATGATTATATATTAAATTGTTATATGAATTATCCAAATTCGGTCTCTAAGTTGTTTTTGTTTTTTAATATATGTGCGTTTGTATGAGAAAGAGTTTTTAGGTTTATGCATTTTGACATTTCCTGAGTGGATATTTACTCAGCTTAGTGTGAAAACTCTAATAGTGAGCCGACCCATTAAGTTCAATCAAGAAGTGTTTACTTATTCCATAAAGGTCACCATGACTGTAAATTATAAAGATTTCCGTGTCCCAGTTGCAGTAAAGTTCTAGGATGTAACCTTTAAATTAATTGTCAACAGTCCTGTCATTTCTGCTATTAAAATCCTAATCGATCACATTCATAATCAGCAAAAATAGCGATAGCCATTTTCTAGCATCTTTTAACCAGCTAATCTATTTACTTAAATGGAATTTGTATTAGCAAACAAAAAATTACAACTGATTTGTTCCATCCGAATACGTTGCAGCTATTTATTTGGTGTCTGTTCTTGTTAATTAAAAATATAGTCTCAAAAAAAGGTGGAATTTAAAACATCACTTGTGATAGGACACAGATATCAAGAGCTTTTGAAAAGTCAGTACGTTATATGTTATCAAGCTAAAGTTGAATAAACAATATTTTCTATCCAGTCATTTCCAGGCATATAATTAGAGAAATTCTTGAGAATCATAGCAATTATTTATTTTCTTTCTTGAATTAAATCTTTTTTACCATTCGTCCATGTTTAGAATATTGCTGTCACATACGGTCCGGTGCCTCTGCTATATACTTTGATCTCTGTGATAAAATCCAAAGAAGAATCAGCAATATTATCGGTCCTAATCTGGTGGCTCGGCTTCAGTCATTTTCCTACCGCCGTAAGGTTGCCTTTCTGTGTCTTTTCTATAAATACTTTCATGGTAATTGTTCGGGTGAGCTCTTCGCTATAGTACCTAGACTTTTTTAAATTTAAGCGCAGTACCAGACTGGCATTGAGATCTCATCAATTTACAGTTGAGCTGGCTAGATGTAAGCGTAAGTTCTATGCTAACAGTTACTTTTCTCGCACTTCTCACTTATGGAACTCCTTTCCGGCTTCATGCTTTAAAGCCATCTTTAATCTGCAAAAGTTTAAATGCAATGTCAATCGCTATCTAATGTCCTTCCGATTACTCTGTCCTCTTCCTGCTCATTAGCAATGTTTCTGTTCTTGATTTTTCCCCACCCAGTATCCCATTGCGGTTTAGTGGCTTTTCAGCCTTGCACGGGGTGAAGCAGATTTAAAAAAAACATAGATATATTCTGAGCTTTTCAGTACTTTCTCATATATATAGTCTTCCTTTTGCAATTCTATCCGTATATATATATATATATATATATATATATATATATATATATATATATATATATATATACGGATAGAAATGTAAATGGAAGACTGAAAACAGACGCGTCTAAAAGGTATAGACAACAAAAAAGTGCTCAATACAAAATTAAAAATCGATTAGGTAGAGCAAAGATATTTAAGAAAAGTCTAACCTTTCAACCCTTCCACTTGCCTGAGGAGACCTTACAGTCGAAACCCGGGTTGTGAGGTTGCTTGGCATTTTAGCCTTTTCTTATATATATATATATATATATATATATATATATATATATATATATATACCATTAAGTCTTGACTTATATTAATGTTTAGCAAACTGGTCACGTAGAACATTACTACTGGGTTGCGAGTTCTTTTGGTCTTGTGCTTAAAATAAACTGAATAAATAACAGAGTGTTCCTGAAGCCAGTTTCCTGCCCGCCGCACATGGACGTGGGTTGTGGTATCTGCCAGAAGAAACCATCATTACTGGGAAATATAGTGCGTATAAAGAGATGTTGATGGTCAGCAACAAGGTCTGTTTATTTTAACGTTTGTCAAGACAGAGACCAGATTCCCTAGTCAAATTCCAGCATAACACACACCACATCATTACAGTGTCAGCGCCAGCTTGCCCCTCACCGTGCTGAAAGGTTGGATCTATAATTTTGTGCATTCTCCTCCTCACACGAACTCCACCGTCTGCCCGAAATTCAGAGATACAGCCTTCCACACTATCCATGATGTTAAATGGCACAATCTTCCACAGTGCAGGATCCAATTAAGCACAGAAACCGATACCATGGTGTCAATAATGGTATCCTGTCCAGTAAGTAGACTGACGGTTTGAGTGGCACTAATGTATTTATTTATTCATTTTACTAAAGTTTATTAAATACACTGCCTAAGAGCCATTCAAGGTAGAGGATTACTGAATGAGGTGTGATATTAAAGTATTAGGAATAAGAAGTGAAGATTACAAGGATATGGCGGATAGATAACGACTGACCTTAAACATGGTAGTGTTCGATGAAGCCTCCACGCGGGAGCCTGTTCCACAAAATATTTCTCTTCATTGGATGGTTGCCATTATTATCAAATGGCGGCGGACCTATTTTTTCATGACCTGTAAATGCTCGCAGTTTTAGTATGTTATTGATGCCTATCTGGAATTCACATACCGCAAGTATTCCCTTGCCACTGTTACTTGAACAAACAGAAAACTTAAGGAAACTGCCCCATCTTTCTGGCTTCAAAATTCATCCCGTGGTCAAACGTTGTCTATCTGCGTCCCGTAGCTGCCACAGTTACAGTACCTCTTTATTAATTACGTTACGCATGCGTCACTCAGCTGAGTTATTTTCTACAAGTAAATGAAGGGAACTAAATCATTCTTGGTATTACTACGCGCGTCAATTTTAAGAAGAAAGAATATATGGTCGTTAGCAAAAGGGGCAGTCCAAGATACGAGCTATAAATTGGAGACGTCAAAATCAAGCAAGTACAGATAATTAACTGTCTAAGAAGTGCTATAACAGACAACGGAATATGTGACACAGGGGATTGGAAGAGCCGAAACATGCCTTCCAAAAGCTAAACAAAACATTAAGATACATGAACATGTTATTAGTGATGTAATGGATTAACCTGCCACCCTCATGAGTGGCGGCACTATAGGTAATCACCTATAAGTATCCATTAGGACAGCGGTGTCAAGCTGGGATCTGCCAGAACTAACGGCCTTCCGAGAGCAGCACGCACACAACTGTATTGACTTGCGACGACCGTGCGCATAACTATTACTTCCTTGCTTGTTGTACTGGTTTCTACAATAAACCTGTTACTATTTATCCACCGTGTTTGTCCAGTCCATATTCCTATTAGCACGCAATATAACAATTAGAATAAAAGAAATGAACGCTGTGCTGCTATGTAATATCAATCCTGCTAAATGACAGTGAATGCTGGAAAAGTTTCTCACGGATGAAGAGATGTGTACCTACAGAATAATACTAAGAATATTATAAATGTGAGCAACGAGGAAGTTTTAAACAAAATAGAAACAAAAGGACACGTACACTTAGAATCAGAAATAGATTAAATTTCTGGGACATATAATGAGGAAAGTGAGCCTGGAGAATTTAACACTCGCCAGAGATATTGAAGATCAAGAGGGAAACATCGAGTAACCTACCTAACGAGATTACATAAAGAATATGGTGACTAGAAAGACACTCATACTTAAAATCAAAAAGAGGCAGTTAAAATTTCTTGGCCACATTATGCGGAAGTACGGCTTGGAAAAATGAATACTCACGAGACTTATTGATGAAAGAGAGGTAGCGAGAAACGGCGTCCAACTAATGTGCTTGTGTGAATGGTTATCAGAATAGGGACCAGGGGCAATGGTAAGGGGACAAATGTTGCTTAGAGCCAAAAGGGACAGGATGTTGTGGAAAGCCATGATCGCCCACTTCCTTAAAAGACGCGACGCATAAATGATGCTGACCAGATTAATCTAAACTTAATAAATGTGTTATAAACAATAAACACTTGTGTGCGTATGTACTGTTTTTAAGTAAAGGTAACTGAATTCAGACAGCGATTTACTAAGCGTAGGTTAGATATGACACAAGGCCCAAAGTATGGAGCACCCAGTGAGGATCGAACTCACTACTCAGTTGTAATTAATCTAGCGACACAAGCTCATTAACCATTGTCTTGAGACATATTTACACTCTTTTTACTTCCTTGAGCATTTTCGAGCGATTTTTTTCTAAGTGAAATAAATTTGATTATTAAATTATAATTCACGAATATCTTTAAAAAAATGAATGCATTAAAAATAAAATTCTTAATGTATTTTCTTTCCTTTGTAATATTAAGTTTACCTTTGGCGCTGTAAATTAGGATTCAAGCTCAAGTCAAAATCAAGATTTCGAATGACGGTTTTGAAGTTCGGTTCTCTTTCTCTTTCAAACACACACACACACACACACACAAACTTCATTTTCTCCTTCTTCAGGAAAATGACACCAAGTCTGGGGTAAGTAATTTTTTAATCGATTTCATCCCAAGAGAAACAGTGAAGACACGAAGGCACTAGGGGTTACTAGGTGTGGAATAAATAGGAACAAAAAGATTACTAATGAGCAGGAAGAGAAAAGATTGACCAGGATAACAGCAGATAAAGATTGCCGTTGCATTTAAATTTTTGGAGATTAAAATTGGCTGGAAATCATGTAGCTGGGGCGGAGGTCCACAACCGAGAAAAGAAACTTTTAACATAGAACTTACGGTTACATCTAGCCAGTTCAACTGTAAATTGATGAGATCTCGACGCCGGTCTAGTACAGCACTTAAATTTGAAAAAATCTAGGTACTATAGCAAAGAGTTCATCCGAACAACTGAAAGTATTTATAGAAAAGACATAAGGAGGCAACTTTACGTCGGTGGGAAAGTGACTGAAGCCGAGCCGCCAGATGAGGAATGATAATATTGCTGATTTTTCTTTGAATCTTATCAAGGAGCTCAAGGTAAATAGCAGGGGCACCGAACCATATTTGGCAGCAATATTCTAAGCATGGACGAATGGTAGACATAGATATGCAAGATAGATTCTAGAGATAAGAATTGTCACACACGACAATGAACTAACTTTCTTAGCAGCTGACCTAGCAGCGAATTCAATATATTCTTTCTACTCATGTCAGCTGAGAAGGCGCAGTGAGTCATTTGCCTGAAGGTTAGCATCAGCCATGCTGATGGAAGACAATTATCCATTGTAGCCAAGGTATTATTAACATTTACTAAGTTTAGCAAAGTATTCCATATGGCCAAATGGAGTAGAAAGTTTACGTTGCTCTCGTCCATCAACCGAGGACGGTATATCTGTCCGATTTGAAAACCAGTACCAGAAATACTGAATTTTATTTCAGCTCGAACAGCGACCTCTAGACCGATGATATGTAATCATTTCAGTCACGAAACAGTTACATCACATTCTTGTAAAATCTGTCAAATAGCTGGAGTGTGCCGATTAGAAACTTTTGAAAGTTATTATTAGTTTTATGACTGCGTGTTATATATGGAAGTGTATTTTTGTGGTGTGTGTATTTACAAGTAGATCTCACAGGCGTATATATAAATGAATTCCTACATGGAAAAGCTACTGACAAACAACACCGGCGTAAAAGTTTTAATTGCAGTTACCTTTTTTGTAATTGATTAACTTGGGAATAATATGTATCTTATGTTTGTTGCTAAAAATTCACACGAATCCCAGCATTTGCTCTGATGCCAAGTTATCTTTGAAAAAATAAGTTCCTTTAAACTGATGGTATATAGAATAAGAAATTTGCCGGAGACAGCTTTCTCTTCCAAATTACTTCTCAAGATTTGTAATTAACCTGCTTGTTACGATGAAAAAAATTTATGTCAATTTAGGACTGCCCGTACCAAAAAATCATTTGCCCTAACCCCAGTGAAATGATGTGAACTTATTTTAGTGGGCAATAGTTACGTATGCATATGTCTACGTCAGGCCGATCGCCAGGTGGGGTCTGTACCCAACACCGAAATTCATTTCCTCACACCCATCGTAAAAATGACGTGAACTAATTTTAGTGTGCAAACACTTACTCGTAGCTTTCCTGACTTCAATGCCCGCCCCCAACAGAAAACACTGACGATGGGCCCGATCTGCATCTCTCTCTCTCTCTCTCTCTCTCTCTCTCTCTCTCTATATATATATATATATATATATATATATATATATATATATATATATATATATATATATATGCAGACCAGAATAAAACAGAGCATTTATATAATAAATTGTATCTATTAAAAATAACGTATAAACAGAAAATATATTAAATAATTGTCGGACTTAATCCATCCCATAATATGTTGTCAATGTTTACATTAAGATGCGTTTCGTGAGCAGATATGCTCGTTCGGGAAAGATCGTCGAAGATTTGTTGTTTATAAACAGTATTTGGATTTTGCTAACCAGACCCTTTCTCTGTAGTTGAGTGGTATAGCACGTCAGATCAATTGACGGGTTCGTATAGGACACAGGTTCGATTCCTGTCGGAGAACGCATATTTTCTATGAAATTTCTCGAACATTCAGGCCGATAAATGTAATTAATACTGTTTATTCAAAAAACAGAGCATTTACTTAAATAAATTGTATCTATTAAAAATAACGGATAAACAGAAAATATATTAAATAATTTTCGGGTTTAATCCATTTCATACTATAAAGATATATATATATATATATATATATATATATATATATATATATATATATATATATATATATATATATATATATATATATATAATAAGGTTGTTCCAATAATTTGGACCGATTTTAAATGTGAATTAAGTTTAAGCGTCTAATGATTTTTTCTTTTTCTTTCCGATTTAACAACTTAGGTCTTTGGCAGTTTCAACCATGGAAAGATTAACAATCAGTTATCGAAGCTTATTACGAAAATGAACGTTCAAACAGAAATACATTTTTGGGGTCAACATCATCGACCAACCGGGAGTGCTATTGGAAACGATGTAACGTTGTTGTGGATAGGTTCAATTCCTGCGCGCGATGACGAATAGAGGTGTCTGGATTTTCGGCCACATTTTCGTACACTGCAGCAATATTTTCAGCTGAACAGCGTAAACGAGCACGCAGTGATGTTTTCTCATCTATAACTGACCCAGTTTGTTTGAATTTACGAACAATTTTTTCACTTGCACTCTTGAAACTTTAACACGTTGTTTGATTGTTAATCTTTCCATGGTTGAAATTGCCTAAGACTTAAGTTGTTAAATCTGAAAGGAAAAAGAAAAAAAAATCATTAGACGCTTAAACTTAATTCACATTTTAAATCGGTCCAAGTTATTAGAACATACTTTATATATATATATATATATATATATATATATATATATATATATATATATATATATATATATATATATATATACGTGCGTCTGTCTGGGCAAATAGCAAATACCTTTTACAGACGTTCGATTAGCCTACAGAGTCCACTTTGGTTTATACTGCACTGCAACTATACTGAGTCCACCTTAGTTACAGTTTCTGGGAGAGAGCACGTAATCTCGCGTGATGAATTTTTTTAACATGTCCAGTCCGCTCCCACCGACTTGCCAAAGGCGCTGTCCGCTGGGATCGCCTCTCCAGCCCGATACAATTAAGAAGTCACCTCCCTGACAAATCGACTATTGTTAGATTCGAATCCGGGTCTTATTTGTTGAAGGTTGTACAGACATACATACAGACATACATACATACATACAGACATACAGACATATAGCTTTAAACAAACATCAGCTATGCATGGTGAAAGCTTTGAACAATAGGCCTTGAAATTTCTATTGATCCTCAACCATATATCCATTAATTTTGGTCATAGGTAGTCTTTTATGTTTAATGAAAATTAAGCCACATAAAGTGTTTCTTATAGTTTTTTGTAGGCTCGAATGCTTATATAAAAGGCTACTTTGTTTGATGTATTTCAACCATAGGGTGATGGAGGTAATATCAGAGATGAATAAAGTTACTCTGTTATATTAACTTGCATCATGGCACAATTGGCTGTTTTTGGGCTTTAGTCGTCCTTGTCTATCAAAAGGACTCTTAAACATTTGAGTTCTTCAAAATGTCTATTTAACATAAACACATAGATTTATTCTCTATGAACAGAGTTTGTGTTAAATTTGGTAAAGACAGCGACCCTTCAACTCGTTATTGTAGCAGATAAACGCTATGTATCAAGTTCGCATTTGATCCGAATTCAAGTTCACATTTGATCCGTATTTAAGTTCGCATTTGATTCGCAACTTAATTTCGAATTTCCCCTCTCGAATAAACTGCTTTGACCTTATGGATCCGACCCAGACTTGTATTTCACCGCGACGCTAAAAACAAGGAAGGAAGGAGTTATGGAAAGAACTAGAAATGGCGGGAGGGTTGGATGAATGGCTGGGTGGATGCAACAAGAAATTCTTGGGTTACTTTTCCCAATAGTAAAATCTATCTTGCGTTATATTTTGTTTTGTGCGTATTTATAAACAAGTTAAAACTAGAATCAATTGTTTTGGGTCTTCTCTTTTATACAATGTCCAGTGTACTCAGTGACCTTAAAACATGTCAAATATATTTGTGTATAAGATTGCCGGTAAATAGCAAATAAACTAAAGGTTCATGCGATAGAACAATTTAAAAATATATTAATAACTGCTGGAATACAAGAAGACATGTGTGGGCTTTTAGATAGTGACAATGGTATGAATCTGTGTGTACCGTGTTCCTTCAGGACGTTGGCGATCATGGCTGTCCACAACTTCCTGTCCTTTGTAACTCTTAGCAAGTTTTGTCTTTTTGTTGTCCCTTCTAATCCCTATTCTGCTAACCATTCACACAAGCTCGTTAAGTATGTTATTCGCTGCTTTCCTCTGTCTCTCTTGTCTTCAATATGTCCTGTGAGTGTCAATTTCTCCAAGCCATCTTTCATTAAGTATTTTAGAAACTTCAAAAGTCTCTTTCTGATTCTAAGTATTCTTTTTTGTTTCTATTTTCTCTAAAACTTCCTTATTGCTCACATATCCAGTCCATGGTATTCTCAGCCTGATTCAGTAGAACCACATTTCTGATACTTTAAGTCTCTTCTTGATCTTGGAGGAGATTGTCCAGTATTCACTGCCATATAGGAGGATTGATATTACATAACAGCTCAGCACTCTTTTTCTTTGTTCCTGACAAGCAAGTTTTAAACAAAGAATGACAAAAGTAAAGCTGCCAGCCGTATGATTCGAACCCACACGCAAGCCAACCTGTCTTCGTTTTCTTTCAGAGCGAAAATGCAAAGGTTTTTTTAATTATAGGAAACATAAAATCTATTTGTTTCTATTTTTATTTATTCGTTGATTTTGGTGGTCAGAGAGACTTTTACTTCCTTTGATCCTGTCTGGTTATGTATTTCCATGCATAGTCGACATTTTAGTAATGTATTCTTATTCATGCGAATTAAACAAAAACAAATGCCACCAGAATGTAAGCCGATTGCTTCAATGACGCATATCTGTAGTCGCTTAAATTTCGTAAACAAAATAACCAGCGGATGTATAACCATACACGACATAAAGAAAGCGATGTTCACAGTACATAGATTTTCAGGCATCAATGACTTTTACCTACAAGCAAGCACAAATAGACCTCATTAGCGTGAAATATACGTTAATGGTGAGATTAACCGTTATCTTATAAGTAAACATGCGACATTGAACGAACGGCATTACTATCAGCTGAAATTTATAAAATCTTTTTCTTAAAACAGTTTTTCAGGAAAATGTGTTTTTTTTTTCGCTGCTATCACTCTAGTATTGATGGGGATTTCCTTCCTAAACTTTTGTTTAAGGTAGTGTGGAAAGTCAACATTTTATGTCATTATTTTCTCTTCATGTTACATATGCTATCCATTTTAATTGTTGCCGTTGTTGGAAGTTTTCAAGCGATGTGGTTTTTGTTATATGGTAAAGCTCCTTGTTTGTGTGCCTGTAACGTCAGTCTATATAGATACATGATTATCCAAAATTTGTTAAATTATTCTCCACCCAGCAACTTTATCTCACAGGCGAAACGTTGTTAGCCCTTCACTATTCTATCGATATTAATATGGCTGATGTTCTGACGAGTTACATTCCTTTGTGCCACCAGCTCGGACTTTCAGAGCTACGATCCGCCATACCGTATTCACGGTGATAGACCATCCCATTCCCTTCATGCTCCTTTGATAAAAAACCAAGTTTAACTTAGGTAGCTTCTTCTCCAGAACTGTTACTTTGTGGAACAAACTCCCGAGAAGATGCTTCCCTGGCAACTACAATCTTGGTCTCTTTAAATCCAGGTCCACCCTACTCGTCCTTACAATAATCTCTTTTCCCCCCTTGCCACCATCCTTGCAACAATTTCCCTCGGTAACCCCCTATATTGAGTGGCCCTTGAGACATGTCATGAGTGAACTAACAGTAAAAAATGTAATATTATATAAATTTTCATAATTTCTAAGTATTCTCATTACTCATATTTTGAGACTAGTAGGACTATTACGATGTGAGAGTAGCGGATATGTGAACTTTCAGCACAACAAGACTCAAGAAGTGAACTCATGAATGTCAGGAAAACCAGATATGCTTTAAACAACGTTTTAATCCACTAGGCGATGAATCTCTTTGATAATCCAAGAGTGTAATTGTGAGTCTTAAACATAATGTCTGCACTCAGATGGTAGAATTGTATGAGTGTCCTGAATCCGATGGTAGATTTGCATGAGTGTCCGGAATCAGGTGTCAGATTTGTCTGACTGTCCGGAATCAGGTGTCAGATTTGTATGAGTAACTGAATCAGGTGTCAGATTTGTATGAGTTTTCGGATTCCAGTGGCAGATGTGTATGAGTATCCGGAATCAGGTGTCAGATTTTTATGAGTATCTTGAATCAGGTAGCTGAGTTGTATTCATGTCCTGAATCCGATGGTAGATCTGTATGAGTGTATGGAATCAGGTGTCAGATATTTATGAGTATCATAAATCCGGTGGCAGATTTGTATGAGTGTACGGAATCAGGTGTCTGATTTGTATGTCCGGCATGAGGTGGCAGATGTGTCTGACTGTCCGGAATCAAGTGGCGGATTTGTACCAGTATCTGAATCAGGTGTCAGGTTAGTATGAGTATCCGGATTCAAGCGGCAAATTTGTATGAGTGTCCGTAGTCGGGTTTAAGATTTGTATAAGTGTCTTGAATAAGGTAGCAGAGTTGTATGAATGTCCTGAATCCGATGGTAGATCTGTATCAGTGAATGGAATCAGGTGTCAGATTTGTATGAGTATCTTGAATCCGGTGGCAGATTTGTATGAGTGTACGGAATCAGATGTCAGATTTGTATGAGTGTCCGGTAACAGGTGGCAGATTTGTGTGACTGTCCCGAATCAAGTGGCCGATTTGTATGACTGTTCGGAATCTGGCGTCAGATTTGTAAGATTGTCCGGTATCAGGTGGCCGATTTGTATGACTATCCTGAAGCCGGTGACAGATTTGTGTGACTATTCGGAATCATGTGGCCGATTTGTATGAGTGTCCGGAAGCTAGTGTCAGATTTGTATGAGTGTCTTGAATTAGTTGTATGAATGTCCTGAATCCGATAGTAGATTTTTCTGAGTGTATGGAATCAGGTGTCAGATTTGTGTGAATATCCTGAATCCGGTGGCAGATTTGTACGAGTGTCCTGACTCAGATTGTGGATTTTTCTTTTTTTACCTTTCTTTTTTGCTTTGTTTTTGTTCTTGGGCGGATGGGTAAAGGTTAATCAGATGGTCCCAGATGGTATCCATCTCTTGACGAGGTCTGTTAATGTTGTGAGCATAGACAAGATAAACATGCTGTTCCGAATAGCAAGTTATATAATGATTATAATTAATCGTCTTAAAAATTCCGACATTGAATATCTGTTTATTCTGTGTTTTATGAAATTAAAAATAAACTACTTAACTATTTTTGATCATAAATGCATAAACGAAATAACAAATAAAAATATAAAATTATTTAACATGTGAAAGTTTTATATAGAAATTATATTTGCCGATATAGATAGTTACGCCTGTCAAATAAACATTAAACAAAAAAGCATTATCACAAAGTGGATTATTTTTTCTTGTCTAAAATCATGTTTTTTTCTAGAAAATTGGTTTCACGAAATTATTTTTACACTCAGAATGTTGTTGAAAAAAAAAAAGCTTTTGCTGAAGTGTATCAGTAAACATACTTATAGCATTTATTAATAGGTTCTACTGTGTCTACGTTGTCGTTTTTGTTGCTTTTCTTCCTTTTTTTCTTTTTGAGTATCCGACAAAAAGGAAACATAATTAATATTGAACTTTAACGAGGCACTTCAATCAATTTAATGTATTGTTTGCTTAACGGTTATAAGCTTGCATGATTTTTATTTAATATGTTGCTTTACTTTCTATTAACAGATAGATTGGTCATTCGAAAGCTTTTTTAAAAAATTTAAATCAGCGCCATTTTTTAGCCTCTCTATTATAAATAAAGGAGTTGATCACCTAAATCTCCTCTCTTTTCTCCATATCCAAGGTCAGGCTTTGGTTAAAATAAAATAAAATAAAAATTCTTGCTTTTTTCTCATTAAAAGGTTTATGTTGATAGTTCCACCATCTTCACAGCTAGGAAACCGCCATGACATTTTTACAGTGGCAGACTATCCAAATTCTCTTCATGTTCTTTTGATAAAAAGCAAGTTTCATTCAGACAGCTTCTTCCTTAGAACTGTGACTTTGTGGAACAACCTCCCGAGAGAGTGCTTCCTTGACAACTACAATCTTGGTCTCAAACTAGTCCAAAGTCAATTAATATATCTCCTGCTCGTTCTCATAATACTCTCTTACTTCCCACTCCCTTACAACAATCTCGCCCTGTAATCCTCTACCTTGAGTGGTCCTTGGGCCTTGTATCGAATGACCTAATAGTAAAAAGAAAAGTTTTAAAGAGATTTATATTGTACTCTTGTGTACTAAATACAAGTGCCGACATGATTAGATTATTCGCTTCAATTCCTCTCACCCTGACATTGTGTTTATTTGATACAGCACACCTATTATTTTTCAAAATATTTCCCGGCGTTATTACCCGAACCGGCACGTTTATTAAGCTTATATAAATGTTTATTTGAAACGACACACTTATTTTATATGAGGAAAAATTTCCACCGGCATGACTATTCCTGACGGTACTTGTAGTTGATAAAAAAACAAGTAAGTCAGTGAAATGTTTTTTACTTTTAAAATTAGAAATTGTGATAAGGTGAATTTGACCGAGAACATGAATCAAAAATTAAAACCTTTCAGCGTTCAGGTTTGTACTCTATACTCTGTTTTACTCCTCTTTTAAACCATTTCACCTCAGGTAAGTCAATAATTCCACGAAGACGCAAGAGGTTACTGAGAGTAGAAGAGAATGGGAAGACTTTAGTGAGGAGTAAAGACAATAAAAGGTCATAATTCAGGAAAACAGAAGATGGCGATTGACGTCGTATTTAAATTTATTGAAGATTGTTGGTAGTAGGGAACCAAGAAACCGGATGAGAGTTCCAGAGGTGAAAAGTGCGAGAGAAGAAAATATTAGAATAGAACTTACGGTTACATCCAACATTCAAAAATAACACTATAAGACCTATCTGCCAATCTAGTCATACGCTTAAATTCACGCGGTTTAGGGTTTCGCTCATTAGAACAGTTGGTGTAAAAATATTTATAGAATAGACAGAAGGGAGCCACGTCACGGTGATGGGAAAATGACTGATGTTGAGATGCCAGGTCAGGACCGATAACATTACACACTCTTTATGAATTTTATCGTGAATCTCGAGATATATCACAGGAGCACTACAAACTGCTCATTCAAAAATTTCAGTTTTAGACAAAGCATTTGCATTTTACATGTTCTTGTTCCCTTATTGTGCCAAGTGCATTCATGGGCGGTCATAGCTCTCCATAGCATCCTGTCCTTTGATAAGTATTTTTTTATCCTTTACTATACCTCTTTTTTCTTGTTTTACAATCCATTTGCACAATTAGTAGTGAATGCTAAATTGTTTCCGCCTTATTTCCATATTGTGTCCCCCAGAAATTTCATCTGTCTCATTCTGATTGTAAGTATACGTTTCCTTGTTGTTCCGATTTTCTTTAAGAATTGCTCGTTGCGCACATAGTGTGTCCATAGTATTCTAAGAATTTCTTTGGTAATACATAGCAGTTCCGTACTCTTTTCTTTTTTTCTAATGATATATTCCTATGTAATATTATTTAACCTTCTTTTTAATCAATTCGCCCCAAGCAAAGCGACAACGCCGCTAAGACGCAAGGAGTCTATTGGAAGTGAAAGAGATGAAAAATACCTTATAAGGAACAGGAAACTCAATCCTAAACAGAAAACAAGGGATAAAATCTCCTGTTCAAAAGACCGAGGAGGGTGTGAGCCGGAAAACAGGTGAACTTATCTACTAGTATTAAAAGAAAAAAAAGTAAATACATAGTAAATAAAATTTCAGAGTTTAGGGGAAGACGTTCGAAGTATAAAGTTGAAATAGATTTTCCTAGGAACCGGAAACCTAATCCTAAACAGGAAACAAGCATATCTACTACTGCTTAAAAAACCGGGAGGCAGTGTGAACCGGACAATAGGTGAATCTATCTACTCCTATTAAGGAAAAATATAAATAAAATAAAAATAAATAAATACTAAAGTAAGACATCTTTTGGTATGTCTATGCACCTTCAGTTAAAATTCTGTACTTGCTTAATTATGACGTTCCTAATATGTAGCTCAGACTTTCGGGCTGTCTCTTTTGCTTATGACCATTCGTTTCTGTTTTTTACAGTTGTTAGTCCTTTCTTCTTGCTTTCCATTACTGCCTTGTTTCAGCAGTGGCGTAGCAAGGGTTCTCAGCACCCCGGTGCGAATACAGTTATGGCGTCCTTACCTGAGTTAGCCCTGAAATGTTTAGGCTATGTTAGACGTCATTAATAAAGCTATGCCATGGCGTCATTAATAAAAGTGGTGCCTAAAGTTAGTTATTAATGTCACCTATCTAGTGACGCTGACAAAGTTAACCTGGCAGCTCAAATTGAAAAGGACCTCCAATCGGTTGTGAACTGGGACGAGAAATGGATGGTTAACTTTAACGCCTCAAAAACAAAACTGCTCTCTATTAAACACCACAAGGATCCATCCATGCATCCCATTAGAATGTCTGAAGACCAACTTCTCGAGAGCTCCTCTCTGCGGCTGCTCGGTCTCACGCTGTCCGCTGATCTGAGATGGAACAAATACATCGAGTCAGTTGCATCATCCACCGCAAGGAAAGTTGGTTCCCTGTGCCGAGTCAGGAAATTTTTGCATGGAGTATTGCTGCCATATATGGTCTGGGGCCCCTGCTGTTTGCCTCGGGGTTCTTGATAAGATCCATAGACGGATATGCAATGTGATTGGCCCTGATCTGTCATCTCGTCTGCAGTCGCTCTCTCACAGACGTGATGTTGCCTCGCTCTGTCTTTTTTACAAATACTTTCACAGTAATTGCTCCGAGGAGCTGCTTTCGCTTGTCCCTAGGCCTCGTGAATTTAAACGTCCTACGAGGCTGGCATCCCGTTCCCACCCCTACACCGTTGAAACTGTTAGATGTAGACGTCTCTTCTACTCCAATAGCTTCATGTCTCGCACATCTCGCCAATGGAACTACCTTCCCTATTACTGTTTCCCTGACAAATACAATCTCCAACGGTTTAAGTGTAGCGTCAATCGACATCTTCAGTTGCCTT
The DNA here is from genome assembly GCA_964036315.1 of Acanthosepion esculentum. Lineage (NCBI taxonomy): Eukaryota > Metazoa > Mollusca > Cephalopoda > Sepiida > Sepiidae > Acanthosepion > Acanthosepion esculentum. The sequence continues at coordinate 126,651,174 of OZ038475.1, forward strand.
CATCTATCCACTTCCCTTCTCCACATCCTTTCACCTTTCATTCCTATCTGCTCTCGCTCCAAATCTTCTGTAACCCCCTTGCCTTGATCGACCCACTGTCTTTCTCTTTCTCCACATCCTCTCCTTTACCACTCCTATCTGCTCTTCCTCCAACCCTTCTATAACCCCTTGCGTGATAGTGGCCTCCAGCCTTGCTTGGGGTGATACGCTTAAAAAAAAAAAAAAAAAAAAAAAAACTTACATATAATGTATAGAATTGCGATGTACAAGTGGAAGCAGCTGTTGCAATAATGCTAACAGGTCTTATAAAATAGGCCGGATGAAAACTTGCATCCCTTGGAGGCTATTACCCCTGCTTACTCCCACCTTACTATTGTTACTGTTTCTATAAGTCCGCCATCCAAACACTACCATCCGCGTATCTAATAAATCCCGGTAGGCTTTCTAGTTTTCTTTGGATCGTTTCTTTGTTGAATAAATAGAAGTATCGATAGAGTGTTGATAGGCTTACGACGTGGTTGCGTACGTGGGGAAAGGTCTACAGCGGTGGGGGTGTCATTTCCCACAAGGCCACGTAAACAATTTGAACTGGAAAGTGAGGATTTGACAAAAGGCGTAATATAAGATTGTTGTCAGTTCTGGTCATCCATAATTCAGCTGTTTTCCATCTTATCCGACATGCTTGTAAATTTAGGTAGTATTTCTTCATATCAGTAGGG
>OZ038475.1:126656892-126676892 GCA_964036315.1 Acanthosepion esculentum
AAAATGCATCGTGCATCCATATATATATATATATATATATATATATACATACATGGAGAGAGAGAGAGTGGAGAGAATTTTAAAAATAATTAGGCACTTGCAAAATATTTGTTTAATACTTTTCCGAAACATACATTAACTTCATATTTACACAGGTGAGATATTTTGACGTAAAATTAACAGTTATTATGAAAAATGTGTAATAAATATGGAAAATAATATTTTCTGAAGATGCCAGTTTATTGGTAAAACATGTCAAAGTAGAAATTTTACAAATACTGTGTAATATATACAGTGTAACCCGGGTATAAGAGAAACCCGGATATAAGAGAGATTTTCTCTGATCCCAAATTAGAGCCGGTGTTAATGTATATAAAATAGACCAAACCTGGATATAAGAGAAACCCGGATATAAGAGACTTATCCGGTCCCGACAACTATCTTATATCCGGGTTACACTGTATATATATATATTTAAAGACATTTTTATGTTTAACATTCTTTTTATAGATACAAGGATTTAAGTAAATGCTCTGTTTATAATAAACAGTATTAAATAACATTTACCGGCCTGAATGTCCGAGAAATTTTCATAGAAAATATTCGTCCTCAGACAGGATTCGAACCTGTATCCTATACGGAACCGTCATATAACCTGACGTGCCTTTTTAACCGATTCGACCACTGCGGATTGTTCGGTTGGCAAGGTCGAATTTACTGCTTATAAACTTCAATCTTCCATAAATTCGTGTTCTTTTATTGTTCTTAATAATGTTTAATTTTTCTCATATTCTCTCACACTTAGTTTCCACTTGCGCCTTAGTGGCTTTATTGCCTTTCTTGGAATGAAATGATGAAAAAAAAAAGTCAATATATTATTTGAAAGTTTACTGGTCTAATTATGGTAGATGTCACGCAAATTTTATCCAGTTGCCGTTTCACAAGTGATCGTTCTTTTCTTGACTTTTAGTCTACTTATAAATATGAATTAATCAGGAAATGTACTAGAAGTCGAAAAAAATCGCTCTAAACCTGTTCCAGTGTAAGCAAAACAATAGAAACCAGAAGAGTCAAGCCACTCTGTCTTAAACCCGCAAACCTCATCTTGTACGTTATAAATTAACCCACTTCATACAGATGGTAGAGATATTCATCGAGTAATGTTTTTCTTTGATCAATAACGTCCTGTTTGATATACAAATCCAACGAACTCTCATTAGATCTTTCTTCCATTTTCTTCCTCTCTGCCAAACTCTGGCTTGCTTAGATTGGCAGAGATTAAACCCCAGCTCTAGAAATTAATACATTTCGCACTTCGCTTTTTTCTACTATGTTTTTTTTTTTTTTCACAAGCACTCTTTTTTCTGCCTCGGCACTTTTATTTTTTTGTTCTCTTTTATTGTGTGACTTTTACGGTTTCTGTGGCAGAATTCTACAGGCATTCATTTGCATTTATTACTCCTTCAGAAACTTACGTTCACATCACGTTGAAACGCTGATTCCCGTGCGATCACCAAAATTAAGCAACGTTGAGCCTGGTTAGATGGGTAACCGCTTAGGAATATCAGGTGTTGCAAGCATGGATATGCAGACGGTGTAATGGATAGTGTAATTGTTAATCGGAGCGCCGAATTTCAATTCCCGTTGGGTTCGTTATATAAAACTTGAATATTTGCTAATGTTATTGATTGATGGCTGTTGATTGGTTTGTTTGTTTTTACGGCTTGGGGGAAAAACTGTCTGGTCACACTCAATGTTTTGGAAAACCAAATTGGTGACGTTCCATCATCACCAAGTGGAACCTGAATTTTTACCTATCGATCGTGATAAACAGGTGTTCTCCAGGGAGGCATGGAGCCTTGAGCACCTATTGTGACAACAACCCAGACCTCAAGTACATACGATCCATCGCTAAAATTGCCGGTTCACTGTACCCCCCCCCCCCAATACTTGACATCTCCTGGTCTTCTGTACCTGTGGAAAAACCAAATCAGGTCAAAAATGGTTTAGTGCTGCCATATTTGCTAGACATACTTCGGAAGAATATTAGAATAATCCAGAACCTATACTGACAGCAAACTACCTGCACACGAACAGAAAATTAATTCAGTAAATATACAAAAATAGAAAATGGTGTGAGACAAGAATGTGTCTTCTCACCGGACGTATTCAAGCCATACAGTGAGGCGATTCTGAGAGAATTAGAATTCCTACCAGGATTCAATATTGGTGGGCACAATCTTAACAACATAAGATATGCAGATGACACAGTGTTTATAACAGACAAAGACAGGAAACTACAAGAACTATTTCAGAAGGCAGCGAAGGAAAGCGAAAAGAAGGGACTAAAGAAGACAGAATGAATAGTTCTTAGCAAAAGGAACAGCTTAACATTCAAATGACAAATTTGTGATACAAAAATCAACAAGTACAAAAATTTAAATATCTCGGAAGTATTTTAACTGAGGACAGAAAGTATGACACTGATATCCGAAGGTGCATTTGGATAGAGAAAGATGCCTTCAAGAAGATAAGCAAAGTATTAAGAAACATAAAAATTTCGTTAGAAACATAGAAAAAAGTACTGCACTGTTACGTAATATCAGTTCTCCCATATGGCAATAAATGCTGGACAATCTACTCGCAGATAAAGAGATTGAAAGCAACAGAAATGTGGTTCTATAGAAGGATACTGAGAATACCATGGACCGAACATATGTACAACGACGAAGCTTTAGAAAAAAATTTAAACAAAAAGGACACTTGTAGTTAACAAACAGGTAGAGAGAGATGAAATTTCTTCGGTGTATAATGAGGAAAAAAGGCTTGGAAAATATGATACTCACTGGACAGTTTGAAGTCCAAAGGGACAGAGGAAAACAACGCATAACCAGTCTAGCGAGCTTGTATAAATGGATGGGTAGAACAGTTTAGGAGAGATAACAAAAAGAGAAAATTTATTAAGAGATACAAACGACAGGAAATTGTGGAGAGCCATGATTGCCTACGATCTGAATAAACACGGCAAAAAGAAGAATATTTTGGATTATAAGCATACTTCTTCTTTTTACTTTTTATGCGAGTGGATGTTGCGTTAAGAATTTTTTGTTTTTAGATAATAATTTTTACAGGTACAAGTCCTACTTTTTCACGCATAGCTAGTGGAGTGGGTGGGTAAATTCATACCTTTCCCAAGAGTATTTGTGTGTAGGTGAAAGTAACGAAATCGACTGTAATTCGAACTCGGATCTCCGATTTCTCATTTCAAGCCGCTATCCGTTACACCGCCCACCCATCGCATATGATGTTTGTTTTGCGTTTAATATTCCCTTTTCTTTAATGTTTCTTCCTGTCGCGGGGTATCATGGCTCTCCACAACTTCTTATCCTTCGTAACTCAAAGCAACGTTTGAACTTTTACTCTCACTCTATCCCTACAATTTACACAGGCTTGTTAAGTAGGGTACTCACTGTTTCCCTCTGTACCTGATGTTTTCAATGTACCCGTGAGCATTAAATTATCCAAACACTCTTGCCTGTCTACTTGAAAATCAATTTTTCGATTTTTACCTAGCTTAAACACCTGGTGACTATAGTATGTATTCAACTATCTTAAATACAAAGCAAATTCATAACCTGATGTCTGCGTCCATTAACTAAAGGTAGTCGCTTTGCTATAATCAGAAAAATAATTTGGAGATAAGGGTTCCACTCTTAAACATTTACAGCTGGGTCTCACTATGTTACGTTCGTGAAGTCAAATCATCTACAATTCTTCTGCATTCCATTTGTAAGGAAGATGTTCCACTCAGATAGATGGTGTTTGGAGTGATCACTAATGATGCCGACGGTACGCCTGCATACATCTTCCGACACTGGCACAACACGGATGCCTAGATCAAGTGCCTTGAGGATGTAGTGCTGTCCTGGGTCAAGAGCGTGGCTACTGGAAGACCCTATGTCTGGGAACAAAATTTTGCACCATGCCACACAAGCTGGAGAAGCCAGTCATGACTGCCAGACACTTTTTGCGACCACATCACCCCTTACATCTCGCCACCTATCTTCCCAGACTGCAACTTCGTTGATTATTATGTGTGGGGCGCAGTTGAGCGAGAAACCAACAAAACTCCTTGTAACACCAAAAACGAATTGAAGGCAAGATTCTGAAGTTTAGAGGCTCTGGTTGAAGCCAATGGCGATTTTATTGAATAAATTTACTCTTTAGTATTTCAAGATATTTTTGTGCAATTTTGGTAAATATAGCTGTTAAAATGAGATTGTGTTATTTGCATTTTTTTTTTTTTTTTTTTTTTTTTTTTGCTTAATTTAGACGACAATTTATCCATCGCACCCTATCTATCTATCTATATATATATATATATATATATATATATATATATATATATATATACATACACACACACACACACACACACACACACACACACACACATATATATATATATATATATATATATATATATATATATATGGAGACTGAGACAGAGAGAGTGACGGTGGGGGCAGAAAAAATTTTGAATTTTGGTTCAGTTACCAAGCATCATAATATTTGGAAGGCGATATGCCATAGGTGGTCGAAATACATGTCGAGTTTTTGAGAATTGCACGTGTATTTCATTTGCTTTAGCTTATTTTTCTTCGTTGGGACGATAAATTTTCAGCATTCCCTCGCACGCACGCACGCACGCACGCACGCACGCACGCACGCACGCACCCCCTCCACACACACACATATATGAATAAAGACAAAAGGATAACATTTTTTACCAACGCGTTTCGTCCTCGGATGGACATTATCAAGCCAAATGTAAAGATTTTTTTAAACAGTTCACCCCAAGTAAGTCAATAAAGCCACTAGGACGCAAGGGATTACTGGGTTTTAGAGAATATGAGAAAAAAACTACTATTAAGGAGAGGGGACAATAAAAGAAGAAGAATTAAGAAGACGGAAGATACCGATTGACATTGCATTTAAATTTTTGAAGATCAAAGTTGACTGGAAAGCAATAAGTCAGAAGGGAGTTTCACGAGCGAGAAACGCAATAGATGAAACTATTAGCATAGAACTTACGGTTACATCTAGCCATTTCAAGTGTAAAATGATGAGACCTTGCCGCCAATCTAGTACTGCGCTTAAATTCATAAAGTCTTGGTACCATAGAGGAAAGTTCATCAGAACAATTACAATGAAAGTATTTATAGAAAAGACACAGAGAAACTACGTTATTTTGCAAGTTTTCCTTTTGTCTTCATTCATGTTTTGTACGGCCAAGATTTTCAGGTATTTTCAACAAATTTACCAACCTATTCATATGACTGTTGCTGCATTTCCCATGTCTCGACGGACATTTCATACATCACCGGAAATCACTCAACCAAGAAAAAATCCATTGTATATTTTTTTTTCTCTGTGGAGGCCATTTTTGACTTAAGTTGCCCAAACAGTTTGTCAACACCTCGTATCGTATTGTGTGTGTGTGTGTGTGTGTGTTTGTGTTTTAGTCAGTTAGTTACCTATGCTTAGCTAATATCTACTAAGCTAATCTTATTCTCGTACAAAAGCACAAATGTTAGGCACCTGGGGAAAATCATACTCACGCCTGTAAAATTAGTTTACGAGACCAGCATGCTCATCGCTGTTCCAAGCCAAGAATGCTATAATGTTAGTCGCGTGACGCTGAAGTCTAAAATCCAACAGTACAGCATGTTAACCCACGTTCATTTCAAACTCCAGACCGTTAACAACATAAACGCCGCAATGGCTGTTTTTCGCTTCTACCTTCTTTCCTTGAAAATAACCTGCGATGGTCGAAAATACTCAACCTTACACACAATTTCGGCAAGTTCTTTTACAAGTTTCTACCTAACATCAAACGAATTATTTGAAACCAGCATAAACTCGACAAAAGGCTTAGCAAACATTCATATATTATTCTATTTAGTAAAACATGTTAAGGGGATTTCTGCTTAGACATACTATGTTTAATATATACGGGGTAAATGAATGAAAAGATGGAAAACGGAAAGTGAGTATTTTTATGGACTGATTCAGTCAATACAAATCCCAAGAACTGTTCAAGGTAGAGTCTTACTGAAACTGTTTTATAGACGCAAGAGGAAAAGGTAAGAAGTGCAGATTATGAGGTGATAAAGGACAGGTAACAGTTGATCCTAGACTTGAAGAGGTTAAGATAGTATTGATGAGGGTAGCATCCCTTCGGGAGTATGTTCTACAAAACAGCGGCTCTTGGGAAGCTCGTAGATGCTTTTGAACTTTGTCAAAGCTGGAAGAACAACTCCAGTCCTAATATAGAAGCAAAACACCATTTTTCGTCTAATCTGACTCTTGTAAAGCTAGACCATGGCAGGTCAAGTACTTTCTGGAGTGGTATAAGGCGTCGACTATTTTTCCAGTATCTTAGGTGATGAATTATATCTATAAGTTCCAGTTGAAGTCTGAAGGTGAAAATTTAATCCCAACAGACGTTCAAAGGAGCATCTTTTAGAGTACAACCTTTCATTCTGACTAAAGAACATTCAGAGTCTGATCGGTGATGTTGAAATGGTACTAGCTTTGTTTTGGTAGTATTGAATGACATAAGTCAGTCATTAATCTACTGAGCTGTGAGGGAGAGTTCAGAGGAGAAATCAGATTCCAGGCACTGATAATACAGATATTTGGAGGTGCACCTATACACCGTAGTGTCATCTGCATATACAGGGTGCCCCCGCCTAGAATGACATTTAAAATGTGAATATCTGAGTAACTATATGTCCCAGTCAAGCGAAATTAAATAGGCTTCATATTGAACAACAGAAGATTTATTTATTAAGTGATTCTCTGCTCAAGTTCCTCTATGTTTGTACGAAGATGGGGAATATCTGGATGTGCGTTTTGGTGTACTGGATATCGGTTCGGAATGAGAAATCGGAGAGCTGTTCGAATTCCAGTCGGGTTCGTTACATTCAGTTACGCACAAATACCCTTGGGAAAGGTATGAACCCATCTCTTGTTCCCCCAGCAGAAAGTAACGGCAGCCTACTTAGGGGAAAAAAAATCTTCTGCCTCGTCTGTCATGTATCGAAAGATGCATGATCGCTCAAGCGTGTATCACGTCTGGCACGTGTGACTGACTCTTTCACACAACCCCATAGAAAAAAATCACAAGGTGTCAGGTAAGATGAACGTGGTGGTCATTTGAACAGCACATAGTCATTATCACTGACACGCCCGATTCATCTTGCTGCTAGATTCTCATTTAAATAAGTACTCACAGTCAACTTAGTTTTTACACGTTTTTGTTAAAATTTGAGATCATTTGAGCGAAAATTGGTTATGTTATTAGACTACAAACTGATGTCAGTTTTTTTTGGTGTGGTGGGGGGCAATCAAAGATCTGAGAATGTTCTTAGGCAGATCGTTAATATAAAGTAAAAAGAGGATAGGGCTGAGGAGTGAGACTTAAGAACGATCTTCAAGGCAATTGCTACCGTAAGAAACAACTTCTAGTAACCTGGACCAGAATTTTTGATTTCTACAATGTAACAACGGATTTGACTCCGCACTCCAAACTGAGTATACTTAACTTCGCTTAACAGTGAAACATTTCTGCACTCTGATCATCAGCCGAACAGAAATGGCAGAAATTGATATCTCTGTAAGAGAAGTCTTCATTTAAATATGCAACAATAAATATGGTTATTAATGTACATACTTGAAATATAACTGAAATATATGTCCATCGAGTAGCCGTTTTAAAACGAGTAATTTATTTAAACATTAGGGATTTCACAAAGCATTATATTCTATGTATGATGGTTGTTAGTTTTCAGTCCCTGGATTCACCACTAATCTTTTTTGTCTCAGTGCTGAACAAGCAAATTTAGTAATTTCTATTTTCAAGTGATCCGTCTTTCAGCAGCAACTCTCCATTAAACTATAAATTATGTAGCTCAGTGAGTATTATCAGACGGCTGTGACAATATGTTGATAAAACTATACATGTTGTTCACACAATATACACACAGATGTGTGCAAGTTCCTAGGTTTAAACACTAGTCTAGTGCCATCTTTCATATAGGAAGGAGCGGGAGTAAATACCCTCTGCCTTCATTTGAAACCAGAATGTTTCTCGCCAGGTTGTTAAAGAACTCATTTCTTCTATTTTTCGAACATCAAACCACTTCGTTGGTCATTCGCTCAATGGTATGACGTTATTCAAACAAAATGTGTTTATGTAACGCAGTTAGACAATAAAATATAAGCAAAGAAGTTTGTAGAAAACAATAATGACTCATTGAAGGACTGACCTGTTTTTCTGACTGTCTAAACGTCACCAGATGTTAAGAATTTTTTAAGTTAGAATAGGTTAGGTTTATGTAATTATGCATCTACGTCCCATTTAGCTGACTAAAGTCTTCGGGAAATTTCAAGTACAAGTCGAGGGTTGTTATGATTTATACATTTAAGTTATGATCATTAACGTCTTCATGTCAGTAGTTCAAAGTTTCAATTATGAATTTAACCTTTGTCTTATAATATCTTAAGATATTACCACTCTCTAGTCCATACACACACACATAGATAGATAGATAGATAGATAGATAGATAGATAGATAGATAGATAGATAGATAGATATAGGCTGTATCAAAAATACTTTTACAAATTTTGGGAGCAAGTTCCTAACACCAAAACAAGGACAAAACATATGTCAGAAAATATTTCGTTTTTGAGTTATGAAGTTTAAAATTTACGGTAGACACTATTAAATGTACAATCCAAGATACAATCCAAAAATACTTTTACAAACTTTAGGGGCAGGTTTCTGACGCCAAAACAAGGTAAAATGTAAACAAGACTGAAGAGATAAAGAATGGATCATATATATATATATATATATATATATATATATATATATATATATATATATATATATAATTTCCCAATAATGTTTGGGCTGCACAAGATCTTCAACAAAAATATCGTGATGATAATTTATAGTTGTACCAGCAACGTAGAAAGTACAATTAAGTTGCAGAACATCTACACTTTTAATAAAGATAGCGTGCAAAATAATGATATAACTGATCACATGTGCAATTGTAGAAAAAGTGCCCACTGAACGGAGTATGTAAGACAGAAGGGATAGTCTACAAGGCGGAGGGGGAGAATGAAAAAGGCCAAAATAAAGTCTATTTTGGGTTGACAGAGTGCACCTTAAGAAAATATGGTATAACCATCGATAATCATTCAAGCTAGAAAGTTACAAACGAAACTAGCTAAACATGTGTGAGAAGTAAAAGAGAAAATGGAAAAAGCCTTTAATAAATGTTGGATTATTTTGAAAATAGCCAAGACATATAGTATTGAAATATTATGTGCAGATTGTGTCAAGAAGAATAGCTGGCGTTTACTTAAATCCAGATCAAGATAACTTGTTAAATGAGAGATCTGAAATCATGTCAGCTTGCAAACATGCAAAAAAATACCTACTGGAACAATATGAACCCGGTTGAGAGTACCAAAATATTATCGTTTTTTTTCACTCCACTTTTCGACTTTCATATATTTTCTATAGTGTTGCTTTACACCTTTCCTCTCATTAAATTTCCCACTAATATCGTAAGTATACAAATAAAGTGACAGAAAAACAACTGAACTTTTCATTGTCTGAGGAAACCTTCATTGGTAGAAACTGCTGTAGTGGAAAAGATTTTGTAATATTATATATATATATATATATATATATATATATAAACGTAGAAGGTAAGGTATACTGTTAGTATACACCGGTACACCGGGTATAGTGCTCGACGCGGGGGAGCGAAACTATAGTCGTACGCCAAAAACGTAGGTACACGCGCGTATATGTACTAATTAATATATCTATCTATCTATCTATCTATCTATCTATCTATCTATCTATATACATATATATATATATATATATATATATATATATATATATATATGTGTGTGTGTGTGTGTGTGTGTGTGTATGTGAGTGTGTTTGTTTGTGTGTGTAGTTCCTCCAAGTTTTTCTCTCTCTCTCTTACACTTGAACTCTTAAAACTTCAACTTTCACTTTATCCTTCTGTATTATTATATTGTGTATATATAAAGATTTAATTTAAATTTTTCATTACGCTGTGTATTATGTTTTGATCATAATACAAGCCCAAAATTTACATAAGTCAATGATACCAATATATGTATATTTGGGTAGCGATCACTCTTTTTTTACGCGTTTCGTTGAATAGGTCGAACAAGGAAATAAAATACACATTTAGTAGATTAAATTAACTGAAAAACTTACAAATTATTCGTTATCCGTCATAAAGTTCAATGATCTTCCGACTCAACTGAGCAGACTTAAATCCGAACGTCCGGAGTAAAATAATATCTCTCTCTCTTTCTCTTACTTAATATATATATATATATATATATATATATATATATATATATATATATAGTGTATGTATGTTTGAATCAAGAAGTCTGCAGTCTATCACTTAGTTATTAATATTTAAAACCAAATTAAATGTATTGATAAAGACAAAAGATTATTTCGAAAAATACATATTTCTTTCGTGATACAAATACGTATTTTCATCCTTAAGCTACTTACTAATTGATATATATATATATATATATATATATATATATATATATATATATATATATGAAGAAATATACTCTTACGGTGTGCTATATTTATAGGATAAAGTGCTCAATATCAGAGATACAGCGTGTGTAAATATAAAAGTGAACATTGGAGTCAACACTTAGAGGCGACAGGCTGTTTCATGCTAGACGAAATAGTGGCCTGATGATTGCGTGTAGCATGACACAGCGTGTCGATTCTAAGTGTTGACTTCAATGTTCACTTTTATATATTTTTATGGTCCAAGTTCCTTGTACCACGGTGATGGCCCAAGGTAGAACCAATGAAAAATAACTCGAACACAGGTATGGAATAACACAGATATATTACAAACAGAAATATATACAAAGAAGTAGAAGTATTAGTAATGACTATCAGATTTGGTTAGAGTGAACTATGTTGTCTCGACAAGTATCACTATTCCAATGTTCTTACAATAATCCTCTCTGCTCTTGAGGCGCAGTATATATAATGTCAGGAATAGTCCATTATTATTATGGGTAAGTTCCCGTAACACCCCCTTCCGGAGCTTTTGCGTAGCAGGGGTTTTTAATATTTTTTTTTTCTTTGGATCTTTTTCCAAAGGTTCTCTGAACTTCCTTTTTCTGGACGATTTTCGTGGTTCTGGCATTGTTTGCGGCCTTTTTATATCAAATGTATCGAAAATGGTATCCATCACCTCTTCCTGAGGTGGACCGTTAGCATCCTGTAACAGTCTCTTCCTTATTTGGTTTACGTGTCTTCTATGTGAGAATTTGTGTCCCTGTACTATGTAAACCATATTCCCGATTCTTTTTTCAATTGTACCTTGCTCCCAGTAAGATGTATTATTTTTATATGCTTTAAAAACCTTTTTCTCCTCGGTGGAATTTTCTTTTTGGTACGCACGACTGTGTTATTTGCTTCGTTTGACTTGGTAGCAATTTATCAAATACAGATATGATTTTTCTGGCGAACATCACTTCTGCGGGTGATAATGTCGATGGCGTAGCATTATTTGGCGTAATTCGATATACCTGACGAAATTGTTGTAATACTTTTTCCGTAGGCACACCATCTGCTTTTCTTAACGCTCTTTTGAGTGTATCAACAAATCTCTCTGCTTGCCCATTTGATCTTGGGTGATATGGCGGGGATTTGATATGTTTGACTTAATAAATTTCGCAAAACTCTTGGAAGTCCGCTGATGTGAATTGCGTTCCATTATCTATGACTAGGCAATCCACTACTCCAAACCGAGCGAACAGCTCGTGGAGGCAATTTATAGTAGTTTCCAAAGTAGGATTTTTGCAACGAAACACCTCCGGCCATTTACTATAACTATCCACTATGATCAAATAGTAGAAACCATCTATTGGACCTGCATAATCTGCGTGTATTCTTGACCACGGACGATCTGTCTCTGGTCATGGCTTATGGATGATTGGCGGTGCTTTGGCTGCTAAGGAACAACCCTTGCATTTTTCCACCATTTGAGTAATATCCTGGTCCATGTTTTTCCATTATACATAGCTTCGCCTGTGCCGTTGCCCTTCTAGGGTCTGGTCGTCTTCCTTCTTGATCGATGATATGGCCCAGGTATTTAATTTCCTTAATGAAAAAATCGCACTTCTTTACTTTTACCTTGAATCCATAGCTTTGTATTATCTTAAACACCTCTTGTACGTGTTCCCAGTGTTGATCAACACTTTCGCTATTTATCAATACGTCATCCAGGTATGTAATCGTGTACTCTAGTCCGGCGAGCATAGTATCCATTGTTTGTTGGAATATAGCCGGCGCGACCTTAATCCCAAATGGTAATCTTTGGTATTTGTACAATCCTTTGTGTGTGTTTATGCACAGTAATTTTGAACTTTCCTCATCGACTGGAATTTGTAGGTACGCTTCACTTATATCTATTTTCGAGAAAAATTTTCCGCCGTTTAATTGAGTGAATACTTCTGGACTGAGTAGAGGATAGTGGTAATCTTTTATCCCTGCGTTCAAACCCGTTGAGAAATCAGCGCATACTCGAATCTCGCCCGATTTCTTTTTGACGTAAACCGTAGGTGCGGCCCATTGACTGTATTCTACTTTTATCAATATGCCAGTGTTTTCGAGTCTAGCCAATTCTTGATCTATTTTTCTATTGAGGCAAACGGTACGCTCCTTTTTTTCTTGAAGATAGGTTGAACGTTTTCTTTTATTTCTATATTTGCTGCCATTTTTTTTACATCTTCCGAGACCTGCTGAAAATACTTCGGGGAAACTCTCTTTTAGTTTCTCTTTTAATTTATCTGCCTCGGTCGATAAACTGTTTACATTTTGGCAGTACGTAAATCCCAAAGTTCGAATTTTTGAATCCAGTCCATTCCGAATAAGTTTTCTGTGTTTCTTAATACATACATTTTTAATTTTTTTGTCATTCCATTAAATGTCACGTTTGTAATCACTTCAACCTCAAATTTTATTTTTCTCACAGTTACCGACCTCGCAATTTTATCCGTTTTTAACATGGCAGGTTTGTTCAGTTTTCTCCATGTTTGTACGTTAATAATAGTTAAGTCCGAGCCGGAATCCAACTGTAGTCTGACTTTTCTGTTTGGCATTTCTACTTGTACGTATTTTCTTATGTTAGTCTCATCCGCTTGGTCAGCCCTCGTGATTCTTATTCTGCTTTTGCTTTCTCTTCTCGTCCAACAATGAGAACTCTTATGTCCTATTTTTTTTTGCATGATAGACAAGTTTTAAAACGGTATGGACAGTCTTTATACTAATGCCAAGTCCCACAGCGAAGCATGGACTGGGTGGTAGTTTTTTTCTGATATTGACTTTTAGAAGTAGAAAATTTTGTTTTACCTGTTTTTGAGGAGGGAAAATTGGTTTGTCTTCGTACTTTACGTATGTGCGCGATGCCAGCTTCTTCTATATTTTTTGAGTTTTTCTTCACACTGATGCATCACTGGCAGTCTTCGGACAGTTTTTGAAGAGTCAAATCTTGTTCACTCTCCAATTTTGTAAGGATTCTGTGTCTAATTTCCGCGTCTTTGGTTGAAACCAGGCCTTGGACGTATATTAAGCATTTGAAATTGTCCACGCTGAGTTCTGATAATTAAAAGTCATCACAATATTTGTTTACAATGGAAGTGAAAGTTATGTAATCTTCGCTGTCCTTTTTTGTTAGGTTCAGACATTTCCATCTTTTGTGGAATAGTGAGGTATTAGGGCTGAAAAGTTCTGTTAACAGTTTTATGGCTTTTTTTAAAAGTTAACTCATTTGTTTTCCTCGGTAGGATGTAATCTACGAATTTGGTATATTCGCATGTGCCTAATTTTCTTAGTAATAGACGTACTTTTCGTGCGTCTGACCAATTTTTGCAGTCAAATTCATATAGATCTTCGTACCTTCGGAAGTAAGTTGCAAAGGTTTTGTCTTCGTCGGGTGCATACGTGAAATCTTCCATAGTGCTCCAAATAGCGTCTTGTGAGAGAACTGTTTCATTCTCGGAATTTTGCCCTTTATTTGACATTACACGTAACAATAATTCTTGTAATTCAAGATGTTTCTGTTCATTTTTTTTGTTGTTGTTCAAATTGGATATTCATAAGTTCCACAATCGTTGACTTAAAATCTTCCATGTTAACGTAATTTGGTGTAAGTATTTTACCTTAGTGTAACCTGATATTCTGAAACCTGTGTATGCAAAAAAAAAAATTCCTTTGTAGCCACAGTAAAATTGATGTCCAAAAAGAAAATTCTTTTTTTTTATGTGTTCGCGTAGAACTTGTTTTTTTGTTTGTTTGTTTTTTGAAATCTCCACGTAGAACTTGTTTTTTTAGAGTTTACTAGTCGGCCACTTGTTATGGTCCAAGTTCCTTCAGCCACGGGGATGGTCCAAGGTAGAACCAATGAAGAATAACTCGAACACAGGTATGGAATGTCACAGATATATTACAAACAGAAATATATACAAAGAAGTAGAAGTATTAGTATAACTATCAGATTTGATTAGAGGGAACTATGTTGTCTCGACAAGAATCACTATTCCAATGTTCTTACAATAATCCTCTCTACTCCCTCTTGAGGCGCAGTATATATAATGTCAGGAATAGTCCATTATCATTATGGGTAAGTTCCCATAACAATATATATATATATATATATATATATATATATATATATATATATATATATATATATATATATCCGAATAGAAGGTTGCTATAGATGGAATAAAATTCTAGTAACCAAAAACACTATTTTTTAAAAAAAGTGATCAATACAAAGTAGAGCGAATAATATTTATTTAAAAATTATAACATAAGTATATTATAACATCACTACAAAAATAAATATATTACACACACGCACATATATATATATATATATATATATATATATATATATATAATGGATTTATAGATAGATTTTTTTCATTGAAAATTATTTCCTACTAATCAAATATTATTTTATGGATACCCATGTTTAAATATCTCGGATGTGTTTCAACAGAGGACGCAATAGTGACACTGAAATCCGAAGATGCATTGGGATAACCAAAGATGCATTTCAAAAGCTAAGCAAAGTATTAAGGAATAGAAAAACGTCACAAAAACATGGAAAAGATTATTAAACCGTTACGTGATTTATGTCTTCCTATATGACAGTCAGTGCTAGACAATCTTCTCAACGATGAAAAAAGACTTGCCACAAAAGAAATGTGGTTCTACAGAAGGCTGCTGAGGATACCATGGACCAACATGTGAGCAACGACAAAGTTTTAGAGAAAATGGAAATAAAACGGAACTTATACTTAACATCAGGGGAAACGGTTGAAATTTCTGGGACACATAATGAGGAAAGAGGGCTTCGAAATCCTGATACTCACAGAACAGACTGAATACAAGAGAGACAGAGGAAAACATACTTAGCATAACATAGAAATCTTGAGTAAATGGATGGCGGGACATGGTTTGGGAGAAATAACGGAAATACAAACATTTTTAAGAGCTACAAAGGACATGAAGATGTGGAGAGCCATTATCGCCTACGTCCTGAAATGACAGTACATAGAGAAGATGTTTGAGTCGATGCCCTGTTTTCTTTTTTTTAACAGTGTAAATTACGTCTACCGGCCTGTACATTGAAGAGATTTAATAAAGAAAATTTTCCCTCAAGCAGTGTTCGAACCTGCCCTTTCACTGTTTGATCCGACGCACTTTTAACCACAGAAAGCATCACAGCCCAGCAAACTTCAGTTACCCTTTTGAAGAATGCACAGCTTCTCATTCCGATTTTTATGCGCTGGCTGGTATATGGGCAAACCAGTCAATGTAATTCACACATTAAAAAAACCATCAGAAATGTATACTCAAACACGTCTAGTCATTAAATATAACGCATATCGTAAGAAGAAATAAAGTATCTTGTTTCTGTATACATGATACCATTTCCCACACAAAATACTTCTCACAAAGGGTAGCAGCAAATGTCCATACTACGTTCAGTTCACGTGTGCTCTTCATTTCGAATATGTATATTTTACTGTCCAAAGTTCCTGTTAAGTTAAGACGAGAAATGATATCTTCAAAGAAAGAAGGTTGACAAGACGTAAAAAAAAATAATCAGAAAAAAAAACACTGATAGAAAATGGAGATCTTTATTTTTGTTGGGTTGATTTTGAAAGATGTATGAAATATCAAGTGTTACTTGAGAGATGAACAAATTGATGAGGCTGGCTAAAAAAAGAATCTTTATACCGGTAGAATTCTTTTGAGGATAGAACAGGAGATAACCAAATAAATAGCTACAACTTGAACTCTATCGCTTGACATCAAAAAGCACTATGGTATCGAACTAAAACAGAAAACTTTTACGCTTATTTTACGTTGTCTAAAAAACGTTAACAAATATTCACTATAAGCTTTCTGCTGGCCTCTTCTGAGTAAATTAAAAAATAGAATGAAAAAATGTTGGAGAAGACACCAAACTGATCTTTTAATGTCGGCATATTTCAGTAAGTTTCAGAAAATGTCTACAATACATTAATGCATTGTCGATATCTGCTCGTTGCCATCACAAACGTCTCCCACTTCTATATATAAAAAAAAGATAAAAGTAAAAATACATCTAGCAAGATAATTGCTACATAAATAAGTCTTCTTGAAACGTAAACTAACATAACGAGATTTTGCAATGGGAATTAATTCTCCGTTTGCCGAGAGAGAAAAAGAAATCCTATTCTTAGATGCGTCGACTAATTTTGACAAATGTTATACTGAGTTTCGATTTCAGTTGATATATATATGAATATATATATATACATATATATATATATATATATATATATATATATATATATATATGAATATATATATATGAATATATATATACATATATATATGAATATATATGTATATATATATGAATATATATATATGCATATATATATGAATATATATGTATACATATATATATACATATATCTATATATGAATATATATATATATATATGAATATATATATATGCATATATATATATGAATATATATATACATATATATATATACATATATATATATATATGAATATATATATACATATATATGAATATATATAGGCATATATATATATGAATATATATATGTACATATATATATGAATATATATATACACATATATATATGAATATATATAGATATATATGAATGTATATATACATATATATATATATACATGAATATATATGTATATATACATATATATGAATATATATATACATATATATATATACATATATATATGAATATATATATATGCACATATATATATGAATATATATATACATATATATATATGAATATATATATACATATATATATATATGAATATATATATACATATATATATATATGAATATATATGTACATATATATATATATATGAATATATATATATACATATATATATGACTATATATATACATATAGATATAAATATATATATACATATATATATGAATATATATATGAATATATATATATATATATATGAATATATATATACATATATATATATATGAATATATATATATACATATATATATGACTATATATACATATATATATGAATATATATACATATATATATGAATATATATATATATATATATATATGAATACATATATATATACATATATATATGAATACATATATATATATGCATATATATATATATACATGAATACATATATACATATATATATGAATATATATATATACATATATATATATATGAATATATATATACATATATATATGAATATATATATATATACATATATATATATATGAATATATATATACATATATATATATATGAATATATACATATATATATGAATATTTATATATGTATATGAATATATATATACATATACATATATGAATATATATATACATATATATATATGAATATATATATACATTTATATATACATATATATATAAATATACATATATATGAATATATATATACATGTATATATGAATATATATATACATATATATATATGAATATATATATACATATATATGAATATATATATACATATATATATATGAATATATATTCATATATATATGAATATATATTCATATATATATGAATATATATATACACACATATATATATGTGAATATATATATATACACATATATAAATATGAATATATATATACATATATATAAATATGAATATATATATACATATATAAATATGAATATATATATACATATATATATATATATGAATATATATACACATATGTCTTTATAAATATATATATACATATGTCTCTATGTATATGAATATATATATATACATATATATATATGAATATATACATATACATTTATATATACATATATATGTATATGAATATATATATGTATGAATATAGATATACTTATATATATGAATATATATATATACATATATATATATGAATATGTATATATACATATATATATATGAATATGTATATATACATATATATATATATATGAATATATATATATACACATATTTAAATATGAATATATATATATATATATATATATATACACACATATATATATGAATATATATATACACATATATATACACCCATATATATATGAATATATATATATATATATGAATATATATATACATATATCTATATGAATATATATATATACATATATCTCTATATATATGAATATATATATGCATATATCTATATGAATATATATATATACCTATATCTATATGAATATATACATATATCTATATGAATATATATATATATACACACACATATATATATATGAATATATATATACACACATATATATATGAATATATATATACACATATATATATGAATATATATATATACACATATATATATGAATATATATATATACACATATATATATGAATATATATACACTTATATATATATAAATATATATATACACATATATATATATATATGAATATATATATATACACATATATATATGAATATATATATATACACATATATATATGAATATATTCACTTATATATATATGAATATATATATACACATATATATATATGAATATATATATATATATACACATATATATATGAATATATATATATACACCCATATATATATATGTGAATATATATATATACACATATATTTATGAATATATATATATATACACATATATATATATATATGAATATATTTATATAAATATTCAGTGATATATATATATATATATATATATATATATATATATATATATATATATATATATATATATATATATGAATAAAGTTGGATGAAAATCCGGCGGAATTATAAATATGTAAGACAATTATTAAAAATTTAATTTCACATCTGTCTATATTTCTAAGATGAGATATTATGTACACCATTTACATTATTCAGACTATTGTCCTCATCTTTGTCGCCATATTTATCACAACGTTTCGGCCGTTGTACGCTCTTACCTTCGTCAGGTGGTTGGAATTTCGAACTGAACCTTTTATTTCGCTCGCTGGCTAGACTGTTCTAGTTCCATGTGTAATGGATGTCAGTTATCGCCTGTTAATTCCCTTCTCCAAGTTCTCCACCGCCTAGACATTAGACATGGCAATATGTCAATCGTTATCAACTGTCTTCCTAGTTACACCGCTATTGTTCTCGCGCCTTTATAATGGTTCTGTTTTCTAATTCTTTCACACACAGCAAACCCCTTGTGTCTTAATTGCTTTACTTGGAGTAAA
>OZ038475.1:126681892-126759392 GCA_964036315.1 Acanthosepion esculentum
CACATTGGCCCACCGGGATGACAGAGAGACAATCTGTCCGTTCAAAAATCATCTCATGAACCCACATTTCCCACTAAGTCACGTTATCTACTATCATGTAACCTAGTACATCCTGTCGCATGTAACTTGGAGCGAAGATGGTTACTCTATTACCTTGAAAGATCCAATGTGTCAACTCCGCAATCTGTTAGGTCATTGGGTCGATTGATTAGCTTTGAAAAACCGCATCTATAAAACGCAACGTGTCTCTTTCTATATTTCTATATGCATATCTCTCTAAATATATAGTTACTTTTGAAGTCTTCTTTGAACAGTCAAATGTCAGTTTACCTGGAAGGAAACAATGCAGTTATTAATAAGAAATGCTGAAATTAATGCATACAAAATTTCATAGCTCCAACATCACTCCTTCATCGTCAACTTATGAACTTTTCAGCCCATCATTGTATATATGTACTTATTGTGTAGCACTTTTAATAGATTGAACAGTTACTACACTGCTCTGTTAGTTTCCTACTATTCCTCACATGGTTGTATGATGCAACATATAGTTTGTTTTTATTTCTAGTGCGCATACGCTGTATGAGTAAAGGACAGTATTTGTCCAGTTTTTGCGACCACTCTCATATTTTTGTCAAATTAGATCCCCACCACATTGAGGAAATGGTAGAAGGTGCCTCCGCCTTCTTCAGTTCATGCTTCTCTTATTGTATGGCTGTGAACTCACAAAAAACGTGGGCGCACTGAAAAATCTGCCCCTGAAGATAACCCGGAACAACAAGCAACTGATGAAGGCCATTCAAGAACAACGACCGTAACGTTGTGATCGCAATAACAAAGACGAAGAGAATTGTCCACGTATAAGTGATGTAAATAATGATAACTCCTCATCCCAGAAATTCCGACAGAATTTTTTTCGGTCATCTACCTTCCTTGTTATCGACATCATCAGTCGTTGTCATCTTCCTTGTTTTTAATAAAATAAAGAAAAATGGGTAACTGACATTTTTTATCGTAATTAATTGAAAATTAATTTTCTAATACAGTTTTACTCTCGTTATAATTGTTTCCAGATATAAAAAAAAAAAAATCTATGAATGAAAATTATTTAGAAATGGAAGGATTTTGAATGTCTTTTTTTATCGTAATTAATTGAAAATTAATTTTCTAATACAGTTTTACTCTCGTTATAATTGTTTCCAGATATAAAAAAAAAATCTATGAATGAGAATTATTTAGAAATGGAAGGATTTTGAAGCGTTTCCAACACTACGTACTTCTTTTTAAAACTTGGATTTAAAAAACCGTCATAATAAGAGAGAGACAATCAAACGAACTGCAAACCATCTGATTATTATTTTAATCAATATCCGAACTCTCAGTATCCGAACTGTTTTCAACAATACCATTGTCTGGACTGTTCTAGATCATTCCTCCATTTTCAGTTTTATTTTTATATATATATATATATATATATATATATATAATATCTGGATAAAATGAATGAAACAAAATTATGCTATATATATATATATATATATATATATATATATATATATATATATGCTATATATATATATATATATATATATATATATATATATATATATATGTATATATATATATATATGTATATATATATATATGTATATATATATATATATATATATATATGTATATATATATATATATATATATATATATATATATATATATATATATATATATATATATATATATATATTCTTTTCGTTCTTAATGCTCTATTAATGATTCTTCTTCTTCTTCTTCTTCTTCTTCTTCTTCTTCTTCTTCTTCTTCTTCTTCTTCTTCTTCTTCTTCTTCTAATGGCAACAAGCTTTCTCAATACTCCGGCATTTTTCTCAGTATTCCAGCTGATTTTAATAATGCAATCATTTGGATAATATTGATTCTTCCACTGATTTCATGTTCTCTTTTTAAGGGTTTCCGCGACTGTTGCAAGCGTGCCAATAATGATGGGTAAATTGCTACCTTAATGTTCCAATTTTTTTTTTTTTAGTCTTTTCTCAAGGTCTAGCTATATGGATACCTACTGATAAATTAACATATTTGAATTTCCTTATGATTTCTGGTCTGAAGTGACTGATCGTTTGAATTTCAATTGTATTTGGCTTTCAATGCAAGCAGGGTGCCACTAAAAATATGCGGGGGATAAATCAGATATTAAATGTGGGAGGGGACTGAATTTTCAAGATTATTGATTCAATATTTTTTATCTGATCCTTTCGTAAAGTGATTGTTTTTTAGGTTTATAATGTAAACATTTCTTTTTCCCTTGATTTTACACAATATTTTTATTTATTTATTTATTTTGCTTTTCGCTTGTGCTTATTTTCTGGAATAAGTCTTGCAGACCTTTTCTGTATATAGGACTTATATAGAAGAAAAAGTTTTGGAATGCTAATGTTTCGGGGCGGGGGGTGGGGTTAGACCGACAATGAAGTTTTCTGATTTATTTTGAAAAGTAATGGCTGTAAGGATCTCAGCACAGTAGCATTGTCATAGACTGAGGCCAGTGGACAAAATTAGTCTCGTTTACTTCTCAGCTTCATCAAAAAGTGGGGAGGGAACTGAAGCTCTAACTCCGTGGATTCAATGTGTCAGATATTTTATTTATTTATTCGTTGTAACAGATTTTGGTCTGTATCGTCTGTATATCAAACCACCATCATTTGCATAGTTCCGACTACTACAACTACTACTACTACAGCACAATTACATATTAAAGACCTGGAAAGTAGATGTTTACGTGTTCGTATCGTTTTATGTTGGCAACCCTTTCCGAAAACTTTTGTTCGGTATAGGCTAAGAAAATTTATTAAAAGACTGTGTTGTGCAAATCTTATAGATACGAGGGGAGTCGTTGCTTTGAAAATCAAGATTCAGAACTGTAGCTTTATATCTGGTTTCGAAGACAGACCACATGTATCAATGAGAAAGAAGGAACTATCTCCGCCACCAGGCAGGTTACACTTTTGTATCTTTTACCATAAAACTCCAAATATAAAAAAGGTCCTTCATTTTGGTGTGATGGTCAGGACATGAAGATTATCAGTAGTGAGTCAGCGTCCCACTAGGCGCCCTATAGTTCTAACCTTGTGCCAAAACTAAGTTACATCGACTAAATAATAACACCGTGGCGATAAACATTATTTCATTGTTGATTGTCTTTTTAACGTACGAAGAAGAAAAAACTTTAAACAAAAGTTTTGTTTTATTTAATAAATGATAACACAAATCGAATGAGATTCGCTTATAAAATGCCCCTGAAAGACTGATTATTGAAATGTTGTGAACATTAGGCAGTAATTTAGGGGCATTTAAGACAAGTGAACAATGAATAGACATTAGACCAATCACAATCAGACTGGCGCTACAGAATCACAAACAAAAATTGTATCAAATAACAGAAACCTCACTACTTGAAGACTTCCAACAGCAGCAACAACTAAAATTAATAGCACATGCAACTAGTAGGAAAAATAATAACATACTCAATAGGTTGACTTTCCACACTATATCAAACAAAAAGTTAGGAAGGAAACTCCCGTCAATACTTGAAGGAACAATAACAGTGAACTTGAGAAGTAATTTATCCTGGAAAATTGTTTTAAGAGAAGGAGTTTATACAAATTTCAACTAACAATAACGCTAACTTTTCAATCAATGAATGTCGAATGTTTGCTGTATGGAAACGGCTACCCTTACCATCACCACTGAATGGGCTGAATGAAGAAGTATTTCTTCAAATTATTACTTTTCCATTTTTTGTACCTTTTAGGCACTTGCAACTATATGCGGAATATTAAGAAAAAAAAATTAAAGATTATTTGCATTTTATTTTTAAAAAAATAAAATAAATTATTTGAAAAAGAACATGAAGAAATTATTTTGGATTAGACAACACACTGAAACTGTGTTCGTGTGTACGTACGCACGCACGCATACACACATACGCATATGTCTTTTTTTTTTAATTGAAATTAATTAATATGTAAAAAAACTTACCTGATTTACCAACGCCGAGGGATCCAAGCAATGCAATATTTATCTCAGGAGATGATCCATTTCTCTGTAAGGATTTTTTCCCACTCATTTTGTGTTGTTGTTTCAGGAAAGTATTATTAACTTTACAACTCTTTCAAACTTTGTATTGTATGAACAGAGCGTGCGTGCTTTCGTTTGCGCACGCGCGTCTGCTTGTATAAAGAAAGAAAGAAACGAATGGAGTTTGTCGTTTGTCTTCAACGGTCTTGTAGAGATGTAATATATATAGCTAAAACGTTCGTTTTCCCTTTAATAAATGTATTTTTTGTGTGAGTGTGATGTTTTTTTTTGTTTTATATTTGCTTATAATTGAAACTTCAGCTTTTTTCTTCTTTTTTTATTTTAACCTCTGCTTTTTTAAAATTTATTTATTTATTTATTTTTGTAAATTAACCTCAAGAATGAAATGTCAAAAGTAGAAAAGATACTACAAAAATTAAATTAAAACAAAGGACTTCCAAGTAAATAAACTAAAAAGGACCATATGTGCCACTACTACATAAAATAAATTTATAATACAGAGATAAAAATATTAAACGAGCTTCCAGTTAGTGTGAAAACGTTGTGTTCTGTTGTACGAAAATGTTGGCTTGGACTCCTGCTTTTCAGTGGCGTCTGCCTTTGCTTCGGGTTTTAACTTGATTCATTCCTCTTCTTTCTTTTCTTCTACTTTCTTGCATCTACCATTTCTGTTTCTCTGATTTTCATATAATGCTAATACGTACGTTTTGGTAGCTTGCCTTCTCCCCACACTTCTTTTTCTCCCTCTTCTCTCTCCCTCTCATATTCTCAGTTTTTCAGATACACACGTATTTCGCTTTCCCGCGTTTGTAAGACTTCATCTCTGCTAACCACTACGTTTGTCTTCAGGGGTCTTGTAAGGATGTAATATGTTATAGAAGTCCATATACTGTTAAATAATAAATAAATAATTTTACAACTTGAGTGCACTAATTTTGTGTCTCAAGCAAATTTGTGCTGACTGGCGAAAAACATTTTTATTGTGTCGAAGATCTTTCTTTTTATTATTATTTTTTTTTATTTTTTTTATTAACTTCGTCGTTCTTAATGTCACTCCCATGATTGAAAATAATTAAATATTTCTTATAATCTTATTTTATCTGAATGAATAAATATGTAAGAAAAGAAACAACAGCTATATTAACATTGGATGGATACAGGGTGGTCCGAAAGTTTTGTTACCCATATATAATATATTTTCCTATTTCAGGTGCCTGACACGAAAATGATGGTGTTCATACAGACCTTCTCGGTGTGTGATAGCGTCAATGAAAGTGAATAAACTGAATCCAGTACATATGCTTTGTTAATTACTGTATTACTTGTTCTATCGTTCTCATTACTTTTTGCTAAAGGAGTGACAAGACTTTCATGCCACCCTGTATATACCGACTTAATAAACGTAGCGCAGACGTGGCACAAGGATGCGAGTATAAGACACCAAGTGAAAATCGAACTCATTACGACTGAGTAGCGACATTGGATATAGATATTTTTCTTTGTTTCAAATTTTGGGATTAATTTTCAAAACTTTCCTAAATGTATATATATATTTTTTGTGTGTGTAAACATAAAAATCGACTTGTTGAATTTTCTTCATTCATTATTCTGAAAATTGTTTGAAGAGAGAGCTACTTCCGCTTTCTTTTGACAGCAGAAATAGCGATGGAAACACGCTTCATGCTTTTTATTTATTTATCTTAGATCAATAATGAGTGTTTTAATTCTGATCGTCATGGGATATCATGTTTTCAGCATTTCTGAAGTTTATAAAATTATCTTTTATTGACGCTTAAAACATTTCTCTTAGTAGTCTTCCCTTTACGAAACATTGTAAAATTAGTCATGAAATAACTGATAACTAAACAACTAATATATAAATGTCTTCAAGTATATTGAATTGTTTGTAAGTAATATTTTATTTTTATTATTTTATTGTTAATTCTAAAATGAACACATCTTCGTAATACCTTAATTTATATTACTTATTTTACTTCTTTATATTTTTATTAGAAAAATACATGCTTTTACTTACTGTAAGTAATTTTTTAAAAAGGGTGATGCTGTACAGGGTGTTCCAAAATCAGACGACAATTGGCAGAAGACATACACTTGTGAAATAGCAACCAGGGAAAATTTGCATGACATCATCTTCCATAATTCGACCAATAAAATTTCGTAATAATATATTGTCAATTACAGAGACATGATTCCATTTGGTAAATAAATACAGTGTAACCCGGATATAAGAGACCCGGATATAAAATAAACTCGGATATAAGAGTGATTTTCTCTGGTCCCAAATTAGAGCCTGTGTTAATGTATATATAATAGACCAAACCGGGATATAAGAGAAACCCGGATATAAGATACTTCCTCTCCGGTCCCGACAACTCTCTTATATCCGGGTTACACTGTATAAAATTCACAAGGTTATCAATGGTCATGCGACTTTCGGAACACCTTGTACATTGTGACCAGAAATAGTTTTTTCCCCCCATTTTTTTTCTTTATAGTGCTATCGAATAAACCCTCCAGATCACTAATATTAAAAATGAAAAAAAAAACTATTAAATTTTATAAAAGTTAATAGGGGGTTACAATTTTCTATATAAATTCATTATAAACTGATCCCCCGCTACGGAAGCCAAAACAAAATATGCTCATATGACGTGTTTTCTTAAAATGTAAAAAAAAAAAAAAAAAAATTAATTCGTAGTGCTTAATCGATAGTAATACAGTGGGGACCAGAGATAATCGCTCTTATATCCGGGTCTCTTATATCCGGGTCTCTTATATCCGGGTTACACTATATGAAAAACGTCGCAAGTCTCGCTGCTCTGTCGCAATTTCTATGGAAAGTGTTCAGACAAACTACACTCCTTCGTTCCACCTGTTCTTGAACATTGTTGCGAACTACCTTCACTTCCTTCGTGTTCCATTGGTGATATGTAGGTTCCGCTCGGGTAGTTTCCTCCCACGAACCCCTGATCTGTGGAACCCACTCCCAAGAGGAAGATTCCCCGATCACTACAATCTTAACCTGTTCAAGTTTTAGGGTTAACTGTCAAAAAATTTCCAACATATCCGTATAAACTGTGCCTCTTACTCTGTAACCCTTTACCTCGAGTGGCTCCCGAGCCTTGTACAGGGTAGACATCATTGTAAAAAAAACAAAAAACTCTAGTTTACGATGTTTTTTTTTAAATTAAAGAAATCATCCGGAATGAGCATGGTTTGTTTTGACTTTCGTAGAGAGTCTACAATAAATTTACATAGCAAACTGGACTCCCCTATTAAATTTTATTATTCTGGAATGCTTAATCTATAATAATATGAAAAATATTATTCCAAAAAAAGATTATTTCTGGTCTTCATCTTTATGTGCTGTGTCCTCTCAGGACGTAGGCAGTCATGGCTCTCCACAACTTCCTGCCCATTATACCTCTCAGCAAACTTTCTCTTTCTGTTATTTCTCCTAAACCCTTTTCCGCCATCCATTTATTCAAGCTCCCTAAGTATGTTATACGTTGTTTTCCTCTGACCCTCTTGTCCTCCATCTGTCCTGTGAGTATCAGATTTTCCAAGCCCTCCTTCCTCAGTACCTAATTGTACAACTCCGCCAAAAACATTTGAATGAGCGAAATTTTTTTTTCGCATTTTTTAATAATCGTTCAAATATCTCGGCGACATCGAAAGTTTGTTTGGTTAATTCTCGTTTGTAATCACTTTTATGTTTTTACATGAACAAAAAAAAAGTTTATTATAGTTCCATTCGCCGTGGGGAAATGATCAATTAGAAAAACTAACGGTGGAGTAATGGATAGGGGCTCGGATTGAGGAATCGGAGAGCCGAGTTCGAATTCCAGTCGAATCCACTACGTGCTAATACCCAAAGATATGAATCCTCTTCTTCTCCCCGCCAGCTATGGGTAAATAGCAGGACAGGATGGCAACTAGTCTATCGCAGAAAGAAATGGCAACCTACTGCGGGAAAAAAATCTGCCTCGTCAGTCATGTATCGAAAGATGCATGATCGCCTAAGCGTGTATCATGTATGGCACATAACTGACTGACTATTGAATAATGACGTATCTGTTGTAGTATGTTCGATCCTCAGTGAGTGCCTACCTACCACTGGCTTTTGTACTGCACTAAAAAAAAAAGCCGAGTTTAGAGTATGTTGTCAGGTAAATGACTGTCGAACATCCGACACAAGATACAATAACCATGAGAATAAAAATATATTGAAAAAGAATTAAGTTTGTAATTAATTTAAACTGACAACAGTTTCTGGTGATAAATTTAGGACTGTTAAGTTTCCTTGGCACTCAACATCATCACTGCTGCTGTTACGGGTACAACTAGGTTCTTTTTTGCCTTCAAGACGTAGATAATCATGACTCTCCACAGATTCATTTTGTTTATTATCTGTGAATTATCATGCATTCTTAGGAAATATAGTGGAGTGGTTTCCTGTTGCCTTCTCCACGATCTGAATTCAAATTTTTACTTATTTTAGACTGGTCGTTACGCACGGTTAGGGAGCATAGATTTTCCTGCGTTTTAACCCATATCTGGAGGAGGGTAAAGACTGGATTCATGTATTTCCCAAAAGCCGTTGTGCGAAAGTGAACGCAATAGATTGGCCCGGAATTTGAACTCGGCTCGTCAATTTCCCTGTTCTCACGGATATCCGTTACAATATTTGCGCATACTCCTCCTCTTATTCACCCTCCCACTACCACCAATACTACTACTACTAATACTAATACTATTACTACTAATGATGATGATTCATAGATGTTGCAGCCTCAGCCGATAGAAAGACTTCTATGAAAATGTTTGAGAAACTAAGTAAATACATTGGGCTCGGGACAGAAATCAGTAGAATGTGGCATTCCAAAGACAACAACCATTACTTATTGTTACCGAGGCTTTGGGAATTATATGAAAACGAGCAAACAAATATAGGAAACAAATCCCTGGCAGCCCTAAAATATCAGTTATGTACCCCATGCGTGATACACGCTTAGGCGATCATGTATCTTTCGATACATGACTGACGAGGTAGATTTTTTTCCTGCAGTAGGTTGTCATTTCTTTCTGCGGTAGACCAGTTGCCATCCAAGGCTATAGAACCTGGTCTGTCCTGCTATTTACCCATAGCTGGGAGAGAAGAGGATTCATGCCTTTCCTAAGGGTATTAGCATGTAAGTAAATATAATGGATTCGACTGGAATTCGAACTATATATGCATAAAAGCTGAAACTTTGTGTGCTAATAATTTGATATATGTTTTAAATACAGTGTAATTTTTATCTTTTTCCCTAAATTGTAAATTAAATTTTATTTTAAGTTGATATTCACTCATTAGGAGTATCAGATCTTATTAATAATTTTCAGTTAGAAGAAGTTTTTATTTTGTCTGAAAATGATTGGTTAATAAAATGTTCTAACAATATATATACGATAATTTAAATCTAATTTGTTAATTTTACCAAGTCTTAATTTATATAGATTTTACATCGAGCAGTTTTTTTATTGCTTGCTATCGATTTCCATTGGTTGAATATTGTTTTCCATTTTCTGATACATCCTATTTAATGATGGATCGCAAGTTTTCTATTGGATTAATATCTGAAGAAGCCAGTAAGCTAGTTCACTAATTTGGCGCTTTAAACTTTTTTCCAAGGTTGACTATTTGAAAGTTAAAAATATGATGCCCAATTGTAATAAGTTTCTTGTTTGAAACCCGTATAACTCAGATTTTTTCCCGCAGTAGGTTGCCATTTCTTTCTATGGTAAACCAGTTGCCATCCAATGCTGTAGAACCCGGTCTATCCTGCTATTTACTCATAGCTGGGGTGAGGGAGAAGAGGAATCATACTTTTACTAAGGGTATTACCACGTAAGTGGATGTAATGGATTTGACTGTAATTTGAACTCGGCTCTCCGATTCCTCAATCCGAGCCGCTATCCATTACTCCACCGTGCCTCCTAAAATATATGAATTGCAAAAAATTATATTCACATCTTGCGTAGATTTCTCTCCATGCAGTAACCACAGTCAAATATATATATTTTTTTATCTCCTTGATTGTATGGCACCTCATCTGTTTGCATCTTCTGATACAAAAACTTGTTGTCTCTTGAAGTCTTCAGTTGAGACTTGGGGGCAACTCGTACTGCATAATGCAAAGCCAAAACGGCACCACCATCACCACCACCACCAACAACAACAACAATAATAATAATAGCAGCTGTTAATAAAATCATATTTGTTTTTAAGCATTTCACCCCAAGCAAGGCGGGAGTGTCACTAGCACGCAAGGGGTTACAGAGAGTGGGAGCAAGAGTAAAGAGGCGTGATAGAGGAAAGGATAAAGAGAAGGACGGGGAATTAGATCAAGGCATCTTGATTGACAATGCATTTGAATAATTGAAGATTATAGCTATCAGGGAAGTAAGTAAGTGGAAGGGAGTTCCACACACGGGAAGTGCGAGACGTGAAGCTATTGGAGTAGAAGAGACGGCTACATTTAACCATTTCGACAGTGAAAGGGTGGGACTGAGATGCCAACATAGTAGCACGCTTAAATTCATGCAGTTTGGGAACTAGCGAAAGTAGCTCGTCGGAGCACTTACCGTGAAAGTATTTGCAGAAAAGACAGAGGGAAGCGACAGCACGTCTGTGAGAAAATGACTGTAGACGAGATGCCAGATTAGGACCAATCACATTGCATATCCGTCTCTGGATTTTGTCGAGGACTTTGAGACGAACAGCGGTGGCTCCAGACCATATATGGTAGCAGTATTCCATTATGAAATATTATCCATACTATCCATATTATCCATACCGAAAGAAGTTTCTTTTTAATGGAAAACAATTCTGTGGATTCTCTTTTTCTTGGATTATGGCCACATCACGTTGATACATCGGTTCGCGTTTGATCACCGAATTCAGCAACGTCGAGCCTGAGTGACAGCTTGGGAATACCAGGTGCTGTAAGCTTGGATATGCAGGTAGTGTAATTGATAATGGCTCGGAATTGTTAATCGGAAAGCCGAGTTCTAATTCTTGTTGGGTTTGTCCTATTCACTTACACGCAAATACTCTTGGGAAATGAATCCACCTCATCCCCAACAGCTATGGGTTAATTAGTAAGACCTGTAGCACTAAACCATTATTATCTCAAAAAAATTCTTACAATCTAAAAACATATTTTCTGGTCTTAAATAAACTGTAAGGGTTGATAAACCGTAAAAAACGAATCAATCAATCAATTCTCTTTTTCTGTTATTAGCATGTACGGGTAATGCAAAGGCTATCGACGCGGAAAGCAACATCGTTGAAACGCGTTCAAATTCCGGGCTAATCTGTTTCATTCTTCACATCTTATTATGACGGTTATTATCTCGTAATTGTGTCGGATGTTCAACAAACATTTACCTGATAACATTCTCTATACTAAACAAAATCAGCGTTAACTCGTCTTCTTAGTTCACTAATGCCCTTGGGAAAAGTATAATCGCCTCTTCTCATTCCTACTAGCTATGGGTTAAATAACGGTGTAAACTGGGATCTCTAGCCTTGGGTGTCAACCAGTCTAAGTGAAGGAAAACTGAATTCCAAACTGTTTTTTACAATGATATTCACTCCGTAAAAGGCCCAAGAGCCACTTGAGGTAGAAGGTTACATAAGGAAAAGGTTTTAGAAGGAACCGGAAAACAGGAACAAGGGAAAACTTATTGTCCTGTTTAAAAGATCGGGTGGGGGACGTGAACCGGTTGATAGAACAACTGGAAACCTGTCCTGGGTATGACGATAAACTACATCCACCTCCTGGGTAAGACGATAAACTACGTGCAACAGCATTGCCTCTGATCAGTAGGTTTTGAGGAGCGTGGAACCACCTCTTAATTGGTGGTGTTCCCAGGTACACCCTGACCTGGGGTGGTAGTATCTGTTAGGGTGCCAGCTCTGGGTAAATATTTGACCCCCAAACTGGGGTCAAAACACTATGAAAGTCTAGGTTTTAATACCAGAAATACTTTGTAAAAAATTATTACTAGCAATAAATTTTTGAAGAAAAATTATTACTAGCAATACATTATTACCAGCAATATATTTTTGAAAAAATAATTACCAGCTATAAAAAAAAAAATCATTACCAACAATAAAATCTTGTCGGCATTAAATAACCCATTGAGATTGATATACCGTAAAGCAAAACAAATCAAACCAAACCAAACAACTGGAAACCACTGTACTATATTTCCCAAGAATTCATGTCGAGTCCTAGATAATAAAAGAAAGGTATCTTTTTTCATGGAGAGCCATGATCACCTAAGTCATAACGGGGCATAGAATTTAATTAAATGATTAAATAGTCTGGTTGTTAATAATTCCACTGTTTGAAAAAAGCAGGGTAGCAATTCAAACACGTGTCCCCACTAATAATATCGTTTATAGTAATAAGAAATAATGTCGGATTAAAAAAGTTAAAAATTAAATAAATAAATAAAATTAAATAAATAAAAATCTTTATTATTAACGCTCGGCTCTATCCTTATCTTCATTTTGAATCTACCGAATCCTTGGAGACAAAAGAGGATTTTGTACCGGATTTGATGAGAAGAGAAAGATGGAAAAGAGAGAAAGTGGGGGTGGAGGTGATGTCTGAAGCGGTTAAGAAATGAAAGAAAATGGCCGAGGTCCTTGTCTGCTGCTGACAGCCGAGGAAAGTTATGCCGACTCAGTGGTCTGAATTCTCTTTTCGCTATTCATCCATTTCTATCTTCCCACACTCTTTCTCTCTCATGCCTCACACACGGATGATCTGAAACGGAAATTGCCAAAAACAAAAATATGATTAGGGGCTTTGTTTTATTTCTAGAAAAAATGGCTATCATTGGCATATCGAGGTAAAAAGAGTAGAAGGATTACACACAGAATTACACAGTAAAAACTTATTCTTTTATTCCTTATTGAAAGAATCTGGAATTCTGGGCGGAAAGAATTTTGGTAATGCTGACTTGATTTCTTTCATTTGTGATAAAATGGATCTCAATCACACAATGACTCCAAACAAATCCCATAGTTTTAAATATTTTGCTATCGAGAAAGTATTCATACGATCTCAATAAATGAAATTTTGAAGAAATAAATAGCGATGTTTAAGTAGATTCTCTCTGTGAAAGGATTTCATCATCTGCATTTATTTGACTCCATGTCGGTCTTGCATTATTGAAGTACTAAGTTGTTCGGAAAGTGTTATGGGAACTTACCCATAATAATAATAATGGACTATTCCTGACATGATAAATACTGCGCCTCTCAAGAGAGAGGACAGATAATTGTAAGAACATTGGAATAGTGATACTTGTCGAGACAACATAGTTCACTCTAACCAAATCTGATAGTCATTACTAATACTTCTACTTCTTTGTATTATATTTCTGTTGTAATATATCTTTGTTATTCCCTACCTGTGTTCGAGTTATTTCTTCATTGGTTCTAACCTTGGACCATCACCGTGGTACAAGGAACTTGGACCATAACATGTGGCGACGAGGAAACTCCCCAAAAACGAACTCACTACGCGGAGGACAAACCTTTTTTGCTATGGCGTACACAAGTTCCAGAATATCAGGCGACACTAAGGGAAAATAATTACACAAAATTACGTTAACATGGAAGATTTTAAGTCAAACATTGTGGAACTTATGAAAATTCAATTTGAACAGCAACAAAAAAAACGAACAGAAACATCTTGAATTACAGGAATTATTGCTACGTGTAATGTCAAATAAAGGGCAAAATTCCGAAATTGAAACAGTTCTCTCACAAGACGCTATTTGGAGCACTATCGAAGATTTCACGTATGCACCCGACGAAAACAAAACCTTTGCAAACTACTTCCGAAGGTACGAAGATCTATATGAATTTGACTGCAGAAATTGGTCAGACGCAAGAAAAGTACGTCTATTACTAAGAAAATTAGGCACATGCGAATATACCAAATTCGTAGATTGCATCCTACCGAGGAAAACAAGTGAGTTAACTTTCCAAGAAGCCATAAAACTGTTAACAGAACTTTTCAGCCCTAATACCTCACTATTCCACTAAAGATGGAAATTTCTGAACCTAACAAAAAAGGACAGCGAAGATTACATAACTTTCGCTTCCATTGTAAACATATATTGTGATGACTTTTAATTATCGGAACTCAGCGCGGAGAATTTCAAATGCTTAATATACGTCCAAGGCCTGGTTTCAACCAAAGACGCGGAAATTAGACACAGAATCCTTACAAAATTGAAGAGTGAACAAGATTTGATACTTCAAAAACTGGCCGAAGACTGTCAGAGATGCATAAGTGTAAAGAAAGATTCAAAAGATATAGAAAAGGCTGGCATCGCGCACATACGTAAAATACGAAGACAAACCAACTTTCCCTCCTCAGAAACAAACCAAACCAATTTTCCCTCCACAAAAACAGGTAAAACAAAATTTTCTACTTCAAAAAGTCAATATCAGAAAAAACTACCACCCAGTCCATGCTATCGCTGTGGGACTTGGCATTGGTATAAAGACTGTCCATACCGTTTTAAAACTTGTCTATCATGCAAAAATGTAGGACATAGAAGTTCTCATTGTTGGACGAGAAGAGAAAGCAAAAGCAGAATAAGAATCACGAGGACTGACCAAGCGGATAAGACTAACATAAGAAAGTACGTGCAAGTAGAAATGCAAAACAGAAAAGTCAGACTACAGTTGGATTCCGGCTCGGACTTAACTATTATTAACGTACAAACATAGAGAAAACTGAACAAACCTACCATGTTAAGAACCGATAAAATTGCTAGATCGGTAACGGGGAGAAAAATAAAATTTGAGGGTGAAGTGATTACAAATGTGACATTTAATGGAATGATCAAAAAAATTAAAATGTATGTATTAAGAAATACAGAAAACTTATTCCGAACGGATGGATGCAAAAATTCGAACTTTGGGATTTACCAAGAAGTACGTACTGCCAAAATGTAAAAGGTTTATCGACCGAGGCAGATAAATTAAAAGAGAAACTAAAAGAGAGTTTCCCCGAAGTATTTTCAGCAGGTCTCGGAAGATGTAAAAAAAATGGCAGCAAATATAGAAATAAAAGAAAACTTTCAACCTATCCTCAAGAAAAAAAGGAGCGTACGGTTTGCTTCAATAGAAAAATAGATCAAGAATTGGCTAGACTCGAAAACACTGGTATATTGATAAAAGTAGAATACAGTCAATGGGCCGCACCTACGGTTTACGTCAAAAAGAAATCGGGGGAGATTCGAGTATGCGCTGATTTCTCAACGGGTTTGAACGCAGCGATAAAAGATTACCACTATCCTCTACCCAGTCCAGAAGAAGTATTCACAAAATTAAACGGCGGAAAATTGTTCTCAAAAATAGATTTAAGTGAAACGTACCTACCAATTCCAGTCGATAAGGAAAGTTCAAAATTACTGTACATAAACACACACAAAGGATTATACAAATACCAAAGATTACCATTTGGGATTAAGGTCGCGCCGGCTATATTCCAACAGACAATGGATGCTATGCTCGCCGGACTAGAGTACACGATTGCATAACTGGATGACGTATTGATAAATAGCGAAAGTGTTGAACAACACTGGGAACACGTATATGAGTTGTTTAAGAGAATACAAAGCTATGGGTTCAATGTAAAAGAAAACAAGTGCGATTTTTTCATTAAGGAAATTAAATACCTGGGCCATATCTTCGATCAAGAAAGAAAACGACCAGACCCTGAACGGGCAACGGCAATAAAAAACAAATGCCAGTTCCAAAGAACATAACAGAATAACAAAGTTTTCTAGGCTTAGTGAGTTACTACCAGGAATTCATTCCTCACATGCATAAACTTCGCGCACCACTGAACGAACTTCTGAAGAAAAAGCTTGGGAGTGGACAGACGAATGCCAGAAAACGTTTGACAAAGTAATTAAGACGTTAACTTCGGATTTATTTTTGGCACACTACGATCCAAAATTAGAAATAATTGTAGCAAGTGACGCGAGCGCTTATGGAGTCGAGCGTGCATACTGCATAAAATGCTGGATGGGACAATAAAACCCATCGCGCATGCTTCTAGAACCCCTCTACCAGCAGAGAAAAATTACTCACAAATAGAGAATGAAGCTCTGTGAATTATTTTTGCAGTCACAAGATTTCATAGATATATCTATGGTAGATTTTTTACTCTACGGACGGATCACAAGCCGTTATTAACAATATTTGGTTCGAAAAAGGTCTACCGGTTTACACTGCCAATAATTTATTAAGATGGGGTACAATTCTTCTGAACTATAATTTCAGATTGGAGTATCTACCAAAGAAAAAATCGGGCATGCGGATGGTCTGTCGAGACTTATACCAACGAAAACAGAGCCATTGGAAGATTCTGTAATCGCAGCCCTACGACATGAAGAAGATATCAGGACAGTACTATGTTGTACAGCTCGAAACCATCCCATCACACTACAAGAGATAAAAAAATGAAGCAATAAATGATGAATTCATAAAAGAAACAAAAGCAAAAATAGCAGAAAAAATAAGCAAATATCGGACAGCTTTTCTTTATGCGATAATGTGCTACTTTATAACGAAAGGGTAGTAATTCCCAAAACAAAAAATGCAAGGGTTGTTCCTTAGCAGCCAAAGCAGCGCCAATCATCCATAAGCCATGGCCAAAGACAGACCGTCCGTTGTCAAGAATACACGCAGATTATGCAGGTCCAATAGATGGTTTCTACTATTTGATCATAGTGGATAGTTATAGTAAATGGCCGGAGGTGTTTCGTTGCAAAAATCCTACTTCGGAAACTACCATAAATTGCCTCCACGAGCTGTTCGCTCGGTTTGGAGTAGTGGATTGTCTAGTCACAGATAATGGAACGCAATTCACATCAGCGAACTTCCAAGAGTTTCGCGAAATTTTTCAAATCAAACATATCAAATCCCCGCCATATCCCCAAAGATCAAATGGGCAAGCGGAGAGATTTGTTGATACACTCAAAAGAGCGTTAAGAGAAGCATATGATGTGCCTACGAAAAAACGTTACAACAATTTTTACAGGTATATCGAATTACGCCAAATAATGCTACGCCATCGGCATTATCACCCGCAGAAGTGATGTTTGCCAGAAAAATCAGATCAGTATTTGATAAATTGCTACCAAAACAAACGAAGCAAATAACACAGTCGTGCGTACCAAAAAGAAAATTCACCCAGGAGAAAAAGGTTTTTTTAAAGCATATAAAACAATATATCTTACTGGGAGTAAGGTACAATTGAAAAAAGAATCGGGAATATGGTTTACATAGTACAGGGACACAAATTCTCACATAAAAGACACGTAAACCAAATAAGAAAGAGACTGTTAGAGGATGCTAACGGTCCACCTCAGGAAGTAATGATTACGATTTTCGATGCATTTGATATAAAAAGGCTGCAAACAATGCCAGAACCACGAAAATCGTCCAGAAAAAGGAAGTTCACAAAATCTTTGGTAATAGTTCCAAAGAAAAAAAAAACTAAAAACCCCTGCTACGCAAAAGCTTCGGAAGCGGGGTGTTACGGGAACTTACCCATAATAATAATAATGGACTATTCCTGATATTATAAATACTGCGCCTCTCAAGAGGGAGAGAGATAATTGTAAGAACATTGGAATAGTGATACTTGTCGAGACAACATAGTTCACTCTAACTAAATCTGATAGTCATTACTAATACTGCTACTTCTTTGTATTATTTTTCTGTTATAATATATCTTGTTATTCCATACCTGTGTTCGAGTTATTACTTCGTTGGTTCTAACCTTGGACCATCACCGTGGTACAAGGAACTTGGACCATAACAGAAAGTAATGTCGCATTTTGAACCCAGAGGAAGAACTTGTACAAATATAGAAAATTTAAATGTATTTGTCAGTAATAAACATCATTATTTGGTATCTTTTATCCGAAATTCCCAAATCCCAAAGTTTTTCAAGTGCTGACATGACTTGCCACAAATGGAAAATTTCATGAAGCACTGGAAAGATTCCTAGGTAATGTGCAGCTGTTGTAAGTGACCTCATCTGCCTAGGTGGGGGGTTTCACAGCCCAGCTACAATAGCCTACGTTTGCGCCAGTTTTTGTTAGCGATCGTTTCAGTAACATCTTCGTTCGTGGATTACTTACCAGGTGTTTCGTGCTCAGTAAAGATCTTAATCATAATATCAAAAAGTCCTGCATTTATATATTTGTTGTAAGTCGTGATCATGTTTTTGTACACATACAGAAAGTATCAAACATTATTTTTACGTGAAATCTTAATTTTACAAGTTAAAAATCTGTGTGAGCATTACATGACTAGCATCACTATCTGTATCTGTATATACACAAAATTTATTAAATTTTATATAGAACTACTTTCAGGGTGTATGCTATTTATATAAAACGACCTTCAGTGTATATGTATAAGATGTGTTATGAAATGTAAAGTGATATCGTATTTATGCTTGTGTTCCTTTCACAATTTTATAGATGGTATATACAAATTAAATAGCTGGTATTCCAAAATCAAAAAAAAAAACTGAAAACCAAAACACTTCCGGTCCCAAGAATTTCGGATAAAGGATTCTCAACCTGTAATGACAAAAATATTACGGAAGTAATTATTTCATTTATTTGAATATAATTTCTATAACCATAAAAATGACAGCAAAATTATTATTACTATTAACTTCTTTTTCTTCTTTCTGTTAATTACAATTTGTTATCGGGACATAAACTAAGGCAAGATAGTAAATATATGCATTCTGTTTGCACAGATTCCGATGTTAAGTGATACTTAACATGTACAGGGTTTATATTTTCTTTGTATTGATAATACACTCCTGAGTAGATAAGAAGTCCAACACGATGCAATTTTTTCGTGCCTCTTGTAAACAGGGGTGACCAGGCACCTTACTAATGTGCTTGCCTGTACCTTTCTTGACCATACCGAAGACTCCAATTATTATAGGGTATCTTGTAGTTTTAAGGTGCCACATGTTTTTCAATCTCAGGATCCTTCATGACGTAGGCGATTATGGCTCTCCACAACTTCCTCTCCTTTATAGCTCCTTACGTTTACTTATTTTGTCATATACTTTAACAGATATGTTATCTGATGACGCTGTCATATCTATGAAAAGATATTTTGTCGTCTTTAATCTCATTAATCGTTTCTTTTTTTTAATCATTTCACCCTAAGCAAGGCGATAAAGCCACAAGGGTTTACTGAGAATAAAATAAATTGAGAAAAAGTTGAGGCGAGAGAACATTAACAGACTAGGATTCAAGGAGACAACAGACGATGATTGACATTGCATTTAGATTTTTCAGAATCATAGATGAGAGGAAAGCAAGAAGCCAGAAGAGAGTTCCAGAAGTGATAAGTACGAGGGAACAGACCATTAGCATGGAACGTGTGCATATACCGTATTAACTTTTATATGCCTGTCAATATAAATGATAAAGTCCCTGAAAGTAAAGTGATTTCATCGCTTTCTGTGATTCGTTCAGAGTGATCTTCATATACCCTTTCTGCATGTGACGCACAGAAATATTGATATATCTTCTAACGAATATGAGGATCAATTATATCGTATCGATCCTTGTATTTAGTTGGCGTCAAGATGGAATGAGCAGACATTTAATGTTTAGATTATGCTTTTGGTCTTCTTTAGTTTCCATAGTTTTACTCAGATGTAGCACACTACTGGAAGATTTACTGAATTATTTTGCTGTTTCAATTTTTTTTAATTATTGTTTAAAAATTTAATTTTAAATTTAATTTTAAACAAATTATAAATTCGTTTAAAATTTATTGAATTTATTTAGTTGTAATTTTTTTCTCTTTATTAAACGAGGAAATCGTTCGTTTATCGTAAGTTCTTTACTATCCCTACCGTAGACTAAAACTGAAAATGTACGATTTTGTTTTGGTTTCGTGAGACACTCAGTAAGGATGAAACTCACTAATTCTAGTTCTTTTAAGAATATGTATTTCTGCATGTGCATGATATTTATGCTTCACTATTATCGTTTGCAAGGTAATCTCGTTAACCCCAATGTCACATGGCTTGTGTCCTAGAAATTTTTAAAGCTTAAAAGTAAATATTTTACAGCATGATAACCTTTTCCTTTACAATAAATGTGACGGATATAAAGTATTTATTTGTGGGCAGATGGTTGTCCAATAATTTTAACATCAATGAATAGGAAGATCGATAGCAAGACGTGTTAGAAATTAGATTTTCGTTTGTGATTAGAGTACTTTATAAGATTACTTAGTCGATATATATTATTTAACTTACTTAAATAACGGTAAATCAATCCTGGTTAGGATAATTAATTCAAGTCTTATATAGGAAGAAATCAAAATGATTTGATAGATAGCTAGATCGAGTTTAAAATAGTCAAAAATGTAGACATAGGTTCGTACTGCAATACAGTCAAAAACGTAGGTGTAGATCCGGTTTACAAGAGAGTTTTAAAAAATGGAAGATATCTGTCTGTTTCACAGTAAATTTAAACGGTAGACATAGGTCTGGTTTAAGATGGAGTCAAAAAAAGTAATATACAGGACCTGTTGACACTACAGTAAAAAAGTAGACATAGGTTAAATTTACGATAGAAACAAAAAAAACTGTAGATATAACGTTTACTCTGGAGTAAAAACTAATAGATATAAGTTCCGTTATACAACAGGGACAAGAAAATAGATATAGACTCGGTTTACAATAATTTCAAAAGAGTAGACATAGGTTCGGTTTAAAATACTGTCAAAAAGGTAGGTGGGGCTTGCGCTTACAATAGAGTAAAAAAAAGTAAGTGTAGTTCCAGTTCACAGTAGGGCCAAAAAATTAGACATCGGGCTGGTTTATAATAGAGTAAAAAAGGTAGATAAAATCCCGTTTATAATTGAGTGAAAAAAATGGACATTGGTCCGGTTTAAAATAGTTTTGTTTTGCAACAGAGTCAACAAATTGACATAGGTTTGGTTAACAATTCAGTCAAAACGTGAATATTTACACTAGAGTAAAAAGTAGACATAATATTGATTTACACTAGGGCCAAGTTAGCAGACATAAAACCACTTTACAAGAGTAAAAAATGTAGATGCGAGTTCAATTTGAAATAATGTAAAAAAAACGTAGTCATATGTCTGATTTACATTAAAGTTAAAAAAAAAGGTTCGCATTAGTTGAGTTTATACCTGAGTCTGCAATTCTCCACACAGAAAGTGGCTCCCTGGGGTGTACCTCTTTACAGAGGATGTAACCAGCGTATTCTAAGCCCTGTCGACGATAAATCTGTTAAAGACATTGTTTATCTTCGGACATCAAATATAAATTGAAATTTCCGATGGAGCTCTGAATGTAATTGTGAACAAATTTATTCGTTCACATTTATTTAGTCGAGAATGTGATAATTATTTAAAAAGCTGACCTTTATTTGCTTTATGTAAATGTAAACATGGGCTGTTATGGAAATACTTTTTAGACTGTGATAGCTTTGGTAAAATTCACGTTTGGAGTGAGCTCAGCAAGAGTCAAATTTATTCTAAATTCTTATTTTTTAGGTGTTGATATTATTTTCATGTGGATTTCTGTTTCGTTTTTTAACCGTAACTTTCAGATCGTCATTCATTTCAACCCCATTAAGGGGATAAAAAACACTAAGAGACAAGGGGTTACTGAGTATGAAAGAAATTTAGAAAACTTTATTGAGGAGAGAGGATAATGAAAGAACACGTGTCAATGTGACAGAAGATGAAGATTGACGATCATAGTTGGCGGGAGAGCAAGAAACCGGAAAAGAGTTTCACATGCGAAAAATACGAGAGAGAAAAAACTATCGGTTAAAGAACTCTAACATTGGTTACACCTAGCAATTTCAACAGTTAAAGAATGAGACCTAGTTGCTAATCAAGTACTGCGCTTAAATTCGTGAAGTCAAGGTACCAAGGACGATTGCTCATCAGAACAATTACCATGAAGATATTTATAGAAAATGTATAGTGAAGCTAAGTTACGAAAATGACTGAAGCCGAGATGCCAGATCAATACCGATAATACTGCAGATTCTTCTTTGTCAAAAAACCTGTAGCTACATAGCAAAAGCACCAGACCAGATGTGGCAGCGATATTAAATGCACGAAAGAATGGGAGACTTATAAACATGCAAGGTCGATTTTGGTGAGAAAAATGTCTGGCACGACACAGCAAAGCGACTTTCCCAGGAGCAGACTTAGCAATTAATTCAATGTAGTCATTCCACTTCATGTCAGTGGAAAACATGAGACCAAGAAGGCGCAATGAGATGTTATCTTCGAGGTTAGCATTCAGTCAGGCTGATGGATGTCAAAATGTTCTCGTAGATGACTAAAAGAGAGCAGATTTTTTCCGGAGGCGTTTAAAGTAACTAAATATTTCTTGGCTTACTTAGAAACACATTGAAAGTCATTTTCGACATCTGCTGCTAATTTGGCTCCATCAGACTGACTATTAAGGCACTAGTAAGGCAGGATTTATGGTCATCAGTAAAAGGATGAGCCCGAAATGCGGATCAAGCAGGTGCGAAAATTTAAATATCTGGAAAGTGTTTTGACAGAGGATAGTAAGTGCGACACTGAGATCCGAAGACGTATTGGGATGGCCAAAAGCAGAGTATTACGAGACAGGAGGATTTCTTTGGTAACAAAAAAAGAGTACTGAGCTGCTACGTGACATCTGTCCTCCTTTATGGCAGTGAATGTTGGGCGGTCTCCTCAAAGATGAGGAAGAGACTTGAGGCAACGGTGGTATGGTTCTACGGATGCTAAAGATATGATGGACCGAGCGTGAGAGCAACGGTGAGATTTTGAAGAGGATGGAAACAATCACCCTTTGTTAAAGACCTTAGGTCACTCTCTTTCTGTAAGAATATAATTTTTGGTGGCGAATAATGTTATTGTAAACAAACACTGAATTTAGTGTCTCAGGTCCAAGAAATTCGGACAACACATTAATCATGTCTTCTTCTTATCGAAGCGAAGTGCAT
Source organism: Acanthosepion esculentum (assembly GCA_964036315.1). Taxonomy (NCBI): domain Eukaryota; kingdom Metazoa; phylum Mollusca; class Cephalopoda; order Sepiida; family Sepiidae; genus Acanthosepion; species Acanthosepion esculentum. The sequence goes on from OZ038475.1 coordinate 126,705,149, forward strand.
AGATTGGGAGAAAGTTTGATTTTGCTCAATTTTACTGAATCTTGACCAGTTCATTCTGGGTTCGATTCTCTTTGGAACAATTATTAAATTCATTTTATTGTTTAAAACATAATTATTAAATAGTTTCTTTTTCCATCTATCTCCCTACCATTTAATCTATTCTAGTGAAAACTTTAATAATTATCATCCAATTAGTGGTCCACCAGATCCAGCGATGTAATGCTATTAAACTTTAAACAGGTCCAGTGTCCTGTTACAGCAGTAGAATGATTAAGCCACTTGATATCTTTCTTTTTATGTGCCGTGTCCCTTCGCCTCGCTGTATAGGTTGAATAAGTCCGGTAAGAAGACACATCCTTGCCTTACGCCTCTTTCTATTTTTGTATATTCGCTGAGCTCATTCTCGATGCGAATGCATGCCGTTTGCTGCCAGTATAGGTTCTTGATTATTCTGATATCTTTCCCGAATATACATTCCTGATCAAAAATTTAAGACCACTTGAAAATTTTTTATAAGAGACTGTTTGTTATGGATACATTATAAACTTTTTCTTACTTAAGATTACTAATTCTATAATCTAAAAGATTATGTAGACAAAAAGTTATAATCCGATCAATTTATTCAGAAATGGGCATTTTTATAAAATGAGGCGTTTTACACTTGATCAAAATTATAAGACCAGGGGGTATAAATTGTTAGATCTAGGGTAATTTCAATGTTTTTAGTTCAGTTGGAGATTAGCAATCACTGCGTAAAGGTGTCACCTTGCCTAAAGCAAGCAAACTTACCGAAGATGAGCGTGCTCGAATTCTAGATTTCCATAATCAAGGTTTGTCACAGCGGGTGATCGCAGCTAAGGTAAATCTCAATAAAACTGTGATTTGCAACTTTCTAAAGAAAAGTGCGAATTATGGAAACGCAAAGTCTACTGGTAAGCTCAAAAAAATTTCTCCGGTATTGAGTAGGAGAATAAGACAAGTTGTTGTGAAAGCCAGTGGACTTTCTTCTAGTCAAATTAAGGCAGCCACAGATGCTGATTACAGTCCAGTAACCATCAGACAACACTTACGACAAAAAGGCATGGTAAATAAAAAGTGCAAACAAATTCCTTGGCTGCTTCCATATCCCAAAGTGAACCGTTTAAGGTTTGGTCGTGAATACTAAACATGGGACATTGAGAAGTGGAAGAAGGTCCTGTTTTCTGATGAGAAAAAATTCAATCTAGATGGTCCTGATGGCTTCCAACGATATTGGTATAACAAAAACATGTCTCCTGAAATTTTCTCCACACATCATAGTGGTGGTGGGTCCCTAATGGTATGGGGTGCATTTTCTTACAAAGAAACTATGGAGCTCCAGGTGGTGCAGGGTCGTCAGACAGCGGCTGGTGATGTTAGCATGCTACAAAAAGCATCGTTGGTGACGGAGGGCCATCGTTTGTGTGGGGATGGATGGTTATTCCAACAAGATAATGCTGCAATCCACGCTGCATGCCGGACCTTGACCTTTCTACAAGAAAATGGGGTCCATCTCTTGAGACATCCTGCATGCTCACCGGACTTGAACCCAATTGAAAATGTTTGGGGGTGGATGGCAAGAGATGTTTATCGAAATGGCAAACAATATTCAACAAAAAATGAACTTTGTGAAGCTATCTTCAGAAGCGGGAGCAATATTCCTCGCAGCTTAATGGAAACACTAATTTTTGAAGTCATCAAAACCAGTGGAGGTAGAACTCATTATTAAATTTGGTCGTTGAATGTTTTCGTACACTTTTCGTACAATTTCGTAGAATTTTTGTCTCTGGTCTTATAATTTTGATCAAGTGTAAAACGCTTTATTTTATAAAAATGTCAATTTCTCAATAAAATTTTCAGGTTATAACTTTTTGTCTACATAACCTTTTAGATTATAAAATCAGTAACTTTAAGTAAGAAATATTTTTAAAAATTTCCATGAAAAAGTCTTTTTAAAAATAATTTTTCAAGTGGTCTAAAATTTTTGATCAGGAGTGTATCAAGGTTGCTGAGCAGATAATGTACATTAAAATCGCCAAACACAAAGATGTTTGTAGATGAATGTGTGTGTGTGTGGAGAGAGAGAGAGAGAGAGAGAGACTTAGTTCTATATTGTCAGATATTTTGTGTAACATGCTACAGTTCGTATATGGTACTCTATTTTTGGTACGAACTGAGGTAAAGGTAAAGGATTAGGTTAGGTACTTCTTACTGCAGCTGTACAGAGTATCGACCATTTTCCCAGCATCTTTAGAGATGGGTCGCATATACGAGATCCACTTGAGGTCTGGGGTGGAGTCAAAGTCCCAATACGAGCTCAAGGCACGGGGCCTCCCTGAGGTGACATCCGTTTATCGTAATTGTCGACGATGATGGAATGTAACTAGTTTGATTTTCATGGCATTAAATGTGACCAACCAGTTTTTCTCCCACCGAAATCTTAGCGCTAGGTCAGAGGAGAGATCCCTTGTCAATCTCTTGTCGTCTAGAGTTTTGGAGGTGCCCCCATATACTGTTGTATCATTAGCATAGATATTCACAAATGATCGGAGTATACTCTTAGGAAGATTATGTTACACCAATCTTTCTGTGGGGTGATAATTTCTCTGCTTACAAAATCAGTATTACGTAAATGCCTTAACCACGATTCAGGTTACTTCTGTTTTTCTTTCTTTTGATTTTAATTTTTTTCTTTCCAGTTAAAATTTTTATTTCTTTTCGCTTTATTTCTCTTTTAACTTTCTTTTTCTTTCTTTATAATTTAATGCTTTCCTTCTCTTTTAAAATTTTCTTTCTTTCTTTCTTTCTGTCTACTTTAATGCTTTATTTCTCTTTAATTTTTTTCTTTGTTTTTCTTTCTTTATAACACATTGTGCTGGACGAGACAATTATTTCTCTCCGGAATCTAGCTTTCATGTCTAAAAGTCTACCATTCGTCCATGCTTAGAATATTGTTACCATATTTGGTCCGGTGCCCATGCTTTTTACCTGGAGTTCCCTGATAAGATCCAAAGAAAAATCTGCAATATTATTGGTCCTGATCTGGTGGCTCGGCTTCAGTCACTTTCCCACCGCCGTAAGGTTGCCTCTTTATGCCTTTTTATAAATACTTTCATAGTAATTGTTCGGATGAGCTCTTCGCTATGGTACCTAGACTATGAATTTAGGTGCAGTACTAGACTGGCGGCGAGATCTCATCAATTTATAATTGATCTAGCTAGATATAGTCGTAACTTCTATGCTAACAGTTTCTTTTCTCACACTTCTCGTTTGTGGAACTCCCTTCCGGTTCCCTGTTCTCCAGCCAACTTTAATCTGTAAAAATTTAAATGCAATGTCAATCGCTATCTACTGTCCTCCTGATTGATCTTTTCTCTTTCCACTAATTACTCATGTTTCTGTTACTAATTCCCCCACACCCTGTAACCTCTTGCGTCTTAGTGGCTGTACTGCCTTGCGTGGGGTGATACGGATGAAAAAAAACTTAATGCTTTCTTTCTGTTTTTAAAATGGCAGATCAATAATTCTCGATATTGATGAACGATTTCAATACTGAAGACTAAAAGCAGCCTTTGAACTTTTGCTTTGTGTTTATTGGGTCACTCTACGTCTTTTAAAAATATTACAGCCAGTTCGATCCTCACTTAGTACAACACACTTGTAGTACTGTGACAGATGAGTTCTGCTAAGTAAATCACTAAGCAGTGGTTAGTCTCGTTAACCATAACTACTGTAGCAATTTAATCCTTGTATACCTTGAAAATCATCATTTGAGATGTAAGCTTTTACCTAGGCTTGAACATCGATGTAGTGAATTTGGTTATCGGCACAGAAAATAGAACTGTTGAGCCGAGTTCAGTTACTACCGGAAGCTGTTTGCATTCACTTTACAAAAAAAATGCTCTGGGAGGGGAATCTACCTCTTCGTTTCCCGGTTATGGATGAAATAGTAAACTAGACTGGGTTCTTTAGCCTTACTTGGGTACTCTGTCTAGGAGAATGACAAATTTGAATTCGAAATGAATCTGAATATGGATGGGCTCCGTCAGGATATCTTGTCCTAGACACCCTTTACTTGTAGTACATGTGTTGCTCCAACGACCATTGAATGCATCCATGCATGAAATTTAAAATACGCAATTGTATCGATCACAGAGCAAGCCCACATATTTAATTCATTTTTATTTGGTTTTCTTGCTACAGATGGAATGCGCGGTGTGGTGTAATGGATAACGGTCCAGAAATTGAAACTGGAAAACTGAGTTCGAGTTACAGCCGGGTTCGTTACATTCAATTACGCGCAAATATCATTGGTAAAGATATGAATCCATCTCTTTTCCTTCCAGCTATGGGTTCTATAGCATTGGTTGGAAACCAGTCTACCGTAGAAAGAAACGGCAGCCTATTGCAAGAAATCTTTTGCATAGTCAGTCGTGAATCAAAAGAGACATGATCACCCAAGCGTGTACCACTTATTATACTTTCTGTAAGTTTTTATTATTATTTTTAAAAAATCTTTTGCTTTCTTTCGTTATTCCGATTCCTTTAATTTTTTTCAGTCGCTTTTCTTCTTGCGTTTTTGTTACTGTTGTTGTTGTTTCCCGCCTTCTTCTTTCATCTGTAGTACTTCAGCATTCACCACATAAAAAAAAGAACTGTCTGTCTGCACATACATAATCCATTCATCATGTTTAATGTCAGATGTATGGGAGACAGTTCCGTCGTTGCCAATGAAACGCGTAATTTATTTCTTCTGTTTGCTCTCAGAGTTGAAAACATTTTTTAAGCAAAAAAAAAAAAGAAAAAAATGGACAGAAATAAAGACATGTTTACATTTGAAACTCCTTTCTATTATGCAATATTTATCCTTATCTGTTCCAGAAAAAAAGGAACAAATTCTTAGAAAATTATTAACGATATTATGATGAAGGACATACCTCTCTTTTTGTAATAAACATCTGAAATAAAACCAAAAGTCCGTATCACTTATACTTCAGTGGCTCTATTCCAAGAGCGTAAATACATAAAACGTTTAACTTTCTTGTCAAACTTTTCACTATTTAGAGCCAAGACTTTACAAAAGTCAGATTAAACTAAAAATAGAATATTGCTGCCATATCTGGGATGGATCTGCACAGACGTCACTCCAGCCTTGATAGGGTTCAAAAGCATCCACAAAGCCTTGACGAGGATTAAATATTTTCCATCTTACAGCCCCATCCCCCACAAATGAAATGTCGCAAACCTCTTGTAACTATTGCTATTTCCATGGAAAATGTTCCGGTAAACTCCAACCTTTAATTCCACCAGTTCAGACCATTGCAGCTAAGACTCATCATGCCACATATACAGAGCTGAATCATCCTCATTCCCCTCGCATTCACTTGGTAAGAAGCAAGTTCTATTCAAATAGATTCATCCCAAGAGACTATTTCCCTGATCACTACAATCTTAATATTTTCACGTCTAGGGTCAACCATTATCTACTTTCAACAACTTCATTCAGTAACCATCTACCTTGTGTGGCTTTTAGACCTTGTATTGGATGGACAACAGTAAAAAAAAAAACTGTTAATACAAAAAAAGAGTTAACAAAAACAAGTGGACCCAAACGCTCTATCACTTCTGCCATTAAGAACTCAGGGTAGAAAAAGAAATATTTTTCAACCAATTAGTTTTCTCTGTACCAAGTTGTTTCTGTGATCCCATCAACTAAGATAAAAGTAAGATTCATTTTTTTATTTTTTTATTCATTCGTTTTCTATGGCTTATCAAACTCTTTGCAGGTTATTTAAAGCCAGAAAATATCTTTAGCTTGTAAGAAGTTTTTGGAGATAATAATGGTTTAGTGACACTAGTATTACTAATTAACCCATATCTGGAGACAGGAAGTGGATTCATACTTTTCCTAAAGATATTTTCGCGTAATTAAATATAATGAACCCAACGGGAATTGGGAATTCCGAACCGTTATCCATTACACCATTCGCACATTCAAGCTTACAGCAACTGGTATTCCCAAGCGATCATCCATCTAGCTACCAACCAGGCTCGACGTAGCTTAAATTCGGTGACCGTACGGGAACAGGTGTTTTAACGTGATGCGGCCGTAAACCCAATATGATTCAACAAAGTAACATTTCTCTGTCACTGAACACCTACAAATTTTTCAAACGATTTAACCATTTTATCTCCACTAGCCATCTTCTAAAATTTGTATAAGTTAATAATGGGCCCTCGAACTCAGCGTAAAAGTCAGTTACTCCATTTCGTTTTCCTAACAAATGAGGTTTAGCCAACTCACAAACTTTGATACTCATCGTCATGAGCAACGCTATGAATTATAAAAATCTACTCCAATAGCTTCATATCTCGCACCTCTCGCCTGTGGAACCCCCTTCCTTATTGCTGTTTCCCTGACAACTATAATCTCCAACTATTCAAATGTAATGTCAATCGACATCTCCAGTTGCCTTGATCTATCCACTATCATTCTCCACTTCCTTTCCTCTATCACTCCTATCTGCTCTCGCTCCAAATCTTCTGTAACCCCTTGCGTGCTAGTGGCTTCCCGCTTTGCTTGGGGTGAAATGCTTAAAAAAAAACCTAGTCAAAGGTAGATTATTAATACTTTTTGTCACTTACAAGTAATTATACCTGGCGATACCTTCTCTTCCCTTCGCTGCACTAAACACTATTTTCTTTGTCTGAGAGATTTACTAATATCGAAATTATCGTAATTAAAACAATTCAATGTCTTTAAGGCAAGTTGTTTATTTTATATATGACACTCAGGAACACCACATGGAAGTGTTCCTGCGTGTCGTATATGAAAACTTCGACGTGGTGTGATGGTTAGCAAGCTTATCTCGCAAAAATCAATTATGAGTAGTGAGTTCGATCCTCACTTTCGGCCTTGCGCTCTATCAAAGCTATTCATCATAAGGCTTGCAGACGTCATTACACAATGATAAGTAAAGAAGTCGAATTTTAACGATAAATTGTTTTTTTAATAACAAAGATAAACAAATGAATCGATCATTAAACAAAACAAGACGAGTAACTTATCATTTTTCATAAACATAACTTGAAAAAATATTTCAGAAATTAAAACTTAGATTTGTTCAATTTTCAAAATACATTGTTAAAAATGTTATTTCTTACTTAATGTTTAGACTTTACTTCCATTTATTTCCAAGTTGTGATCAAAACACGAATGCCGTGAATAAACTCGGAACAGAAAAAGGCCTTACTAGCTTAAAAGTCGTACTCCGTTGCGGATTTTTAACTAGACTCGGCGGAAGGCTAATTAAGTCTCCGAGCCAAAACTAAAGGGACCTCTAGTCCAGCTTAGAAAACAGCATAAATAACTTTAAATTCCTCAATTCACTCCATGGAACTTCAAATCCTCACTTTAACTCTGATTCGACGATAAGTCCATTTCCATCCCAAGGACCGATTTGGGTCGAAATTTCATTTCAGGCCGAAAATTGAGTTCTTCAAATCACAAACTCTGTGGAGCAATGACGGAGGTGCTACCACATAGATGATATCTCTAGTACATGGTTCATCCTCATTGCAGGACAGAACCACTGTAGTAATGCCCCTCACCTTGTTAGGGGAACAAGACAGAAGAAACACAAATAGTACACTTTGATTCCAGGCAGAAAGGCGGGTTATTTACTCGATTCCCGTCAGTGGCAAGATCGTTTTTAAAATGAGGTTGACATCGGCCAAATATTTACCCGGTACACGGTACCCGCTATCCCACTTTCACTTTGATCCCAACCTGTAGATCGAGGAGCAGAGGCATTTAACCGCGCGCTGACGTCATAACAGAATGTCACACAGGGTTGGAGTTTAATGTTGGAATTCAGCAAAACCGTAGAAAAATTGCTCAAGCCCTTTCAAAACTTCGTCTTTGTGGGACAATTCAGGCGCCGGGTAATGATCCCAGCTTCGCTTAAAAGGAGGGAAAGATGCCCCCCTACCTGGGACATGAGCTAATATTATTTTCAACTTCCCCGGCATAAATATCAGGGAAGACCAGGGAGCGTACACTCTGATGGTATTCAGTTACCAACTTTATGGTGGTAAGATCTAACACTGTCGGTTTAATATGAGATTTGTTTGTTTGTTTAACGGCACATCAACTCCTTATGGGTCATTTAATACCAAAACTTTTAATTTTCTTGGGAGTATTAGTAATTTAATTTACAAATATATATTGCTGGTAATTTTTTTTTTCAAAAATGCATTACTATTTTTTTTTAAATGTATTGTTGGTAATATTTTTTCAAAAATTGTATTGCTGGTATTATTTTTACTATGAAAATATTTTGCTGGCATTTTTACTATAAGAATGTATTTTTATACTTTCATAGTGTTTTGACTGCAGTTTGGGTGTTCACTATTTGCCCATAGTTGGGACCCTAACAGGTGCTACCACCTTGGGTCAGGGTGAACCTAGGAACAACAGCAATTAAGAGGTGGTCCCACGCTCCTCAAAACCTCCCGATCAGAATCCTTGATGCCAGATGTAGTTTATCGTCATACCCATGACGTTAACATGAGGTGCCCATACACGTATATATAATAATAATAATAGCTGACCACTCGTATTCCAGGATACCCGTCTACTAGGGCGGCTAGCCAATCCCTATTGTAGACGCCAGCTCGGGCGCATTTGTGTTGAGGTTTATACTGCAACTATGCTGAGCAGACCTTAGTTACAGTTAATGGGAGCGAGCGTGTTATCTAGCGTGATCAACAATCTGAACAAAGCCAGCACGCACATACACTCGGTCACCATGACTTGTGAATCCGTACATATATAAGCGTAGTATCTACAAACCCTGCAATGGGGAAGGTGCTGTCACAGAGTTAGAATCCCCGAACCAGGCACCTCTCAAAGTTTAATGAGGTCAAGAACACTTACTATACTTTGATCCCAATTCGAAGGCCAGGTAAAGATGGTCAATATTTACCTACCTCCCGACAATGGTAGGATGTAACACAAGGTCGGTTTAATATAGCGGGCATGTACGAGTACATATAGGCCAAGTACAAAAGTTCAGTCCTAGCAACCATTGTCAGCTAGCGTCAGTAATCCACCAACCCTCTATAGTGAAATGATGAAGTTGATGGCGCTGGTTTATAATTCCCGAAATCAGGTTCCCTTCGTAGCTTTAATAAGAAGTGTGAACATAGACTACACTTTGGTCCCCCAATAAAAGCGGTCTAAGTGTAGACAGAAGTATCCGAAAATGACACTGTATTGATGGCAGACACAGAAGGATAACTACTGGACCCCCAAGATAGGGTAGTAAATGAAAGCGAGAAGAAAGGACTATTGTAAAGCGAGAAGAAAGGACTATAGGATAAAAGGCCCCAAGATACTATCTGTGAATTGGAGATGTCACAATCAAACAAGTACAGAAGTTTAAATATCTGGGAAGTGTTTTAACAGAGGACGGAAAATGCGACAACGAAATCTGATGGCGCATCAGAATGGCAAAAGGTGTATTCCAAAAGCTAAGCAAAGTAATAAGAGACAAGAAAATAGATAGAAACAAAGAAAAGGGTGCTCAACTACTATGTAACATCAATCATCCTATATTGCAGTGAATGCTGAACAAGTGTCTCACAAAAGAGGAGGGAACTGTAGGTAACAGAAAAGTGGTTCTACAGAAGGATGCTGAGACTACCCTGGACGGAGCACGTAAGCAACGAAGAAGAATTGAGGAAAATAGTAACAAAAGGATATTCAGAGTTAGAAAGAGACAGTTGAACTTTCTTGGTCACATAATGAGGAAGGAGGGCTTGAAGAATTTGACACTCACAGAATATCGCCATCATCAGTCCCGTAACTCGTAGAGAAACCACCTTTACTGCGGCCGCAGCAGAAGTGGTGTGTCTTGGGCAAGGTAGCCTGACGGGACCCAATCCTCTCCAGGATGGTTTGAATTCAGAGTTTTTCTTTCTCCTATACTGGCTGCCAAACAAGGCTATATAACCTAGTCTATCCTACTATTGTATCCATAGCTGGAGCGAGAAGAGATGGATTCACACTTTTCCCAAAGGTATTAGTACATAACTGAATGTAATGAACTCGGCTGGAATTCGGCACGCCAATTCCTCAATCCGAGCTGCAATCCATTTTCCCATCGTGCCTCCAACAGGACACATCGAAGGCAAAAAGAAACACCGGAGACCAGCTTGTGTAAATGGATGACGGAACGGGAGGGAGAGGGATGGCCAAAGATATACGTTACTAAGAGCTACAAAGGATAGGGAGCCATGGTCGTCCATGTACTAAAGGAACATGGCACATAGAAGATGAAGTTCGATCTATACGTAAATGATTACGTCATTTTTACGTGTACTATACTAGTTACAATATATCAGCTTAGACAATTATTTTCAAGTTTTGTAGCTAAGAGAATTGTATCAAATTACCATTTGCTAGTGCCATCAACCGTTCAGAATAACTTTAAGTTGTAATTCAAAATTCACATAAATGTAACTTTCTATAATTCTCCATTCTCCTACCGAATTACAACCCGATGAAAGCTCGCGAATATCCGATGAAAAGAGTATATTCTAAATTCTAAAGAATTGCCTGCAGTTTAAATAAACAAAATTCCCATGTAACGTATACCGATTCCTCCAACCTTCCTCCAAATATTATCTCAGAGCGAGCGGACACGCCGTATCTTCCTACATTGGCTTCCGGCTACAACCTCTCAGTCTCCTGTCAGATAAATATCCGGCACATGTTCATAGATAATGGCTTCTAATCAGAAAAACTGATAAACTTTCCCAAGGTGGTAACTTTCTTGATGCAGGTGTCGGCTTGATTCCTGTGTTGCGTTTGAGTAAATACTTAACCTTGCGTTCATCTCCATTGTCTATTGCTTACAAGAGACGTCCAAGCCTCAGGGTGCCTTGCCCCAGGCAGTAGCTCTCCTTCGGGAGGAGGCTAGGTTCATTGCCCGGCGCCTGAGGCGTCTCCAAAAGGGGAGGTGCCGCGAGGGCTTAGACATTTTTCCACGGTATTGTCATTAAACCCACTTTAAACCTTGACCTTGTGTCACACGCCCGGTAGCGACGTGGGCGCTCTGGTAAATACCTACTTACAAGGGATGCTATGAATGATATTGTTATATCAGATTTTGCTTCTTTGGTCATTTTTGCCGATTGGTTCAGTGGTTTGTTCGAGATCAAGTTTATGGTGAGAAAAGAATATAATTACTCCATTCGTGTACTTGCAAAATTTCCGATGTCCAGCTGACGTAAATCTCATTTGATGGTGACTCCAAAATAATGAAAAATGTATATATTTACCAGAGCTAGAAATCTGCCTTAGAACATACACATATTCTGGGTACTGCCTGGAAGGGGAAACGAGGCCTGTTAATGCATGATCCAGTAAAACACTTGTGATTTTCTTTTCTTATAGATCGCTGTTGTTTACTTCGAAGCCAATCTTATTTGGAAGTATTTGGGCATTGTTTGAAAAGCTTTATGTCAACGCCCAGTATTTAATCGTGTTAAGGTATTCGATACGGAAGAGCTTAGTTCTTGCATAGTTATGTGCCCCTGTTTTACGAGAAACAAAAATCTGTTGACTATCTTCAATCTTTCAAACGCATTGCTCTTGTGACGTTGCTTACGAAACAACCGAAATGGATTGTCTGATATAAGGTAGTTTTCTTTTTACAATTAACTAACAATTTTTTTTAAAAATCACTTCCCGCCATTTCTATTGTGTTTCAATTGACGCACGTTTTAATCTTGAAAAAAAATGTTAATTTTACATTTTAAATTAAATTAAATTCTTGAAAAAAAAACGTATAAATGGAAAATGTTGTAAATTTTAAATTCACTTCAGACTAATCTGGAAACTAAACTTTTTGTGTAAATTAAAGTTAATTCTTTTATTTATTTTTCTTGCATATAGGAAGCAATTTTTGTTTGCTCTATCAGTAACAAACGACTTTTGAAATAAGATTATTGATAATTACAATGAAGAAAGTTTTTACTTTCAGTCAATAATGGCAAACTTGTGTATAAGTCAGGTGTTAGAAAATATTTTAAACCTCTTATATTTAAATTTCCATGTATTTTCGTTGGAATGTTATATATGACTTGTGTAAATACATTTTGTTATAATCTCATATGTAGTAGTAATTTCAAATTTTATACTAAATTTCATTTCAAATACAACTTTGCCCTTAATTTCTTTTTCCGTGAAACTAAAAAAGATAATGTGTTCTAGAAGGTCAATCTGCCTGAGTTGCCTGGAAGTATAAAAAACGATATATATTGTTCATAGAGCCACTAAGTTCCTCTTCGAAATTTTCCTGAAATACAATTAACCAAGAATTTCTCACCTTTATACCATTGGCTCTATCTCCAACGATCATAACTCGTTGTGCAAAGGTTCTCCCAAAATAATATGAACTTTACGTTTGTAATACAAGAATAATCTGAGTTTACATAAGTTTCAAATGAAACGTATTTTAGGCTAAAATTTATTAAACTTTAGCAGTGTTAAACGCCCTTTCTACGTCAGGCACAATTTTAATCATTTATTTTTAATCATTGGTTTAGCAAAACCAAAAATAACTCCATTTTCGCTTGCCTAGGGATTATAAAGTTTTCTTAACAAATTACCTTCATTTTTTTTTTTTTTTTTGACGTAAGGTGTTACTAATAGATTTTATTCACATCAGCACCGTGTTTAGAGGCATATTATCGGATTTAAAGTCGAAAGAAAACGTTGAAATTTTGGTCCTGGCCAAACATCTGACACCTATATTTTAGATCAATTTTCATAGATTTTTTTTTGCTCTTGGTTAATTTTTACTATTACATCCGTTTCCCTTATTGACCTAATGCGCATGACCGATTCCGCCCTTACTTCATCGTCATTGGCCAGTTGACTACTTAAAGAGCATAAAATAATGGTCTGGATGAGATGGATGTAACTATTGTAACAGTAATGCCAAATTGGACACCTAGAGGTGGTGTAATGGTTAGCAATCTTGTCTCGCTAGAACAATTACGACTGAGTAGTGAGTTCGATCGTCACTGGGTGCCCCTACTTTCGGCCTTGTGCCACATCTAAGCTACGCTTGGAAAATCACCTGAGAACAGTCGACCAGATTGTTCATCTGTCGAACTCTCTGCCTTGAGCAGAGAGGAACCCGGACGAGCCTTTGCCGAAGGGCAAAGTTTCGCCCGTGGAAGTAGACAAGCCGTGAACCAGTTTATGCGGGTTCTAAGGGAATATTTTTGGCCAAGCATACGGGCTCGGAGAACCCACGGTAAATTCGGCCTTGTGCCACATACATCCCTCGTGGGGTGGGGGGGCTGTTAACAGTAATGCCAAATTCTATACTGTCCCCACCTGCTCTTTTGACGTCTTGTTGTTCGTTGACACTGGGCGGCGCTACTGTGAGATGATGTTGTATAGCTCCTCTCGATGTATTTTTAACTAATACTTCATATAATGATTTTCTAAGCGTAACTGTGATGTGGTACAGAGTGAGGATTGAATTCACTACTCAATCGTACTTGAGCTAGTGAAATTAACCATTACATCACGTCGAAGTTCCGAACTAATACTTACTATAAGTTGTTTAGTCATCTGTGTGTTTCTCATCCACAATAATCAAGAATAGATCATACGTCTGAAGAAATTCTTTGTTTTAATATCCGAAGATTGTTTGCTCAGTGGTTCCTAGTTAAAGACGTCAAGCCTGACTAGACTTCTCTAATCTCAAAATGAAGTAAGATTGTCACTAGTCGACCACTGTTAGTTTCAGCAGATAGTCAATCTGTCATTCGCCCGAACAAAATCAACAGAAATTGTTTGGGAAATTTCTCATAACGATTGATTTTATTTATTTATTTACTTATTTATTTATTTTAAGAATAACTGATTTCATTGTTTAGAATTTTCAATTGTATCCTTCTGGGGCCGTCCAATAATCTCTTCTAAAACAAAATCTGATTTTGGCTTTTCAAAATGATTTTGAGAAGTGAATCAGGCCGAGAATTTTTCAACACCCTTACGAACTAACCCAACGTATATATTTCATGATAAATCTTCAAATTTTTATTTGAGTGACTATCGTTTACCGGGTACGCTTATGTAAGTGATTGATAGTCATACATTTTTCTTTTTTCTATTTTTTTCTATTTTACTAAAATAATTGAATTATCAACAGTTGATTTAAATTTCCTAAATTTGACGTTCAACTAAAAAAAAAAGAGAAATGACAGAACCCCAATATAGGAATTTAATTAAATTCTTTCGTTTAAAAAAATAACCTAATAAATGTTTGATATAAAATCGCTACCTTTTTGTTTTGACACAAGCATGCCCGGTAAACGGGAGTCGGGCTCTTTTATTGCTTGTAATAAGTTTGTGATAATTTTTTTTGTTTTATTTCACAATCTGACTACTTTTTTTGGCTAGCGAATAAATGAGAGGAAAATCAATATTTTGTAATTAGGTAGGATTTTTGTTAGTGTATCTTCAAATTTTATTGAATTTGACACGACAATCCTAATTCTTATCTACCAAATTAATTGGTATTTAATAAATAAATGTAAATAAAAACAAATCACCAAAAAATAATTCTCATGTAAGACGAACATATTTTAGTACTAGATTGGCAACTAGGTCACATCATTTTACAGTTGAATGGCTAGAATTAATCGCAAGTACTGTGTTAAGTTTCTTCTCTCGCACTTCTTGCTTGAGGAACTCTCTTTCGGAATATTGATTTCTAGTCAACTTTGATCTTCAAAAATTTAAATGAAATATCAATCATTATCTTTTGTTTTAATGTTTTCTTATTCTCTACCCTGTTAGCTGGTGCTCCAGAATTCGACGGGTAAGCCCCCCCCCCCGAAAAACACACACACACACACACACACACACATGAGGTATCTTGGGTATGACGATAAACTACATCCGGCAGCAAGGCCTCTAATCAGGAGGTTTTGAGAAGCGTGAAGCCAGATCTTAACCACTGGTGTTCCCAGGTCCACCCTGATCCGGGTGGTAGCACCTGTTAGGGTCCCAGCTATGGGCAAATAGTTAACACCCAAAACGGGGTCAAAGTATTATGAAAGTGTAAAAATAGGTTTTGATACCAGCAATAGATTTTTTGGAAATAAAATAATAAAAATATTGCCAGCAATACAATTTTGTTTTGAAAAAAAATATTACCAGCAATACATTTAAAAAAAAAAAAAATATTACCAGCAATAAAAATCTTGTCTGCATTAAATAACCCACTGAGGTTGATATACCGTAAACCAAACCAAACATTTTATTGTTCTGTCCTCTTATGTTTTTCTTTTTTCTGTTATAGCATTTATACTCAGTAACCTCTTGCGTCTTAGTGGGTTTATTGTATTTCTCGGGGTGAAATGATTAAAAAAATGAGACATTCCATGAGTTACGGAAGCATTCGAGGTACGGATGATCAGCGTAAATGAGTTTACTCGATTTTAATTTCCACGCGGCTCTTGTCGACCTTCGCAACTATGATCACTGCGTAGTATCTACTGATATTTCGTTCCAATCATTTATCAAACAGAAACCTCCTAATTATAAGACCTCTTTCCGTTATGCATGCTGATTGGGATTCATTTCGTGACTTTCTTCGAGGTGCCCCTTGGATTGATATCTTTAACATTGAGCTTCCCTTTTGGGTCAAAGCTGGCATAGATGCCTTCATTTCCCCTCTGAAATACCAGGTAAAACCTCAATCGTCTCCATGGTTCACAGTATCATACTCTGCTGCTTTCTTCACATCTTTTCTCCTTTCCATTATGACTCAGCATCAATATTTCTAAAATTACATTAACGGCAATAGTCTTAGTTTCTCATTAGCTTCAATAGATGTGATATAAGAAATGTTAATAAACCTTCAACGGGTTGGAGGAAATGGATCTATATTCAAAAGTTTGAGGATTTGAATAGACATTCGTTACTTGAAAATTGTTAGGACAATTTCTTTTAATGGTATCATGAAATCTTTGGAAAGATGGAGTGTCGTAGTTTCCTGTTACCTTCTCCACGGTATTAAATTCTGAATTGTCCTTCTCCAAGACAGTCTGCCACTCAAGGCTAGATAACCCAGACTACCTTGCTATTGTTGAGGAGGGGAGAAGAAATTAATTCATGCCTTTCTCAAGAGTATTAGTGCGAAAAGTAACATACGAGGCTCGAACTTGAACTCAGTTCGTCGATTCCATTTTTCGCACCGATAACCGTTATAAAACAGAAAAAAGAAAATATACTTGATGGTAGTTAACGTAGAAAATCTAACATTAGACCTATTTATTCATATGCAATATATATATATATATATTATTATTATTATTATTTAAAAATATGTATTCATCGCGACACAGAAATTTGTGCTTACATAAAATGTTATACAGTGTAACCCGGATATAAGAGAGTTGTCGGGACCGGAGAAGAAGTCTCTTATATCCGGGGATTTCTCTTATATCCGGGTTTGGTCTATTATATATACATTAACACAGGCTCTAATTTGGGACCAGAGAAAATCTCTCTTATATCCGGTTTTCTCTGAAATCCGGGTTACACTGTACAGTGTAACCCGGATATAAGAGACCCATATATAAGATAAACCCGGATATAAGAGAGATTATCTCTGGTCCCAAATTAGAGCCTGTGTTAATAAAACCAAATAGACAAAACCCGGATATAAGAGACTTCTTCTCCGGTCCCGACAACTCTCTTATATCAGGGTTACACTGTATATTATTTCTAGAAAAATACATTTATTTGATCACAAATAAGAAAGTAAAAAAAATGCATAATTCTAAAGTTTTAAATCTTAATTTTAACAATAACGTATCTAGTATACTAATAAATATAATATTTTAGATCTTTATATATATATATATATATATATATATATATATATATATATATATGAGAGAGAGAGAGATTTAATCACATTTGTAGCCACTTTAAGGCAATCTCAATCTATTTTATAAAAGTTAAATAAAAATGCCAATGTATTGTAGTGTATCTTACGTATTCCCCTAAAAAACAGACAGGATGATACGTCCTCATATTAGCAAGCCAGTATCAACAGGCAGAAATTACAAACTATATTTGACTTGTATCTTGATTCGTCAAAAAAAGCAACACCCTTTTTACAATTTTATAATCCCTTTCCCCTTCTAACTTAAACTATATAATACTATTTTGCTTAAAAAAGTAAATCATTTTTTTAGAATGTTATTCAACATCGCTTGAGAATAGAAGAAAAACTTTAATTTTAATTTCAAATTTAGTTTTTAGTCCCGAAACATGGAAATTTGTGTCGCGATGAATACATATATGCTCTACTGGGTATCGAGCATTGGTTTTAAAAAGAAGTGCTAAAGAACTGGATTATAAATCTGTTGTTTCTTTTTATTTTGATAGATATAGTTCTGCACTTAAATAAAACAACATAAAAAATAAACGGAACTGACTTCGACGTTGAATTATCCAGCAAGGTTTGTTATTTCGTTAAATCTTCTAAATTAGCCAACATATTCATTACTTTTAAAATCTGCATATCTGATTTCTTGACTAAGTTTATACCTTTTTGTCAACCATTTTGAACCATAGAAATGAGTTTATTTGACAACGCGCAGATATATCAGGCGCACTCCTTTTCAGCAGGGCATATTCAAGAGAAAACTTCTTGGTATCTGTTTCATGTAATGTTGAAAACAAGCTATCATCAGTACACGCTGAAAGCACTTTACATGGAGCAAAAAAAAAAAAAAAATCACTGTATACAAACGCAAGCTAGAAATACATATGAACATAATGCAAAATATCACAACCGAAGTTTCCGAAGTCATTCTTCATTGGCCATTTCGTAGGACCGCCATATTTTTCTGCTGCCATAATTTTATATTTCCCCGGGATAGTGCTTCCTCAGTCAGTAACATTTCTTTCTTGAGTAATTTTCAGCTGGTTAATGAATGATAGGCATGTATTAAAGCATATTGATATTTATTGTGTGAAATTACACAATTACGGCACAAGGCCAAAATAGGGAGGGGTTGAGGCTGGTAAACACTATCTTATACCTAGCTAATCCGATTCGCGACCCATTCACTCATTACAATTTCCGCATTCACCACAAAAACTCGTCCGTCACAAATCAATCCTCCATACACCATAATACCGCATCCTCTCAAACGTGCCCCGTGACATAAAAATTTAATGATAATAAATAATTATATATATATATATATATATATATATATATATATATGATGAAAAATGAGAGGAGAGGGAATGAACCCCCAAACAAACTAAACATAAACACAAAGTAAAACTAAACATAACTGATGTTAGTAGGGCCCGTCCAACCCTCAAAATGAGAGGCCGCTGTATTCTGCCCATTGGACAAAATCAAGAGGTTCGCTCGCTAAGGGAGTGGGAAAGGAGAAAAAATATACGGACATCGCAAATAAAAAGCTGACCCAGTCGAGATAAAAAAAAGGGGCCAAAACACACTGGGGAGGTTGGGAATTTCAACTTGGATCATAACCAAAGATGCAGCCGGGAAAAGGCCAGGAACAAAACTTACTCGCATTAACTAGGTACACAAAAGCTTGTCTAACCTAACCAAGGGGAGGGCTCCACAGGAAACCACCCCGATGTGACGTAGGTTGACCTAAAAGAGAAAATCAAGGCTAGCTCCGTTCAAACGAACTAAGCTCGCCTCAGTCACCCACCTTTCGATATATTAAAGCATATTTAGGTTTAGTGGGTCAGTTGGTACCGATAAATAATATTATTAGAGTCGGGCCTGGTAGAAATGATTATCAAAGGTAGCATTATGTCATACAGTAGTGAGCGTTAGAGATAAAATTTAGCTTCTCGGAGACTTCGATTTCACATATAATGCTGAGGGTCTTTTTTTTTTGTTTCTTTTTTTTGTTTCTTTTTTTTGTTTCTTTTTTTTGTTTCTTTTTTTTGTTTCTTTTTTTTGTTTCTTTTTTTTGTTTCTTTTTTTTTGTTTCTTTTTTTTTTTGTTGTTTCTCTTTTTTTCACAAACCATCAAATACGGAAAGCTAGCTTACAGATCATTTAATATTTTTCCGTATTATAAGAGATTTCAAAGTGAAGAACTGTACCTGTTACCATGTGGAGAAAATGATTAAGTGTTTTCGGTGAAAAGTTCTAAAAGTAGGTACATCCATGAGATCGCTAAAAAAGAGCATAGCATGATGAAAAAGACGCCAAACTTGAAAACAAAATTTTATCGTCTAAATGTTCATGTTATTATTAAGAAGAAAGATCAAAGTATTTTGGGGTATTTTTTTTACATTTTTTTAAGCGTTCCGAGCACGTCCGAAATTTTCGTTAAAAATCTTGTTTTTTTTGTTTTGTTTTTTTGAGTCAGCAAAATTGACAGATAATCGATAATGGCATCCATTTTTTTCCATTTTATAAAAAAGATGAAAATCTCACTTTGAAATTCTTTTAAAAATCAATTATCATTTTTTCAAAACTTATTTTAAGAAAATCAGAAATTATAATGTTTATTTAAAATATATTGAACCAAGCTCAACTTAGCTTCTGCGGCGAAAAGATGTAATTCGAAAATAAAACAAAGCAGGTCATAACCTTTCGCGTCACTTGACAGGTATTGAATGACGTATTGACGAATTTACGTGATCATAATTTGTTCTACGGAAGGCGAAAAGTGAAGTTATTTAGATTTAAGTGAACAAATTATTTACCTCGTTATTTTTAAGGAAAACTTTCAGCGCTCTAATCTTTTGTTTTGTACTTAGCTTTCACCTTTACGTTTACGATGCTTTATGGAAAATATATTATAAAGAAATTAAAATAAGACTGTTACGAATGAGATTAAATTTCATATTTCATAAGAAAGGTATCTAATTAATTTATAGGTACCTTTCTTATGACATTTTATCAGAAGTGTACATAAAATACTATAATTTTATGTATATTTATTACATTTTATTGTGTTATTTGTATTTCCATTCATTTTATTATTAATTTTGATATTTCACTTATGGAAAAATGCCATAACTGAGATTTATATAAAAATAAGATCATATAAATTTCATAAGATGATATTGATACTTGTAGGTACCCTTCTCAGTTGAAATTGAAAAATCAAATTAACTTCTCCACACGTGTTTCGCAAAAGTAAAGGCCTTAACAGCGGAGAACAATTCTTAACTCAAATAACGCAACTTAATTGTATTCTGGTTGGTCTTCCGTACTTTATAATTACAGCCCTATTATAAACACAAAATTACATTTCTTAATTACTGCGGATATTCTGATTAGTCAAAATGATACAATTTACAACGCGCTAAAAAAAGATCTATCTCATAAGGACACTTAGGAAATCCGATGCGGCTTTTAAATAATTTTATAGTATTTTAACAAGTTAAATGTAAAAATCTATTATAATTAAGAAATAACAAATAATTGTATTAAAAACTCATTTTTCATCGAGAAAATTTTTTGCTTTCAGAAAATATTGTCCATATTCATAAAAGCAAATAAAAGCATTTGAAATTAAATAATATATTTGTTTTATTGAGTTTTGTATGTTACAATTCAGAGCTGATTTTCAGGGGATTCTGGGGGAATCCAATTAAAAACAAAAAAAACATGATTTGCATTCCTCAAAGCCTTGTGCTTTTAACTATTGTAATCACTAGACATGACGCGATCGAATTTCTAGCGTTTTCATGAAATTAGTTATGGGGGGGGGGGTTAATAAATATAAAAAAAATATTTCTAAATATATAAATTATAAATGTTTTTTTTTATTAAAATCATAATAAAAAAAAACATAATAATTTTGATCATCTGTGAATACTTTCTGAAAGTTTCATTAACATCCGACAATTATTTTTATTTTTGCAAGATTTTCCAAATTAATGTGTGATACAAAAAAAAAAAAAGTGCTAAAAATTGTATATGTTATTTTACTAGCTCCGGTGATACAAAGAGAAACAAGGTTTTTTTTTTTTTTTTTAAATCAAAATTTAGAATGTTCTAAAAAAAAAAATAAATTTTTTTTAAAAATAATTAAAAAAAACTTTGGTCTTTCCTCTTAATAATAACATAAGCCTTTAGACGATAAAATTTTGTTTTTGTCAAGTTTGGCGTCTTTTTCATCATACTATGTTCTTTTTTTAGCGATCTCATTGAGGTACCTATTTAAAAGTAATAGCTCTTATTTACCCCCCCCCCAAATAAATACGACAAAGAGCACAATAACACCATTGGATAGTTATTTGACGTTATTTGTCAAATACACCGCTGTCGCCACTGTTCTAACGTATTATCCGCTACCTATTCTCACATCCTTGATTTGGTCTCGGTAAACGTTCAGTAAGCATAGTTGACTATTAATGCGTACAATTTTGCCCGAGTGGATGAACTCAATGATACACCACTGCATATGTCAGTCCATTTTGCCATACTGCCGCTCAATTGTTTTCTGTAACAAAGCCAAAAAAATATGGGTTATTGGTAGGATAGTTCAACATCTACTGCCACACCACTGACATTCGTTTCTGGTATTGCTGGTCAACATGATAAATTGGAGGTAGTATTTTCGAGGTGACACTCGTAAATCCAGTCTTTAATTGTTGATCTTTGTTGTTTACTTCAATACTTTTACAGTTAAACGTTGTATGTATTTTTGTCTACTATCCATGTCAAAGGTCAATCACTGGAAGTCAAAGAGAAGTCAATATGACGATAAACTACATCCGGCAGCAAGGCCTCTGATCGGGAGATATGAAGTTTTGAGGAACATGAAACCACCTCTTAACTGCTGTTGTGCCCAGGACCATCCTGATCTGAGGTGGTAGCACTTGTTAGGGTTCCAACTATGGGCAAATAGTGACCCACCACAACCAAACAAATCAAGAGGTCAGTTTTCATAAAATGACCAAGAATACATTTTATAACAAAATAACAATCAGCGCAACACTAAAAAGTGTAAAAATATTTTTTAATAAAAAATTATGAACGATACATTTTTGTAGTGAAATTACCAGAAACATATTAAAAAATACCCACAATACATTTTATGATCGACAAACTATACATCTAAAAAAAAAAGTATCTTTACTCTGAAAGTATAAAATTATGTACAAGATATTTAGATTTCGGCGTTAAATAACCCATAGAGATTGATATGTAGCTAAACAAAATCGACCAACCAATCAACAATGAGAAGAAACGTTAGATAAAATAGGCATAAACTTGGAGGCAGGCGTACCTGTGTATATACCTATCTTCATAAACACCTGCAAAGAGAATTGTTCAAATAGAAATGTATAGAAAATGTATTTTGGGTGTTTCACGTCTTATGAAATGGAATTCTGGGCAAAGTATCAGAAAAAAAACAATGTGAAGAGTTATCATTATCAGTCCCATGATCAGGTGTGGTTATAGAGTTTCTGAGCAGTTCACCCCCTCATATGTAGGTTGAAAGACGGTGAGGTATGCATTCATGCGTGTCGTGTCTTTAGCAAGTAGACCTGACAGAGCCCATCTCTCCAGTTCAAACTGCAGCTGATGTCCTCCAACTTGAAGGCTCGTTTTGACCAGTCTAGGAAACCCTCCGCCCAGCGATACCATATCATCACCGCTTACAATAGCTATGGAGTCCATTCTAACCCACTGTTATTGTTAGATGATTGTTGAATGTTGAGTCTAGAAGGTGGTTCGTCCGTCCTTTTGACAGGATTTGTTTTTAACCATGCCGAGTGTCTAGCCACCCTCCTCACCAGAAAAGCCCGGTGGAAGAACCGGTTTAGTTGCTGATGACCCGACCATGCGGCAGGTAGTACTGGGTTATATGAGTATCAGTCACATTCGTAGAGTATCCCTCACATCAGGAATCGAACCTGTATTACCTATTTCCATCAGGTAAGTCACTCCTTTAGCAAAAGTGTACCCGACCAGTTGCTATAGGAATGGTTTCCCATGATGGAAAAAACAAATACAGGTTCGATTCCTGATGTGAAACATAGTTTTCATGAGTAAGGGCTTCTCAATCTTTAAGCCGGTTGGCATTAATTTCACTGTTTAAAATAACAAGAATGTCAATTCAAACATGTGTACCAACTAAAAATAACGTTTATAGGAATAATGTTGGATGACAACACACACACCTTTTTTTTTTCTTTTTTTTACTTTTAAACGTTATTAGAGTGCCTTTGTATTTGAAATAGATGCTCCATTTTTATTTTTAAACGGCCTGAGTATTCGAGAAATTCTAATGTAATAGACGCCTTATTTCTATTAAATAGTGTGTATTTCAAATACGAAGTGCCCACTATAATAAAGTTTGAAGCAATAAAAATCACTGATTAAAAATAAACCCATTAACACACATCTATCTATCTATCAACACTGACTTTCGTAACTTTTCATTCGTTAAGACTTTCGGTAAGAATTATTGCTCTAGACCATTATCGAGCACTTTATCGGCAGAAATTCTGTTCACCTTGATATACATTAAATTATATGACTTTACGTATAATGTACGAGATTTTGTAACGTGAAATTTAGACATAAGTCCGACAAGGAAGAAACGGCGGGACCCAGTCTATTTAATCTCTTCCTAGACTATGCCCTGCACCTGTACAAGCACAGATGTGACGAGATGGGCACTGACCATCTAAACATTCCATACCACATTCCAAACGAGTCTACCAGTAGAAGACAACGATTCTTCTTTAACCCAAGATGCCAATGACACAAGTATTCATAGTTGGGATAAGAATGATCTTGAACAGAAAATCAGCGTCCTCTATCAAGTGTTCCAAGTAATTAGACTCAAATTAAACCTTTCCAAAATAGAACTATGATTTGGTATTGGGATGAAAGCAGTGATAGCAACTACACTAAAGCCATCATAAAAATTCAGGATGTGGAAGCATTAAATACTAAATACTTCAGATACCTTGGCGGATGGATCGGCTATAATAAATTGAATATAGAATAGTTTGTGCGAGAGGTACTTTCGCCCAACACTGCAAATTGCTACGAAACCAAAATATCAACGTGAAAACTCGGATCAACTTTCATATGTATTTCATGTATGGCGCCAAACCTGTTCAGAAATATCTAAACTGTCAGCTGTATACAACCCTTTCCTAAGATCAATGGTGAAAAAAGGCTTTGAGCGAGTAAAGCCTGAGAGTCTTGGCAAAGATCATTCTCCTTTGAACGTTGTTTGTGATTCCGTAGCGCCAGTTCACAAAAAAAACTATACAAAATAACAGAAACCACATCACTTGAGGACTATCAACCGCAGCAACAACTAAAATGGATAGTACCTATCACATGAAAAGAAAATTATGACATAATCAAGATGCTAACATTCCACACCACATCAAATAGAAGTTTCGGAAGGAAATTGTAGCGGACCGTGCGGGTGAAGATGTGAAGAGATATCAGAAGGTTAAAATTTCCTGCTGGCCGGTCCAGCTACATGAGAATGTCGGACTTTAATTAAGTCCAAAGAAAACAAACAAGACCGATATATATGGGTAAACAAATATATATTAATAACAAGTTACACAAAGACATGAACCGTTACATAGTGTTTGTATGGAGAAATTATGTGTGTGTGTGTTGTGAGTGTTCGTACGTACGTGTATTGTTCTTAGCGTGTTCCCAGAATTTGGGAAACGCTGTATCTGTGAGAGTTCACATATTGGAGTTGGTTGAAAAGAGAGATTTTACAACACCTCCGCGCGAGGTGGCGGCCCATGGCCTAAGTCAGCCAGTATTTATAGCCAGGGGAGAGAGACCCCTGTTGAAGGATTAAGGAACTGAGGAGGAGCTAATTCTGACAAAATACTGGAAAAAGCGATAACAGCTACCGGACTTGAGAAACCTTTTTTCCTATAAAAAATGTTTTAAGAGAAAAATCTTTTATAAATTTCAACCGAAAGTAGCTCTGGCTACTCGGTTAATAAATGCCAAATGTTTCTGTATCGGGAAAAAGCTAACCATTTATTTTACACTCACACGCGGTTTTAATATGATAAACGATTACGTATTTCTGTTTTTTTTTTCTATCTACAGATACATTGACGCTACTGGACAACATTCTTTTAAATTTCACTCACTGCCTCGGTCAACGAAATATACAGTTTTGTAGTTTTTATTAACGCATGGTGCAATAACTTAGTGACGTGACTGTGTTTCGGGTCTTTTCAAATACTTGCTTATTGCGTTCTTTTCGTTAAATGTGTTGAACTATTGCCAAATCTTTTCTCATTTTTATAGAAGCAACAAGCTGGTCGTTTGAAAAGATTCTCATTTAACCATAGCACAAACATAAATCTTCGCATATGAATTAGACTTTACACTACAGGACGAATTGGGTCCTGACAAGGTTTCGTATCGACCAAGAAGTCCGTCTGAAAATTCAAGGGAGATAATGCAACGTCAAATAATTTTAATATTGAGTTATCTTTCTTGGTTAAGCTTAGCTTAACCTAACACTAAATCAAAATGTGACAAGTTCAAGCCTTGTTATGAATTAATTTTCTTGTTTCTTTTTAAATTTCGATACTCATATATATATATATATATATATATAATATCACTGTTTTGCTAGTAATATGTAATTTGATGGTTGATGAAAATCAAAATTCTGTGTTAATGACACCCTTAATATTGGTGAATAAAAAAAAAAGCTATGGTAGTAAGAGCTAAGCGAAACGAATGAGTGGGTAAAATGCTTAGCAGTGTGAATAATTCAAATTCAACATTTTTTGTTTATAATCAATTTAGCAAATATGTATGAGGTGCTGAAAATAGCAAAAATCAGCTGAGTGACAAATTTTATATTTGTATCAGCACCTCCATATATATTTGCCAAATTGAGTATAAACAAAAAGTGTTGTTTGAATTATTCACACTGCTAAGCATTTTACCCACTTATTCGTTTTACTTAGCTCTTACTATTATTTTTTTTATTTATTCACCTACATTAAGGATGTATTATTACAAACAAAACAGTGACACACACACACACACACACACACACACACACACACACACATATATATATATATATATATATATATATATATATATATATATATATATATATATACTTATATATATAAGTAGGTACCACCAGGGCTGAATTATCCTTTAGGCTAGTATAGGCTGCAGCCTAGGGCCCTTTGAAGCTTTTATAAAACAATGATTTTAATTTTCTAGATGCTGTAACTTCTAAAGTTTCATAAAATGAAATTACATGAACATGATAAACTCTTATTTATTTTGATTGTTTTTTTTTTATTATTATAATTCTTGTCATAAAAAATCCTTTTCCTTACTACAGTTGTATAGAAATATTTGGTTTGCAGTAAATATTAAAAAAGTGGTATTTCTTTAAAGAATGTTTTCATTGAAAAACAAGAGGTATTCTAGTTTATTTAAAGAATTTGCAATATGTTTATTTCAAGTTATGTAAATTTTGTTAAATATACCTACAAGTAAAAATATTCAAGACTGGTGCAGGAGAGTTAGAGAGTGACTCCGTCTGAATGGAGAGGGGCCATAATTTCACTAGTCTAGAGGCCTCAAAAGATCATAATCTGGCCCTGGTTACCAAAAAAAAAAAAAAGTGATATCTAATGTTTAAAATGAATTTTAAAAATGAAAGATCTTTCTTGAAATCTTTATTTTAGTTTTAATTGAAAGCTAATAGATTAATTTTAATATTTCCAATCAACAAAATACTTTGCTATATTTCAAACAGAATTTAAATTGATTTGAATTAGTTTTTAATTGCTAAAATCGACCATATTGGCAAATCTGTCAAAGCATTTATTAACAAATCTTTGAAAAATAAAATATTTTTCTGAAACTTTGAGGAAGATTAACTGTAAAAAACATGAAAAAAGAATTTTTTTTTTTTTTTTGTTAGAAAATCTTTACTGTTAAAGGTAATTAATTCAAGAGACTTGTTCAAAGCCGATATCAATCAAAGACGGAAGATACAAGCAGGAGTATCAAATGAGTAATTTTCAAAGATGTAGGTCTTCAGTTTGAATATAATTCAATGAAGGTTCTGTATGGAAAGTATTATTTTTAATTTTTCATGAAAGAACACAAAATTTTCAATTAAACCAATAAAAGTCATAATATTGATGTGATTTTTAAAAAATTCCTATTTGTTTGTGATTTTATAATCAACTTGGTAATTCCATGCTTAGATTTTTAATGTCTTCTAAATATAATCGATATTAAATTCTTTAAGATTGTCATAATTGCTTATAATTAATTTGTTGCTTTTATTCCGTACAATTGGTTCATTAACATGTTAATTGCCAAAGGTCAATTATGAAACCTAACTTCAAACACCAACTTAGCCAAAAAAAATGTTTGAGTTTATATATTTATAGCTTCAACTGAAGTTTTAACATTGTCTTGACACTAAAAATATCACTGCGAATGAAACTTGTTATTGGTGTCTGCAGATGAAAATGTATATGAAAATGTAAAACCAATGTTAATTTGTAGATGCCATCATAATAAAAACTGCCAGCCATGAATGTGTTAAAACATTCAGATAGCCAAAATGGCTATACCTCCTGATGTTTGTCACAGAAATATTTAGCATCATAAGACATGAAATAGAGAAATGAGCTTAACATAATAATAATATGAACAAATTGATGTGGAATGATGAAAAGACAAGGATGGAAAAAAATATCAGATAAAATAGCTGTCTTCATTGATATTTGCATTTCTACGTGAAACTGAAAGGTGTTTCGAAAATGATTTTATATCAAACTTCCTCTGAATTTTGATAACTGTTTACTATTAACAATTTTAGACAAATACATTAGTTTCATATTTGTCATGGTTACTTGTCAGATATCAATGATGTCAGGTAGTTAAATAAGTATATCAGCAGACATTATGTACAAATGTGCAGTGGTCAAGGCCATAATGGCTTTGGCAGTTGTGTCATGACAGTGTCTCCGAATAAGAAATCTAAGAGTTGAGTCCATTACATTCACTTATGTGCAAATATCCTTCAGAAAGGTTTGAATCCATCTCTTCTCCTCCTCAGCTATGGATTAAATAGTAAGTCAGACTGGGCTCTATAATCTTGGTTGTTAACTAGTCTAGGGGTAGGAAACTCTGAATTCAAACCAGCTTGGAGAGGGTTGGGTTCTGTTCAGCTAACTTGCCCAAGGCACCACTGCTGCTACAGTACATCTGGTACCGCTATGACACTAATGGTTTACAGGACATCTATCTATCTTAGTCTGTTCCTATCTTAGTCTGTTCCTATCTTAGTCTGTTCCTATCTGTTGTGGTAGGATCCACCTAATTTGCATAGTGGAGTACCAACCATATAAATATGGTTGGTACCGGGAAGAGAGGGCAGGAATCAGGAGATTCAACCAGAGACTCTGCACGACTGCAACTCAGTCAACACATTCTCCAGGAACGGTCTTCCCAGGAATATACAAAAGACTATATGTAAATATTGTGTACACTTTCTTATTTCAATACATTTTGTTCTAAGTACATTTTGTGTTGCATTATTATTCCATGCATTTCAACACTATCTTAGTCTGTTCCTATCTATCTATCTATCTTAGTCTGTTCCATATTAATATTCTTTAAAATATATATATTATGCAAAAAAACTTTGATAAATGTTTTCCAGGGTATTGTGCTAAATTGACCCACAAGAGTATTTGCATATTTCAACAACTTTGTAACAGTTTCCAAAATTGATAGAATTTGCTTTCAGAATAACCAATCAAATTTGGGTTTTTAAGCTCCACCTTAACACTTTCTACATTGAGCTCATATACACTTTCTATGTATGCACACATGCATAAAATAAAATTTGTTACTTAGACGATTGATGTTATATTCAGCACACCAACTCCGGAGTTTCATAGGCCAACTTTTTTGTAATTGTCCAGTTCACTCATCAAGAGGTTTCAGCAATTGACAGCCAGTTCCTCTCTTATTTTTGTTATTTTTATATTAAGTTGAAAAAAATTTATGTAATTTTTATTATTTTCTTATTTGTGTGTGTGTGTATGTATAAGATAAAGGACAAATAGGACACTTTTATTAATCTAACATGTTTTACTTTTATTGAAGTTTCATCAGGGAATGAGATATGGTGAAAAAGAAAGAATTTCTAGTATTTTTTTATTTATTTCTGTATTGTTTGATTTTCATGGGTTAATCATGTTTCATGTACATTTGACTTGCTAAACAAACATTAGTATTGTTTGTCATGCCACAAGTTTTAATGTTTGTTTAAACCTTTATAATCAAACCTGTGATAAGTAGATGTAATTGCCATGAAACTTGAAGGGATAAGATAAGCAAATATTTTAATTTTATTTATTTCTAATATATACACACATTAATGTATATCATACATATATATGCCATGCACCCAAACAAGCATTATAACAAGAACTAGGTGCCTGTCTCACAGGCAATGAAATAAAAAGATGTAAAAACATGAATTGTTTCAGAAAAAATTTATTTCTGCAAATATTGCTTAATGATTTTACTGCTTTTATCACAAGGCAAAAAAAAATCATTTTTTTTTTTCAAAACAGATCAAAAAAGCAAAAGAAAAAACAAAAACAAGATAACAATCACTTATAACAAGAAAAAAGAATTTTTTTAAATTAAAAAAACAACAAAAAAAACATGGAATTGTATTTAAACAACAAAATGAATTTTCAAGTTTGATTGTTTGACCAACACAGCAGTATTAATTTAAAATAAGTTTCTTTCTTAGAGCAGGTTTGATAAATTCAAGTGAAAGTGAAATTTAAGAAACAGACTTGATTTTTCTGTGAAAAACTCTTTTTCTTGAACAAAGACTTCCACTTGGAATAACAATTCTTCAGGCACAGAAGCATTTCTTTCATCTTTTATTCAGTATTGGCTTTCACATTAAAAACTTATAATAATGTCTATAAAGCATTAAACAAAAAATTTAGTCTAAAAAAAAGCTCACAAGATATAAAATATACACATTTAATTTGATATTATTCTATCTCCAAAGTTTTATAAACGGACCCAAAATAAGAAATCAAAAAAAAAAAAAAAATTGTATACACACACAAGAATTGATGGAGTGAACCTCTGTAGATAGTAGTAAGCTTTTTTTTATTATGGGGTTTTACTAAGAGTAGCTCAGATGTGGCACAAGGCCCTAAGTATTGGCACCCAGTCATAAATTGATCAAGTGAGGATCGAACTCTCTACTCGGTCGTAATTGATCTAGCAAGACAAACTTGCTAATCATTACAACACATCAAAGCATCAAATAGTAATTTACTAATAGCTTAGATGTGGCACAAGGCTGTAAGTATGGAGCACCAGTGTGGTGGCTTTCTCAGCATAGCTTAGATGTGGCACATGACTGAAAATATGGGGCACTTGGTGAGGATCAAACTCACTACTCGGTCGTAATTGATCAAGCGAGGCAAGCTTGCTATCCACTACAACACCTCAAAGCACCATATAGTAATTTACTGAGCATAGCTTAGATGTGGCACAAGGCTGCAAATATGGAGCACCCAGTGTGGATCAAAGTTACTGCTCAGTCTTAAATTGATCATGCAGGACAAGCTTGCTAGCCATTACACCACACTGATTCACCAAATATTAATTTAGTAAGCGTAACTTAGATGTGGCACAAGGCTGCAAGTATGAAGCACTCAGTGAGGATTGAACTCACTACTTAGTCGTAAATTGATCTAGCGAGACAAGCTTGTAACTATTACACCACATCAAAGTGCCCAGAGCTTTATTATTGGCTGGCCCTGGTCTAGTCACATGACTTTTGAAGATCTTGAATTAAGGTCAGTTCCCATGCCAAGGACATATTGTGTTAGGCATGGTGGGTTAGTAAGGATTCTTGAAAAAAGATATTGCTTTTGTATTAACACTGATGGCGTTGTAAGCGCTATCTTTAATATTATTATGAAAAGCTGAAGATAACTCTTTTATGAAGATAACACATTTTGTGATGAAAATATGCAGACAAGTAGACCAGCTGAAACAGATGTCACAAAATTTGTTTTTGCTGGAGAATGTATTGAGAAAAACAGATTTTAAATTATAAGCAAATGGGGTAAGACTGCTCAAAAAAAACAAAAAAAAAAAACTTTATTGTAAATCGCTAAAATATTTTTGGCAATGTTTTACCTTCATACCTGAAAAAAAATGTTGTGTCAAAAGGATTTCTTTGACATGTTATTACTGTCTACATTTTTGACTCCTATGGGAATATTTATTTACAAGATTATAAAAATTTGTAATACAATGCAAATTTATTATTTACTTTTTAATAAAGATTTATTTACCATTTTATAAAGAAATAAATTTGAAAAATCTTTTTGTTGAAAAATTTTATAAAAAATTCTGAAATTATCAAAATATGTAAACCAACTACAATTTAACATTTCTTATTTACCTTTCATAAATAACTATGAAAACAAGTCTTTTATTCAAAATTTTATAAAAAATATCAATGAGCTATAAACAAAATTTGAATAAATATATATTATCTATTTCACTTCTTAAAATAAGACATTGCCAAGAGAGTTAAAATTGTATGTAGTAATAGCAGTGTCAAAGGAATAACTGTCCTTTTGACACACCAATTATTTTTTGTAGGCAAGAAGGTTAAACAGTGCCATATTTTTAATTAATTAAATTTGTTAATTAACTATATGAAAACATATAGGAATTTCTAAGAAATTATTTTAAAATGAAAGGGAACTACTTAATTTAAAATTGTGAATTTTTTTTTGTTTTTAAGATTATGATGGCTTAAAACAATTTTTATGACTTTTTTATTTTTTAATGTTATCCATTTTTCAAAATCATTTTATATCAAATGCATTATCATTGTCTTTAAAAGAAAATCCTGTTTGAACTTTACATCTGAAACTATTTTCTTTGAAATACTTTTGCTAATAGATCCTTAATCTGGAGCATCAGAGAAAACAAAAACAAAAGTTTTATATCAACTGGAGAAATGACCAACAGCAGATTAAAAAAAATTACTGCCAATTGACTCTTGTAAATAATCATATCACTTTATTTTTAAAAATGAGTTTCTTTAAATGAAGATAATTGACAATTATATTTGCTCTAATGAAATCCTGTAATGTAAGTCTTCACTTTCTAATAGCCTTTACCCCACCCCTGTTTTCAATACAGTATTCATAAAGGGTTCTTCATTTCAAATATCTATATATTTGGTGGCAGCTTTAATAAAAATACATAATATTCCAATTCAGAATTTACTTTTCACAATATCATAATCTTTATGACTTGGCAGTTTATGAAATTATCATGGCAGGATTTTGTCTTTTGGACAGAAAATACCGTTTGTGATGCAAGGACACAATTGTATATGAAAAACATCACCCTCCTCGTCCCCGCAAAAAAGAATTTTTTTTTTTTTTCATTTAGAAACCGCTAAGAGATGAGTTACCTGCTCGTACTTGTGGTCAATACGAATAGATTGAGAGAAAAAACGAGACAATCTAAGGGAGGTAATTCTACTCGAATTAAATATTTCTAATTATCTTTAATCAAACGTGAATTTTAAACAACGTACATAAATGTGTGTGCATTTTTAGATATGCACAGAATACATAATAACGCTTCAGTAATAAAGAACTACAACTAATAAAGCTATAATATGATTAAACTATTAATGCTAAACAAGATATAAGTGTTTGCTTAAATATGAAGAAATGGGAAAAGTCAAATAATATTCCTTGACTACAAAAAACAAACAAGGTTCTTTTTAAAGTAGAATAGTTTTATGTGTAAGAGATACAAAATATATTGGTACTTTCAAATTGATAAGCAAAAAAAAAATACTTGCACAATTTTTTTTTTTTTTTCCACCGAGAGTCAGTAAAGGCAAATTAAAAAAAAAAAAAAAAAAAAAAAGTAGCAGCCATTGAATATGGCAAATTTTGGAGGTGCAATAAATCTTAACCCCAAACACAATGAAATATGGAAGAATAAATTCACAATTATTGGAAACAGTTGTCTGGTAGCACTAGGCTGTAAGAATATACAGAGTTCGCATCTATTGATCTCCAAGCATTTACACACACAATTTGTTGCCTGAAATATCTTTTTAGAAGAAAAGATGTTATACACAAAAGATAGGTAATGCCAATATTTTAATTATATATAAAACTGGCATATCTCCCAAAATGAAAAACATAAATTAAGCAATATTAGATAATATCGCTGACATGAAGTGGAAAGATTATATTGAACCAATTGGTAAGTCTACTGCTAGGAAAGCTGGTTCATTATGTCATGTGAGCCAATTTTTCTCATCAGAATTTATCTTATACATTTATTAGAAGTCCACCATAAATCCATGCATTGAATATTGCTGTTGCATCTGCTATGTATTTAGAGATTCTTTATAAAACAGAAAGAAGAGCCTCTAATGTTATCAATCCTGACCTGGCATATCAGCTTCAGTCACTTTTTCACCACCATAACATAGTTTCTCTGTGCCTTTTCTGCAAATATTTTCATATTAATTCTTCTGATGAGCTCTTTGCTACCTTGACTTTACAAATTTAAGTGCAGTACTAGATTGGCAGCTAGGTCTCATTTTACAGCTGAAATGGCTAGTTGTAAACAATTATGCTAACAGTTTTGTTTTTCTCTTGCTTAACACTTGTGGAACTCTCTTCTGGACTTTTGTTTTCCAGTTAATTTTGATCTTTAAAACATTTAAATGCAATTTCAATCGTTATCTTCTATTTTAATTCCTGTTTCTTTTTTTATTGTTCTCTCTCTTTAATGGTTTTCTTTGCCTCATATTCTTTCACACTCAGTAACCCTTTGCATCATAGTAGTTGTATTGCCTTGCTTGAGGTGAAAAAATTGGAAAAAAAAAGAAGATAATTTACATATTATTTAATTCAGAAATAAAACTTTAATACTTAGGTAAAAAAACAAAATAAAAAATAAACCACTTAAACTGTAAGTAACTTGTATAGTAAATATAAAATATTGTATTACGAAATAACTTTCCTTTGTATCCAATGATAAAATTTTGAATATAAGCAATAAAGACAAGAAAATAAATATAAAATGTCTCCCATAACAATGTTACATTTCTATATATATTTCATACATTAAATGTAACAATTATGATGTGATATTACAAAACATTCATAAACCGTATGGATGAAATTGACCATGTTATATTTTACCAAATCTTCTAGAAGTATATGATGAGACTGACACCATCTTCAGTTTATCAAATTTTAAATAAGAAATAATTTTCAGTAAGAAAACAACCTTGAATATGTCATTCCATTTACCAAGATTTTCCAGTCTTGTGACTGTTTAATTTTCAAGAATATGATCTTTGCTTAGATTTTCCTAGACTATATGAATACCAGGCTCTTGTAATGAATAAAAAAAAATATGTCCCAGAAACAAATCTAGTGAGAGTAAATGTGGGACTAGTACACTTTCCTATGACTTAAGATCAGTCCTAAGTTTAGTACTTTGAAAATATTTATTCTTATTAAAAATAGAGAAGCAAGAAAATATTTTTTTTTTTTTTTTTTTTTTAGATAAAATTAGGAATTGCCAAATCTGAAAATTTAATTTTTTTTTTTTTTTGTTCCCCCCCTATTAAATATATTCATGTTGGGACAAGTTTGATTTGGTATAATTAAACAAATTATTAAAGTGAAGTGGCGGGAGAA
Organism: Acanthosepion esculentum; assembly: GCA_964036315.1. NCBI lineage: Eukaryota > Metazoa > Mollusca > Cephalopoda > Sepiida > Sepiidae > Acanthosepion > Acanthosepion esculentum. The sequence continues at coordinate 126,740,048 of OZ038475.1, forward strand.
ATATGAAACTAATATTTAAATCACTGGTTGTAATAAAATGACTTTAACTCTAATGTAATAATGAGTATGCAATATTTGTAAGGAGTTATATTAACCTTTAAGTAGTTTGATGGAATTGAAGCAAAGAAATGGATCCTGAGGATGTAAAAATTTGAGATTTGATACACTAAACCATTTTTGGTTCAAGGACAGATACTGGAGCATTCAATAAATCAAGCAAGTATTCTACACCAACCAGATGCACCGCGTCGTTTTCTAACCGGTTTGATGAAAAGAAAGTCTTTATTTACTTGAATCTCAGGATTTATTTTTTATACCAGCTGATTACTCAAGGGAGGTAACTCCTGTCTCCTTTTCAAAATGGGGCCAATGCAAAACATAATCTACATTACATGCGTAATTTCAGGAGGCATAGTTTTCATAGAGAGAATGACTTAGTTGATAACTACAATCAAAAATTAGATACTTTTTTTTTTTTTTTTTTTTTTTTAGATGTTAAGATATAAAGCTTCAATAGGATCTTCAGGCTGTGATGAAAGTGGAGGCTTTTGGCCTTTTTAGAAGTCTAAGTTCTAATATGAAAATTTAGTATTAAGAAAATAGTTTTGTGAGTTTGGAACACGTTTGTCATGAAACAATTTGGAAGATACAGAAGAAAACAATGGGATATATTTGTTACTGATTGTTGTATTTTTATTTTTTTATTTTTTTTTGCTTTAGTGCTTCTAGTTCTGAAGGATTGTCATATCTAACATTTTAAATGTAAATTTTGGCCTCATCAAAAAACATAACTTAAAATAAACTACATACAATAAAAATGTCAAAATATAAAATCATGTGCATTACAATATGTACAAGTGGTGTGTGTATGTGTGTGTGTATATATATATATATATATATATATATATTTGTGGTTTAATGAGATTGTTTTATCAGGAAAATGCATGCTGATCAATTGCAAATGAGCATATAATAAAACATAAATACAGTGTAACCCGGATATAAGAGAGTTGTCGGGACTGGAGAAGGGGTCTCTTATATCCGGGTTTCTCTTATATCCGGGTTTGGTCTATTTTGTTTAGGTAAGTATGGCTCTTTGGGACCAGATAAAATCTCTTATATCCGGGTTACACTGTATTGATAAATATATTAGAATAAAAATACTGAGTACTGAATAAAGCTCATGAACAACTTAGATGAATAAACAAAATGAAATAGTTTTTAACAATTATAACAACAAAAAAGAAATTGATTTTTTAATACACTTGATATGGTAACAAATATCTGAAAAATATGAATCAGGATTTTTCACCACAACCATAAAAAGGGCAATTTTTTTTTATTTTTAAATCTTTTTAAAATAATATTCTAATTATTGAATGTAATTCTGTTTTTTCAGTTATTCAATAAATTTGCACTATTTAAGCAAACTGGTCTATACACCCGCCACCATATATATATATATATATATATATATATATAGGGAACATTGAGCAGGGAGAAATAATCTTTGTAGATTTGCATTCATTAGACTTTCCTCCTCAGGATGTGACATTTGTTAGAATCAATATTATCATATTTTAGAAGTGGAAGTTTCTGCTCATAACATTGATACTGTGTAAAATCAATCCCTGACTTTTTACAAAGCTGAACGAGATATGAAAACATTTTTCTTTTTGTTAAGAGATTTCTTTTAAATAGAGAACAGATATATACAATTTTAATTAAAGAACAAAAATTTACACAAATTAATAATAGTAGATATCCATCTGTTCTTAGATAACTATTATCCACTAGCGCAGTGGTCTTTGAAATGGAGATGTATTCACAAAGTAAGGAAGAGGAAATCGAATCTTTCTACTCCATGCTAGACAGTGCCAAGGCTCTTTGCAAATCACAAGAAGTCATCATTATCATGGGAGACGTAAATGCCAAAGTAGGCAGGGAGAGGGCAGGGATATAGCAGGAAGATTTGGATTAGGGACCCGCAACGAACGTGGAGAAAAATGGATCCAATGGTGCACAGCCAATGACCAGGTAATAGCCTACACATGGTTCCAAGAACATCTGAGACAATTATGGACATGGTGGAGCTCACGATGAAAGAGAACAACCAGCAACACACAGACTACTGACCTGAAATTGAAAAACCAAATTGACTACATAACTATCAACAAAAGATTCTGGAATGCAATGATTCACTGCAAAACCTTCCCAAGTGCCGACTTCAGAAGCAATCATTGCCCTGTTATATGTAAACTAAGAGTGAAACTGCAGAATCTGAAGAAGCCTAATGCAGCACCTAAATTGCAATACAACAAACGCCTGAGTGACTCGAACCTGAAAGAAAAATACGTGAACAATGTGAAAAGAAGATACAAGGAACACAATGGAAAATCGAAATGGGATGCACTAAGATGTGCTTTAATGACATCAGCAAATGATATCATCCTAAAGGAGAAGGGACGAAGAAGAAAAAATGAATGTATGACTGATGAGATTCTCAAAATGATGCAAAGGAGGCAGAAAACTCTGCCAAGATAAGGAATAGAATACAGAAAATTACACAATGAAATAAGGAACAAATGTAGTCAAGCTAAAGAAGAGTGGCTAAAAAAAAGTGCAGAAATAAAGATTGAGTACCACCAACAAAGGAGATATGCATAAACAAATAAAGCAACTAACAGGACAGAAGACTTGTCACCAGGCATTTAAAATCAAAAGATGGAACACTCAGAAAAGGAAAGAATTCTTCAACACTGAACAAATATATTGGAGAACTCTTCCACAACAAAAGAGAACAACCAGCAATACACAGAACTACTGACGGACCTGAAATTCTGAAAACTGAAGTAGAAGCTGCACTGGCCAAATTGAACAGAAACAAGTCAGCTGGACCAGATGGAATTGTAATGGAAATGCTGACAGCCTTAGATGGCTTTGGCATAGACAAGATCACTGAATTAATAAATGAAATCTACAACAGTTGTGATATACCAGAAGATCTCAGCAGATCTATTTTTATAGCTATGCCTAAGAAACCAGACATAAACTAATGTGAACTCCACAAAACAATCAGCCTAATGAGACACGTAACAAAATTCATCATCCATATTCTGCATTGCAGCAGAATTAGGCCAGAGATAGGACAAGAACAGTGCAGGTTCATTAAAGACACTGGAGCAAGGAACACAATATTCATGCTCGGAATGTTATCAGAAAGAGCAATACAAATGCAGAAGGATGTGTACCTGTGTTTCATAGCCTATGCAAAGGCCTTCAACAAAGTACGTCACAAGGATCTGTTGGAACTACCCAGCAACTTTGATTTATTCAGGAAAGATATTAGAATAATCAAGGACCTCTACTGGCAGCAAACAGCATGCATGCTCATAGAGAACAAGTTCAATGTATATACAAAAATAGAAAGGGGCATAAGGCAAGGATGTGACTTCTCACCAGATCTATTCAACCTATATAGCGAGGCAATTCTGAGAGAATTAGAAATCCTACCGGGATTCAGCATTAGCAGCCACAATCTTAACAACATAAGATACTCAGATGACACAGTACTGATAGCAGACACAGAAGAAAAATTACAAAACCTCCTACAGAAGGTAGCAAAGGAGGACAAGAAGAAGGGAGTAAGCATAAACTACAAGAAGACTGAATGCATGGTCATCAGTAAAAAGATGAGCCCAAAATGTGATTTGCAGGTCGGCGACACTAAAATCAAGTAGACATTGAAGTTTAAATATCTGGAAAGTGTTTTGACAGAGGACGGCAAGTGTGACACTGAGATCTGTAAACATATTGGGATGGCCAAGGATGCATTCCAAAAGCTGGGCAGTGTATTGCGAGACTGGAGAAACTCTTCGGTAACGAAGAAGAGTACTGAGCTGTTACATAACATCTGTCCTCCTTTACAGCAGCAAATGTTGGACAGTCTCCTCAAAGATGAAGAGACTCTAGGCAACAGATGTGGTTCTACAGAAGGATGCTGATGATATCATGGACTGAGCATGTGAGCAATGATGAGGTCTTGAAGAGGATGCAAACAAGGGGGAGGCTTATACTTAACATCAGGAAGAGGCAGCTGAAGTTTCTGGGACATGTAATTAGAAAGGAGGGCTTGGAGAATCTGATACTCACAGGTCGAATAGAGGGAAAGAGAGACAAGGGAAAGCAACACATGACATACCTGGTTGTCTGGGGGAGGTGGTAGAGGGACAAAACTTATTGAGAGCTACAAGGGATAGGGAGAAGTGGAGAGCCATAATCACCTTACTCCTGAAAGGTCACGGTATGTAAAAAGAATGTTTGTGTGTTTTTTGTGTCCCCCCAACTCACTAGTGTTCTAAAAACTCAGAAAATTGAAGAAAAAAATATATGCATATATCAATGTACACACAAATTCAAACTTTACATTTATGAATAACAACTAATCCAAAAACTGAAAAAAAAAGTTTTGCACAGTATTAATATTATGAACAGGGTCCCCCATCTATTGATAAAAAAAAAAATCAATATCTTTCAATTCTGACAAATGTTGTTACTTGAAGAAGTTTGAATGCATGCTTATTTATTTTTTTACAAATGGGTCAATCTATTTAAGTAGTTACAATAAACTAAATAAATTATCAAAGAAAAAAAGCATTCTAACAAAATTAAATAATTTTTAGATGCTTGTTCATACTTTAAACTTATAAAGTAAATTTTTATTTTTCACTACATTCAATAGTCACTAGAATTTCAGATATTAGAATACTATTAACATTTTTGTAGATTTAAAAACATTGCAGAATATGCAGTTATTTCACAAAATTCTTAAATTAGGCATGTTGTTTTAGAGAAAAACTACCTGAAAATATTTGTCACAATCTTATAGGATGTTTCAGCTCATTGATATTACAAGTTACATGTTGAACTTTTTTAGAAAAAAAGTCATTTCTAAGAACAAATTATATATATAAAAAAGAAAAAACATTCAGATGAAAAAATAACTTTAGTGTAACCTATTGAACCTTCTCTGAACATTTTGAGTAAATTTCACTCTTTTAAAATTGTTTGCATAATAGGACAAATCAAAAATAAAGAGTAACAAATGGCTAATATAAAGTTGCTCCTGTGAACAAGCTAATTCTATTTTTATGTTAGACTGTTTAATTCTTTTTCACTGATTGTAGCAGTAAATAAATACTACAGGTTCAGTGGGTTAATAATTATTGAAAAGAAATTCAGTACAAATTATCAGGAAAATCTAGATATGTTCTTTTCCAATAAGCACCTTTTTGGTAGAATTTTTTCAAAGTAATTATGATAATAGTGTTGTCAGATAATAAAACTTTGCAATTTTAAAAAGGAAAAAACATTTCTAATTATGAAAGAAAGTAGAAAGAACAATAAATCATTATCAAGTCTGGCATACCTAAACCTACATCCACCTGGCATCAGTTTAGACTGACACCTTCTTTTTCTATATATTGTTATCATTTAGTTCAGTTTGTATTTTCTTGATTTCAGATGAAAACTTGGAAACTCTTCACTATGTATCTGTGAAATCTTCACTTTCCATAATTTTATATATATATATATATATATATATATATATATATATATATATATATATAAGGAAAAACTCAATAGATCATTGAAGAGTTTGGTAATAATTTATTTCAGACAGACAACTGCCTCTTCAGACCTGAGTTATAAAATGGTTTACATCATCCAGACAATTTATTAAAAATTAATTTTTAATAAATTGTCTGGATGATGTAAACCATTTTATAACTCAGGTCTGAAGAGGCAGTTGTCTGTCTGAAATAAATTATTACCAAACTCTTCAATGATGCATTGAGTTTTTCCTTTCATGTATGTCATATTGTTCTGTATTTTGATACATTGAACACTCTTCATGGATCTATCTTTTTAATATTTTATATTAAAAAGACCTACTTGGATTATCCTTACCACTTACAGATTTGATATTATGATATATCTCAGTTTAAACGGATTAAATAATTTATGGACTATTTACAAAAAAATTTAATTGAATATCTATCTTGTAATTTCAAGGCAAACTTAATTTAAAAAAAAAAATTTCACAATATTAACAGTAAATTAAAGATTGGATAGAAATATTTTTATTGAAAAGTTTTCAAATATTACTAAATCATTTCATAGTAATACTATGCAATATATTTTATATCCTGGTATCAAATCTGAGTTTATAGTTATATCACACTGAAACACCAGTTCCTTTATTATCACAGCTTTGAAATACTAAGTGCTGTAAGCTTGGATGTGTGGGAGGTGTAATGGATAATGACTTGAAATTGTTAATCGAAGAGTTTAGTTCCAATTCCCATTGGGTTCATTATATTAACTTATGCACAAATACCCTTGAGAAAGGTATCACTCCACCTCTTCTCCCCCAGATATGTGTTAATTAGTAATACTTGTATCACTAAACCATTATCTCCTCCTAAAATTATTACAATCTAAAAATATTTTCTGGCTTTAAATAACCTGCAACAGGTTGATAAGCTATAGAAAACAAATCAATCAACTATTTTCTGTATTGGTTTTGATTTGGCAACAAGACTACATCACAAGTTATTCCAAAGTGAGAAATGATCTGAAATAAAATATTTTTACCTTAATAATAATTCATATCTACACAATAATAGTTTAGACATATTGAATTGTCTGCTACCTTATTCAGTATGCAACTAATTGCTTTATTATTGATAGCTATTATTTATTTCATATATCAATTATATTTTCATTTAGAAGATAATTTTCACATACCACTGATATTGTAGAATAATAATAATAAGTAACTTAAGTTTTTAAAGCACTTTTTTTTTTCTTTTGTTTTTTTACTTCAGAATAAGATATGGATATCTTTTTCATCTTAGAAGAAATGTTTTTTATTCAGAGAATTTGATAATATAATGACATCAATATAATTTTCCAAATGGAGGTAGTTTTTGTGGAATATCTGATACAAAATTAGATAGCCTTAGGTTTGTGAACTGAATTTTATTTGTTTTCATCAGATATAGATGTCAAAACTACTATAAATGGTTTGATTTTAATCATTTGAGAAGAAAATCAATTCTCACCATATGATAGAGATGAATTTATTACATTTTTTTCATATGAAAGATAACATTCTTGCATGTTTTTATAAACAAAGGAAAGACCTAATGTCTTAATACATGAAAATATCTCGCATGCAAAATTAATGATTAAAGCCTGCACAATATCTTTACATATAAGCGCCTCCTTTATAAAATTTAATTTTCAGTTTTATGAAAATAACAAACTGCAACAGCTTAAACATAATTTAAGTCATTTTTGCTTAATGATAGAAATATGAAAATGAGGAAGAAAAAAACAATTATTTTATGACAGGGAAAACTGTTATTAATTTGCACAAAATAATGACTAATCAACAAAGATTTAAAACCATCAAATAATATTCATCATTATAGAATTAAATTCATTACATTAAAAATCTCAGCCTGTTTGTAACAAATTTAAACTATATTTTTGGTAACATTTAAGAGAAATATAACCAAGTTTTAAATCTACAATTACTGTCTTTATAACCGACTTCTTTTTGGTTAAATTCACAAGAAATTGCAAACAAACATTATATCATAAAAATCAAATTATTTGTACATTTTTGAACTAAAATTTTAAATTTGTGTTTTGTACATATTTTACATGTTTTACACTTTTATCTGAAGATGAATCATTAATTCTTAAAAATCTTTATCAACTTAAAACAAAAGTTGAGTATAATAGTTTGAGCAATTAATATTTTAATTTTTTTAAAATTACATTGTACATTAAGGTTTTAATAGTTTGAGAAAAGTATATGCAATTTTATCTTAATTCTGTGTTCGTGGGTGGAAAAAGTTGACGAGAAAGTACTTTTTTAGGCCAAATGATAAAAAATTGCTATATTATCTTAGCTGAAAAAATTATTCTTTAAATGAAGAAATAACTTTAAGTACAATTTTTTTTTTTTTTTTAGAGTTTGTTTGATATTACTAATAGAAGAATGTTTTACTGTCATAATTAAAAATATTTTTATAATTTATTTGCAATTGAAGTGCACATTATTACTTTTGAGTAATGTAGATTAAAGAAAACATATTTAATTTCTTTTCATAATATTGTTACTAATGGCATTAAAGAAAACTTTATTTGCTTAAAACTGATTATCAATTTATAAATATCCTTCAAAACTATAAAGAAAAATCTTTAAAGAAAATTTTAATCTGGCAAGAAACACATCTGAATATTGATCAGATTTTTTTTAATTAGATTTTCAATCTTCATGCATTCAAAGCACAGTATAATTTAAAAGAAAAATATTTTATTTAAAGAAAAATAAATTCAGAATTGAAATCAGAACATTTTCAGCCTCATTATTCTGCATCTAAGAATACAAGGTCCAAATTTTGAATATTTTCTAAATATTAAAAAAAAATGTATGAAGGTAATTAAGTTGTTTGGAAATCTTTTAAATTTTAAGCATAAAAATGGACTGACTGCAATAAGAATGGACAGAGAGTGACCTATGAGTAGCATAATATCAAACTTAACTATCACACAAACACAAGTCTTTGACAGATGAGGCATACCTTGCACTCAAATAAAAAGCAATGTAATAATGTAAAACTGGTGAACCATCAATATTTTAAAAAGAAAGACAACATTAGAGCATTTTGGAAAATGTTTAAATATTTCAGAGAAAAAAAGAATAGAATTGAATGAGAACATATTTTAATGTCCTAAAACTTGGTATTGTTTTGAAATCAGATGACAAAGCTACGGAAAAGACACTGCAGTTCACTTTCTCTCACAGGAAAAAAATAATCTATACTCTAGTTTAAAAAAACATTAAAAATTATGCTCTATCATGAGTAGATATTTTTTTCTATTTAGTCATTAGATCTGGTTTATGTTACTTATGGAAATTTTTAAAATTTATTTTCCAGTATATTTTTTGGCCCCACACTGCCATTAAATTTGGATAAGTAATCGAATAAAATTACTTGTATTGATAAATAACAAAGATTTTGAAATGGGTTCAGCAATTTTATAATACTGAGAATTTGTAGGACAATATTAATCATACTACATTATAATTCATATAAAATTTTAACTATTAAAAACTGATAAAAATACAAGGATTTAAGATAACAGCAGTGGCCAAAAATTTTATGGAGAGACATCTTTGTCTTCAATCCAAGTATTTAAAAGAAAAAATTGAGATTTTTCAATATCTTTTTTGATTCAAATATTTTGGGATTTAATAAAACCTGCAATCTGTTGGACTTTTTATGAATGCCCCAAAACAATCACCTTTTTATAAATACAATTCAGCCATTAAAAAAACAACAATAGCAGAAACAACATTGTCAACAATGATATTGTATCACAGAATAATTATTAGATGCAAAAATACCATAATTTATCTGATCCTTTATCTCAAAATTTCTCAAAAACTCTTTTCCTTTTTACTATTAAAATTATTCTAAATGGAATGTTTCATTCTTGTCTCTGTTCTTTTTCTTTCTTTCCCAGTTCTGACATAACCTCTTTTAATATATTTTAATGATTCAACTTTTGAATTTACGGACATTGGTCCTATTGTGATACATCAGAATGGAAATGTATATAAAAAGTAGGTCGTCAGTTGATAAGTCCAAGGGGAAGTCAGGTCAGTGGTAATCATGAAGGTCAATTTTTTTTTTTTTTTTTTTTTTTTCTCTCTCTTTTGGACAAAATTGTAGTCCCAACAAAAATAATAGGGGGTAGAAATATTCAGGGCTCTTCACCTGTCTTCATTCCCATTGGTTGTTGTGGTTGGAGGACTTCTTTGTCTAGGTTATTGATTGTGGAGTTTGAAAGGCTTGCATCCCCACTGTATGATACCATCTGACTGTAAGTTGCAAGTGGTTTGTTCTCATTGCTGTGACGGACGCCATAAACTAAATATAATAGCAGACCTGAAAATAAACAAATGAGAAAATAATTTTAATAGGGAAACATGGCTGGGGAAAAAAGGATACTGAAAGCAAGCCAGATATGCTTAATTGAAGGAAATTAAATTGCTTTGGCATTTTTGTGGATGAGGTGTTGCCTAAAAATTCAAGGAATTTGAACAGATTATTGATCAGTTTGTTTGTGTTCTCAAGTGACCAGCCTTTCACATATTTCTGAAAATCACTCCAACAGGAAATAAATAAAAATATAAAAATAATAATCATCACTATCGTCTTTTCTTTCTTTGATAAAATGACTTTCCACTTTAAGTTCCTTCCCTCCCAACAAGTACATGCCCTCTTAATTTTGTGGAAGACTGAGGGATGAAAATTTGACCCTGTAGAAATATTCAACTCAACCACAAAGAAAAATGATACGGAAAAAAAAAAGAATAAGAAAGCAGGTAAGATGAAAATCCAAAATTTTTTATATTCCAAAAGTTGTTGAGGGGTTTTACAATAATTTTTTTATATATATAGTCCTTTTTCTTATGAAAGTTTTTTGTACAACAGAGAATAGACGAGACACAAGAAGAAATCTTAATGACTTAAGACTTAGACTGTTACACTCAGCTGCTACTTGTATTATCTTGGACTGACTGCTAGTTGGACTGACAACTTAATACATCGTCCTTTTATCTATAACTCCTGTATAGGCATCATAGTAGGCACAAAATCTACATGCATATTTAACAGAAAAATGCTCGGCTCAATTCTGAAGTATATTATTTGAAGAATATAAAGTTTCTATTAACTTAGTAATTATAAATACTTAAAGCTAGAATATTGGCGCTTAATAATTTGATATGTTTTAAATGCAATATATTTTTTATCTTTTGTCATAAATTATAAGTTAATTAAATTTTAAGTTGGCACCTATTCTGTAGAGATATATTTCATTAATAATTTTCAATAAAATGGCATTTTTATTTAGTCTTGAACTGATTATTAATAGAATATATTCCAATAATGTGTCCACTATAACTTGAATCTGTTTAATTTATTTATGTAAAATAACATTGTAAAGAGTACATGCACAAAATAAATGACCAATTGATTTGCAATGTAAAATAACATTTATTAAAACAAAATTAACAAAAGGGAAGTTTAAAACAAGAGTTTTTGTTGGACACAAATTGTATACACAACGAAATGTTCATCAATATATAATAGTGAGAACTTTTGTGTTTTTAGGTGAAGCATTCGCAGCCCTTGTAGCTTCAATGTGGAAAGTTCATGTCAGCAGTTTGCAAGAGGGGAAAACTTGGAAAGAAAAGAGTTACTTTCGGGTTCACATGTTTTTATATTCAAGAGCTGCTGCTGATACAAGGTTTATTTACAAGTGCTGCTGCTGCTACTACTACTACTACTAAATGGCACCACAACATCATATATATGCATAAATTATAATTTTATAAAATCCTTATACAGATTTTTTAACTTCTTTAACATTACAATTTCATTGATTAGTATACTTTATAAAGATACTTGTTATTAAATCATTTGATTTTTTAAAAATTTTTTTTATTATAATTACTTAGGATGGGGAGGTTGAAAAATTATGGACCTGATCAAGAAGTCATTGCCAAAATCAGCTCACTTGGTCAGATTTTGTGAAATGGGTCATGGTAGTTTGTGTCTCACCTCATACATTAGCTGTCTGCCATCTTTATTAAATAAAACTCAGCAATAGTACATAAAACAAGGGACATAACTGTGTACAAATACATTTATTTCATTTGTTTGAGGATAAGAAATTAGAATTTATCCCTTGTTTATTGTTCAGCTAAAACAGTTGCCTTTTAAAAGTATTTTTTTTTTTTTTTTTTTTTTTTTTAAACACATTTTTTTTAAAGAGACAATAAAATATTTATTGTTGGAAAGATGCCTTACAAAAGCTAAGCAAAGTATTAAGAAACAAGAATGTTTCATTAGAAACAAAGAAATGAGTGAACTGTTTTATAATATTGATCCTCATATATAGTAGTGAATGCGGGACAATCTCTTCACAGATGAAGACTTGAGGCAACAAATGTAGTTCAACAGAAGGATGCTGAGAATACTTTGGATAGAATATGTAAGTAACAAGAAAGATTTAAGGAAAATGGAAACAAATGGCACTTTTATTTAGAAATTTCAGCTCTTTTTTATTCTAATCTCATAAGGAAAGGAGGACTGGAGAATTTGACACTCTCAGTACATATTGAATGCAAGAGAGGCAGAGGGAAATATTGAGTAACCTACCTGATGAACTTGTATAAATGGATGGCAGAATAGGACTGGGAGAGATAGTATGGGGACAAACATTTCATAGAGCAACAAAATATAAGTTGTGGAGAATCATGATAGCCCATATCCTGAAGGGACACAGCACATAGAAGAGTGTTGGAATTCATGTTTTTTTGGTTTTTCAAAATTTTTAAAAAATGTATCATTGACCCCCCTCCATTTTCTTTACAGTAGAGGATATGAAAAAAACGTGTATACCCTATAGAAATTAAATCCTATTTTCAATCAATAAAATTCCATGAACAAATCAAAGTTTTTTGATAAGCAGTAATTACTAGGGCAAATACCACCAAAATGCTTGGTAGATGTAGCTGTAGACCTAACACGTGTTTTTTTTTGGGGGGGGGGGGGTGACCATTTAGAAAATAACAATAATTTCCTTCACCATTCTTGCAAATTCAAAAAGACTTTCATGAGCCAACATGAAATTATTTTCTAACTAATAAAGATCACACTTCTATGAGAAGTTAGATTTTTGGATCACTTTTACAGATATAAAAATAGAAGCATACTGCTTCTTAGGGTCTAAAACAATTTTGAAGGCCATTTTGATCTACACCTGCATACAATAGAAGAGAATAGCCAGCATTTACTAAGGCTTTGTCTCCACACTTGTAGACACATTAGGCTGACCGTCATAAAGTAAATCTCTCTACACATCTCGGACAGTATTACGAATGATTAATTACTTTATAAAACAAACTTCACTGCAAGGAAAATTGAACATTTTATTGCTATTGTATATTTCTGAAAAGAATATGTAAATGTTATTCCACCTGACGTTCTGCTTCTACTTTTCCTTCAGATAATAACTATTTTTTTTATATTTCATTTAAAAATTTGTTGTTGTTAAATGTTTGGAATTCCGACACTCAGATCACAAAAACCTAGGTAGACTGATCCCAGCAAACCCAACTTGACATTTAATACATTTTTTACTTTTTTTATCTTGTTTTTTTTGTCGGCAGCAATTGATGCTGAAGCTGATTACATTGAGTTAAATCTGAACTAAATCCTTATGTCTTTTTAAAAGGAAAGATGTTTTTTTTTATGCAACAACAATCTCTTAATTTAGTATACCTCCTTTTTAAATTGCAACAAATATTTAGAATACAATGTGTTTTTGAAAGCAAATACTTATGCAAATTTCAGCCAAGCATAATTTCATTTGAAGATAATTTGTTACTTTTCTCCCATGATGAACTTGCATACACAGAAGAATATGTTTAATTTCAAATGGCTTAGTTTGACATTGCCATGTAAGTTATTTTTAAACTTTCTTCTTATTAAGTTGTATGTACACAGAAAATAAACAATACTTACAATTAAATTTGTTCAAATTCAATGTTAATCTGTTATTTTTATTTTTTATGACATAAAGCTTTATGTCAATTCATGACTTCCAAATATTTAAAAGATCACAACGTGCACAACTAATTTTTACAGAATAAATGCAATTGTATTCTTGATATTCAGGGTGTTTCATTTCTATGCCTCTGAAATACGATAAGGCAATTGACAATATAGTATGATTGTAAACAAAAATAAGTCATCATGGTAATGGTCTAAATCTGTGGAAAAAGATATTTTAATGAAAGAATAAGTGCATTTGTATTATGAATGCATGCATTAGTTTATTATCAAAGCTTTGACAGAATTTAATAACATTTGAGATAATCATCTGAAATAAGTTTAATTTATACAAATTATTTCTTGTATGATGGAATGTTAAAATTATTAAAACTTAGTAAATAATCATTTTTATTAATAATATACTGCTACTCATTATCATAAAGGGCCTGCAAATTAGAATGAAAAAATTGACTTAGTTACTCAAAAAAAGGTTTTACAAAAAAGTCACCATGATTCAGAATATAACTTAAAATTTTGATAAATTCAAATGAGCCAATTACCCACCGCCAGTGAAAAAAAAATATTTAAAAGTATTTCATGCCAATGGAAGAATCTTAATCTATTTTAAAAGATTAGTCTTTAGCAGTATCTAAAAACATTTACTTAGACTGAGAGAAGCAAAGTTTAAAACTGATCACTATATTTCCACAAGAATGGATGTCACTCAGCATTATGAACAAGAAAGGACAATCAACATATCAATGATAAAATTCAAGATAAAATAGTATAGCCATACCTACTGAATGAAGTTAATCTCGATCTCCAAGTAAAGGCTATGTGAGGATAAAAATAGTGATCATCTCCCTTTAGTGAAGGTCGAGTCATGTGACAGCCACTTAGAGATGTCACTTGATATGGTGATGAAGGTAGTCAGTCATACAGTTCGTTAACAGGAGCTAAACTAACCCGTCGTTTGTTTGGCTCAGGTTGATAGACACAGACTGAGGCTAAATCTGACTCTTTCAATAAATGCTACAGCTTATAAGCACATGGCATAGTTTCCCTGTGGGAATATATCTTTGCCACATATAGAAAGAAACCATAATTTGCAGTCCTCAATTTAGGAAAACCCAAGACTTGCTGTTTTCATTTCATGGAATATGTCCTCACTTTGGATATAGTAGATGAATCCAGCCCATTTGAATCTGGAGTCCTAAACATTGCTTCTCCAGAAACACAGAATAATCTCCATATTATGCGTAAGACCCTATTTTTTTGTTTTCCTTTTACTCTGTGTTTTTGTGTAGATATATATGTTTTTCTTTGTGTGAGACCTGTGAATACGTATATATATTTTGGTGGTATAAAAGTCTCTCTGAGAACAAAGCATATTTGTCATTCCTTTTTTTTTTTTTTTTTTTTTTTTTTTTCAGCCATTTTGTTCTGTCTGTGAAATGCAGTGTTATATCACGGATATAATAATGCCCATAATGGGGAAATATATGGGAGAAAAACATCTTTCTTTCAAGCTCTCCTGTTAGCTATTTACTTTTTTCTCAAAAAGGAACTTTTTAGACTCTGAAGATTTCATTTTTATTTAAAGAAACTTTATCAGTTTTTTTTATACAAAAACATCAACTTTTTTATGAACTTTCTTTTCTGCATTCAAAATGTCTTTGTCTTTTTTTAAATTGACATGCCTTAAAGCTTAAGATTTTCAAGTTGAAAGTACGAGAGAACAGTAGCAGTAACTATGTTGCTTGTAATTATGGTTCCAGATAATTACAATTATTGCACCTGGATTCACCTTCCTTGGAATAAAGACATCGTAAGTCAAAGATTTAAAAAGTAGAAAAACAATTCATACTTTGCAACACAAAGGCAATCTTATCTCCAGTTAATGCTCACGGCTTATGTCAAACAGTTTTCCCTTAAACCTAATACTATGTAACAGTGTTGTGACAAACATAACACATCAGAAATCTTTCTATATTTTATTTTTACACTATGATTCACCTAATACAAGCCCCAAAAGCCACTCAATGTAGGGCATTACTGAATGAGGTTGTTTTATGAACATAAGAATATGAGATAAGTACAGATTATAAGGATACATAATGGTTGACTATAGACTTAAAGAGGTTAAGATTGTGGTAAGTGAACACGCATGCTCTTGGGAATCTGTTCAACAAAATAGTAGCTTTTGGGGGAAAAGCTGTCTAAATGGAACTTCCTTTTTACAAATGGAATACAAAGAGAATGAGGAGATTTGTAATGTTTTATCTGTGAGAGAGGTTGTAGAGTGAAAAACAATTCATCACCCATAAGGCCACATAAACACTTCTGAACTCTGTCAAGACTGGAAAGAATGGATGAACAGAGCTCCAGCCCAGATATGGCAGCAATACTCCATTTCTGATCTCATCTGACTCTCTTAAAGATAGAGCATAGCAGATAGAATCAGGTACTTTTCAATAAGGCATTGACTCTTTTTTTTTTTTTTTTTTTTTTTTTTATTTATAGTTTCTTTTCTCACCTGTGGAACTCCCTTCCAATTTCTTGCTTCACTGCCACCAATCTTCAAAAATTTTAAATGCAACATCAATCACCATCTTCTGTCTTCTAAACCCTGTTCCTTTATTGCCCTTTTCCTCACTTCTCATTAAAGTGTCCTAATTCTCTTTCACTCCCTGTAACTTTCTGCATCCTAGTGGCTTTATTGCCTTCCTTGGGGTGAAATGATTAATAGAAAAATCATAATAATAATGGCAAAGAAGCACAAAACAATGACATTTCAATTTAAGAAAAGTCAAATATGACTTTTCTTGCAAGTAACCATGGCCACATTTTCTGGGAAATCCCAAGGGTTGTCTCTTATATCAGAGACAAAAAGTGGATACAAACTTTTAGTGAACATTGTAACTGAATTAATTGTAGTACCTCTTAGTATGGGACAATAACCAATACCATGAAACTTCAGATTAGGGCCTTCTGAACAAAAACATTAATACTCAATTGGAAATGACATGACTTCAGAATTTACCCTAGAATAATTTAAGATACCTATTTTGGATACTTTCTGGTTAAATATTTATCTGTTAATGTAAAAAGTTAAAAACTAATTGACAACAAAATAAGTCCAATTAAACATTAGTAAGACTCACTGCCACTGTCCCATCTCAAAATAATCTCTCAAAATTACTTTTTCCACCAATCGGTGCATTTTACATGTCATTTGGACATACCAAAATTAAAAATGCTAAAGGGACAATATTCCAGTGCATAACAAAAGAACATAGTACAACTCTCAGAAAATTCTTAGTCATCACTCCTAGATATGGTCCCTAAGTAAAAATACTTTGGATTGGCAACACATGTGAGGATTTTAGTTGAGTTATTGCTATAACTACTTTGGACAGATATCCACCCTCATACATCAATAGGTTTACAAGCTACAACAATATTTCTTAAAAGAGACCTAATTAAGATAGAGAAAATTTATGTAAGTATGTTGCGAACAAACTAATTTTATTTGCAAAAATTATTGCTGACATTTTGTACATACTTTATATCATCATTTCTTGTGATGAAATATTTAATATGCATATAAAATAATAATGATGATAATATTATGCATAAGATATTTGATACTTTTTTTGCTGATGCAGTCAACTTCTGTGTAACCATTCTGAACATGGAATAACATATTCAATACATGTATATTTGAATTGTGTTTTCTCAAAATACCAGGATGAGGCCACCCTTGTCTACTATACTGATAGCACCCAGTTCTTGAAAATGACCAAGATGGTAGAAAGTACTTAATAAAAACAACAAAACATGAACTTCAGAGAATTCATCCACAATGTACATCTTATTCTGACCTTGTCAGATGAATTTAATAAAATTTGGTTAAATGGGTTCCTACTGCCTAAATATACTATGTGCATATTCTGATCTTGTTTGAACTTGACTTTAACTTTTTTAAATAATTTCTAATTGTGGATTCATTGAGTTAAATTTTAGTGATCAGACTATATGCATATTAATTTAGATGTCTCCCCCACATATATGATAGTTAAATTCAATACACGAAACAAGTCACAATGGAATTTGAAAAATACAAATGATGTAATTCTCAAGTGCAATAGCCTCAAGTTAAAATCTCATAAGTAGATATTGAGGAGGCTTAATCAAATTTAGCATAGAACCACAACAATGGAACAATGAGCAAGGCTTACATTGACAAACAATAGATTGTTAATCACTGTTCTGACAACCATTCAAATAAAAGCATGTAAGTCTGTTTAAAAAAAATATGCACAAAAGACGATAAATAAATTGTAATTAAGAAAGCCTGTTTCAGAACTTTTCTCAGTATGTATGCAAATACAGCCAAAGTGTAATGTTTAACAGCTGTACTATTGAAAATTTAGGAATGAAATGGTTTTCT
Source organism: Acanthosepion esculentum (assembly GCA_964036315.1). Lineage (NCBI taxonomy): Eukaryota > Metazoa > Mollusca > Cephalopoda > Sepiida > Sepiidae > Acanthosepion > Acanthosepion esculentum. Next base: position 126,758,210 of record OZ038475.1, read on the forward strand.
GTAAAAAAGCACATGTACAAAAAGGAAAATATGCAAATACACTGTGCCAAGTCATATAATTAGTGCTTGTCAAAAAGGCTTGTAAATTGTTTATCTAATTTTTACTTATTAGGATGACATTGAAGTTGTAAAAAGTTTGTAGATATTAGGTTGGTGCAAAAATAATGTCATTTTCTCACATGAAGTTGAACGTCAAAAAACGACATTATTTTTGCACCAACCTAATAGTTTTAGGTCAAATAAATTTCTGTGACAAAAATATGAAATGTAAAAAAAGAATATATTGTCTTTTGTGTTTTATTTATCATAAAAATGTTCAATAATCTTAAAAGCTAAGATATTGAGGACATCTTGGAGAATAAGATAATTGTATAACAAAAATCAACTGAACTAGATTGTTTATTTGTTTCCAAAAGAAACAAATCTTATATGTAGTTATTTCTCTTGATTTCAATACAAACTAGAAATAGCTTCTGTTATGCCATGCAAAAATGTTAAAAACATAAAACCAAAGTTGTCAGACTTTAATAGTTAAATTCAATCAACTAAACAAGTCAAATGGATAAAATTACAAGTGGTGATTATAGAAAAAGCTCTCTCTCTCTTTTCCCTTTTGGAATGATAGGCTTTTCCTCCACTTGCAAAACACGTCATATAAGTACTTCAAAGACATCAACTGAAGATGGTGTTGAGGCTATCAATAAATTCAACGATGAAATTCCTTTCTTTATTCACCTTTCTGTAAATATGTTTAATATATTCATTAATTGTTGTTTGTAATTTTTTTTTTTTTTTTTTTTTTTTTTATACTCACATGAGTCTGCAAAATATTGTTTGCAGGACAAATAATATCAAGCATCAATTCTTTCTATTCTGTAACAAAGTAGACAATGGAAATGATGTTCTCAATAGAAATTTCAGGAATGGTATATAAAAACAAATATATCCACACTCCATCTCATAATTATTAGTATAAAGTATTTATATTAAAGTTCTCAACAAAAAAACTTTGGAGTAAAGAAAAACAATTCACCTATTGTGTTGTCATCATAAAACCAAATCCTTGTCATGCTTGGTCAAGAAGCAAAGAGTAAAAAAAAATAATAATAAAGACAAAAAGTGTCATAGGCAAAAAAAATACAATGCAATATAGGGATTGGGTGGGGGTCATCTTCAATAAAGA